>QVRM01006816.1:1092500-1353914 GCA_003439945.1 Dermanyssus gallinae
CACGCATTACTCCGCCTATAACAAAAACAGCAGCAGCAACAAGGAAAACAATAAGACAGTGTCTTCTCGGCGACAGAGAATAAGGAAGGCAATATTACAAAAAAAAAAAAACAGAAAAAAGAAGACGATGAGAACGGGGCGGTCTTCGAACAGCAGCAACAATCAATACTTCGTTCAAGCCCATTGAAGCCCAAGCCCAAAAACTAATTGAGTGAGTAAGACCTAAGGTTACTGACACCGCGGTTGTAGCGACTAAAGACAATGTTTTAACATTCGCTGGCTGAAACAGAAAATTACCCCCCCCCCCCGCCCCCGGCATGTGACTCTCCTCGTTACAGCCGTTGAGGATATTTCTTCAAGGTTTACTAGGTTCGGGGACGGGGTTTACTGGCCGTGCTAGTCATAGTAGTAAGATTAGCCTCGATAATAATAATATAATAATAATAATAACTAAAAAAAATTAACTATTAAAAACTAATCGACATCGTCGTTCTAGCCAAAGTTGTGCTAACTACGACAATCTACGACAAATATGGACAATAATCGCAGCTGTTTACTAATTGAAACAACAGCACAAGCAAGCAGCAGCGGCTGCATCGGAAGACCCGAGACGCCATCAAAGTCGTCAACAACAGCAACAACACACGAAGTTGTAACAATCACCAGCTTCACAACCTACTTCTTCGTCACTATGACGACTTTTCGACTACTACTACTACTAATACGATTACTACCATGGTAAATACTTGACTTGAGCTGAACCCTCGAGAATGCTAGGAAAGGGAGTGATGGGCTACTAACGACCACAACAACAACGACCACAACAATAAAACAATAATGGCAACGACAGCATTAACAATAGCCACTCCCACTACAACCACGAAAGTCAGCAACAACAACAACAACAACAACGACGACGACGACGACAACAACGACTAATATTGATAAGATTGTAGTATTAAAAGAATAAGAGAGAACGAGAGAGATGACTGACTTTTTGATGAGTTAAAGTAAACACAACAACGTGACGGTACAAACACCGCCGTTACTGGCGCCGGGGCCACAGACGCACATGAAACTGGACACAAACAAGGAGAGATATATATATATATATATATATATAGAGAGAGAGAGAGAGAGAGACGAAGAGAGAGCGAGTCAGCAACTATAACGATAACAACGAATTCTGCTAGGACAACAACAGGTATTAGAACTTCTACTATGTGATAATCCCACAGATTTTTCTACGAACTGGCGTCGACAAAACCACCGATAAGACAGAACGACGAGATCAACAACAACAACAACCATGATGGTGACGTCGACAACAACAACAACAACAACAGCATTAGTTAATACTAATAGTTGTAGTAGTAAAGTCAAGTTAACGACGGCATTAACAAAGGTGATGACAGCTGATGCCAACGATAGTCAGCCACCACGACTCGGAATGCTACCAAGATGATTCTTTACAAGAACAACAATAATAACGACCACAACAACAACATGAATAACGATCACTACAGCAACAAAAACATTACCTATAACAATAAGAACAACAACAACGACAACGATGACGACGACGCCGACGAAGAACAACAAGGCAGCAACAATACACACAGTATTATGAGGAACACCAACCACTTCTACAAGTACACCACCCGCTTCTGCTTGCCAAGCGCCGGCTGGTACCGTCAACAATCGCCTGTCCTGACATCTGAAAGACGGCAGGCAACATTACTTTAAGGTTTGCTCAAACTCACGATCCAAAATTACCCCACAGGCTCACTCAATCAGCAACCCCCTTTATGCGACACACCTCAGCAAAGCAGCTGAACGGATGTCGTCATTACATCGGGGGGGGGGGGGGGAGGGAAGGTTCGTCACGAGCAAGTGCATAAATGCAAATTACTTCTGTTGTCCTTTGTTGTACTTTTTAACGTTGACTAACTGGTTAAATAGTTGTGACACGATGGTCCAGCCTCCACCTTCAGCCAGAGCATGGCGTTCTCATGGCGCATGGCACTTACATACATGGGCTCTTTTTCTCCAGCAGAGCAATCAATGTACTCGTGCAATATAGCACCAGGACCACCAGAAATGGTCGGGATAACCAGATACATGACAACCAGACAAGCAACATTACTCCGAGGTCTAGCTGTACTACTACGATGACCAGGACACCAACTAACAGATGGGGGTTGGGTGGGGGAGAGGAGAGGGACAACACAAGAACACGTACGACGGCATGATGGACGACGTGGACATGACCCAACCAGGACACGACGATTGGATGACAGGAACTATCATCATCATCATCTTATCATCATATTTATTTCTTTCACATTGAGTATGCATCTAACATTGACATTTATACGGTTGCGAGCTGCTCTCTGATAGGAACAAAACGAAGAAGAACAGGACCCGGAAAGCGAGAATCGTAAGGCACGAACTGCATAAATGAGAATCAGAAAGAGTTAGAGACCACCAAATTCAGCCATCTCTAAGCACCACCAGGCCACCAAATTCAGCCATCCCTAAGCACCACTTCTTTACCGGCACCGTCTTGGACGTCGTCGTCACCTCGAGATTCGTCGTGGTCCTACGGTGGTATTATCCATAATATCCATGGTATTACCACAACTACAACTCATCAGCTAGTCACTAATCTCCAGCATAACGATGGCAGATTTCTGATCGGATCTACTTTGTGCAGCGTGCGATGAGTATGCTTGTTGTTTGATGCAGCTACACACACAAACCCATCTTCTCCACACCACGCTCAGTGTTCCTCGGCCTCTCAGCAATCGGTCTGCCAGGAAAATTCTCCAAAACATCTCTTTCTCTCCCTATATTCTCCTGCTGCTTCTAACCAACCGTCTACTACTACGACGACGACAACAGTGAAAGCCACAGAGACGGAACGCGTATAGAGCGCAGCGTAAAGATGGCAGATTCGTTCTCAGGATTAGGTCGATATCAGTCGAATAGGCAGACAGGAGCGATAGGCAGGCGACAGAACACCCAGCCGAACACGGTCGGAGTGGAGTATTCGAGTAGTATAGTCGAGCCCGAACATAGATAGACGACTACTCAGTCCAATGTTATTACTATATTGTCTATAGTCCAGTATTAGCAGCGGCACAAATCAAAGCTGTACAATTCATACCAAAATAACTAACCAGCCGTTGTCTTGTCGGCATACATACAAGAGATATATACCCGTTGTAGTAGTGTGTGTACTGTTGTCGTTGTTGTTGTTGTTTTTGTGACGGTGCTCATAGCGATAGGAATATTACTTTTTTTTAGGATTTTCCTAAATAGCTATTGGCCCGTGTACGGTTTTTTTCATGTCATGGCTCATAATTTTAATCCACCTCGGCATTTACCTTGTCTAAATTGGAAACTATGCAAATCCAATTTAAGTAGTGGCCAGTCTGGGTCTCGAACCCAGTCCTCCCGAATGCAAGGCAAAGGCTTTGCCACTAAGCCATCTAGCTCGGTAGGAATATTACTATTGTATTGATATTAATAATTACCTTGTTGTTGTTGTTGCTGCTGCTGTTGTTGTTGCTGTTGCTGTTGCTGCTGTTGTTGTCGTTGTTATTATTGTTATTCTTGACGTTGTTCCTGCTGTTCCTCCTGTCGTTGCCGCCAATGTAGCCAGAAATACCAGCAGAAATTCCAGGCGATGATCATTCCATACGAACTGAACGAATGAAGAGAACACAGAGCGAGCGGCAGAGAAATCAATAAACGTTTCTGTTCAGCTGATCTGCTCTGAACTTATCCCCACCAGTGAAATCGGGGCGTAACAGCTGCAGCCGGAGTGCAAGCTGCTGTCGTGCTGAGGTGGTTGGTAATCGTGGCTGTGCTGCTAATAATCACTGAAGAGAGGAGAATGGACCACGACCACAAGAACAACAACAATAACAACTGCGACAGCGGCAGTCCCTCATCACCACATCACTATCATCAACAGCAGCAACAAAAACAATAAAAGTCGAAACAGCAACAACAATTAAAGTGGTTCCAGCGGCTCCGGCAGAAGCAACAGCAACAGCAGTGCGAACAGCGGTAGTAGAACAAGCCGTATCAAAGGCTGAAACTCAATCCTCAGCTATTATTATTATTGTTCGTTCGGCTGCGAACAAATCTTTATCAGTCTACCACCACCGATTATCAATGAGCATCACCGAATCATTCATTGATCGACCAGCAAACACTCTTTGCGCACCAGCATCATCTATCAACGCTCACACTAAAACACATGCACACTCAAACACATCTCCAGCTGTATGACGTCCGCCTTTTGATCATCAGCAGCAGCTGCAGCTGCAGCCGCAGCCAGGACAAGAACTCACTTCTCACTCTTCATCCACTGTATTCCCGTTGGGTTGATCTTCTCAGTGGGGTTGTGGGGGTGGTGGCTGGCTGGCTGAATGCCCCACCGGCCAGCTAGTTCTCTATACAGACGTCGTTCGTTGAGGTCTGACGTTCACGTTCAGAATTTTCCCACACGACGTCGGCAGCGACGACGACGACGACAACAACAACAACGACAACAAAGCCGCGAACAAACAACAACAACAACAACAACAATGGCCTTCTTCACATAGCACTTCCACCCTACGAACTCTATCACCAGCAATAGCAGCAACAGCAGCAGCAACAACTACAACAACAACAACACCACAACCACTACAGACGTTCAGAACGTCCACGACGTCTAGGAATAGTAGTCCAGAAGTAGTAGCATTAACAGCAACAGCAGCAATAGCAATAGCAGCTCCGAGGGCTTCAGCAGAGGCAACAGAGCCAGAAACAGCAGCTCGCTCTGCGCCAGAAACACACACACGAGCTCTGTGGCAGCTCCAGAAGAGCTGCTTCAGCAGATAAAGCAGCTGCACCACCAGCTCCTCCTCCTTCAAGATGATCCACGACCCATGGCGACCACCACCACCACCATAATCACCGCCACCAAGCAGCACCTTCACCTACAACTCCTACAGCAGCAGCAGCAGCAATAGCAGCTACTACTACTACTTCTACTACTATTCCTCTCCTCCTCCACGTCAACCATCAACAACATCAACAACAACAAGAACAAGACGGCCCACGACGGCCTACTACTGATGCTATGACCGACCGACCACTACCACCACCACTGCCGTCAACCATCACCACCACCACCATCTTCTCTACTACCGTCTTCTCTATGAGTAGCGGCGGCATCACCATCAACATCATCAACAACATCAACATCACACTACCTACTCACTACTGCTTCTGCTCTCGCCGCCGCGCCGACGCGGCGGCGGCTGCTACCGTTACCACAATCATGCCGCCGCTGCCGCTGCAGTCAGTCGTAGTAGAGTAGTAAATACTAGTGCACCCATACAACCCATAGAGGATACTACTGCTGATGACGATGACGATGATGATGATGATGATTAGTGTTGATGCTGATTGTGATTTCTGTCTGTGATGATGATGCTGATTGTGATTTATGTTTGTGATGATGTTAATGCTGATTGTAAACCTGATGGTGATGGTGATGATAGTGCCTGACGACGACGACGACGACGAAAATGATGATGATTCGTAGTGCCGCCAGCGCGAGTACCAGAAACAGATAAGGCGGACAGCACTGCTGCTGCTGCTGTTGCGGCGGCGGTCGTGGCGACTGCTACTACTCCGTCGTCACTCCCTCGGTCGCTCGCTCACCCAAGTTGAACGAAGCGACGGATGAACGCATGAAGAGGAGGACTAAGCAACTACTACAACAACAGTAGGCGCCGGGCGGGCGGGTCGACAGTTAGGCAGGTGAACGCGCGGGCGGTTCGACAGGCGGGTGGGTCGGCAGGTAGTGGGGTAAACGCGCGGGCGGTTCGCCGTCCTGTCATGACAGCAACCCACACCCGACGATGAGAAAGACGATGACGGTAATCGAGCTAGATAAAAGGAGCTAAGCTGCTGCTGTTGTTGCTGTTTCTGCTACCACTAAAGATAAGAGGGGGGTGAAAAGGGGAAACATGCCAACATGACAAACAACGCATGAACCATGGAAGTGAAATAGAACTACGGACGATCCGTACCGGTCTGCTACCTACGAAACCTCCTACAACCATTGTGGTGTGAGCACAATGAAAAGGAAAGGGCCAATACAAGAGAGGAAGGAAGATGGAAAGGGTACTAGGAGTAATCATTCCGCCGCCGCCTAGAAAACAGAGAGATAATGAATGAAATGTAGGTTGCAAATTTTTGCTGCTCTGACCTAGCTAGACTAGGCCTAAATATTTTACGGCGATGATGAAAATGAGTAATGAACGACTTGCGTGGCTGATTTACTCTTGGTGTAGGAAGTACTGGTATAAAAGTAACTCTATCGTTGTGTGTGTTGCCATGCATTGCAGGAGATAAATAAATACCCTTTGCGTTTGTTTGTGTACAAAATAAATCATGATGTTCGCGATAGGCTTTCAAAGAATAACGTCGCGATATGCTTTCAAAGAAACGAGGTCACTTGGTTAGGCGCCTTTCAGTTGGTTCAATTATTCCAATTTAGTTCATTCTTCACGGTTTAGTTATTTACATTTACGCTGCGAGACAAAACTATTTGACACATGAAACATTTGACTTTAGACAAAAATGGTGTCCCACAATATCTGCGTCATATAAAAAATTATATTATTGCTGTGGTATATACTATTATGCTCCCTATGAGTGGCGCTCATGTGCTTCAGAAGTGTTCAACTAAAGTTATAGTCCCGGCTCTAACTCGTCGTTGTAGCATCTCCCACAAATGTGCGATGGAATTCGGGCCGGGACAACATGCTGGCCATTTCATTTAGCTAACTCAAGCTTCTTTGAGGTAGCCTCGAACCAGTACAGCGTTATACGGCCTAGCATTGTCGTTCACGAAGACCAAGTTGCCACCAACCGTTTTTGCGTGATGAAACAAGTGGGGTGTTAAAATCTCGTCAACGTAAGACAGTCAAATTGTCCTAAGGCCCTAATAGAATCGTACTCTGAGAAACCTTCTGGGCGACTTGTGGGAGGTTCACTGCTTCTGTCTGCAGTCCCAACTACGAATGAACAGCCACCGTAATTGACCCGTTCTACAATGCAAGGATGCGCGTACAGCTTTCGTCGTCTCAGGTACACTGTTTCACGAATGAGACATTCTGGTCTCATTCGTGAATTAAAAAAAACTGTCAATTTAGTAATCTCACGCAAATCTGCATTGAAGTTCTCAGTGGAATGTTGGGAATCCGTTGTGTACGTACAACGGATCTGACGTGCTTCATGCTATGCACTCTATGCTATGCCTCACGGTAAGCACACTAAACTCTGCTCGAAGCTGTTACCGTACTACGTAGCCGTTAAGGCTAAATTAGACAGGATAAAATCGGCCATTCCGCAAAATATTTGTTCTAAGGAAGCGCCCGCCGTGTGTAGTTTTCACTCGAGCCTTGTCCGAGCTAACCCACGCTCCGATGCAAGCTGATCGTGAGTTGGTACCGTTGCTAGATTCTGCAAACGGCGGATTGGTTCATATTCTGTTGACGATCTCAAGAGCATTGACTATAGCCTAGCTCAAGCAAGCAAAGATCTAAGCGGCTCTCTCTCTGGCGTGATATCCATTTCCCAGAACTCGTCGTTGACTCATTCACTTAGCAACGCCATTGACTGACTGATAAGAAATGTTTTAGTTTGGTTGTGTGTTTGACATGGTTGTGTGTTTGGCATGAGACACCTGCGACTAGAATAGAAGTAACTAAGCCGCTAAATCGCATATTCGATTTTTCAGTTAACTGCTTGATACAGGGTTGAGTATAGGACGCATCGCTTTATTTTCGTTTTGATCTTCGTTTATATTGTAACGATGTATCTACGCTGAGTGAACCAGGGATGTAGACTCAGTAGAACGGCAACTACAACACGAAAAGCCGTTTTTTGTTTTTCGGGCTGACCCTCAGCCAACCTCATTTAACGTCCACGGGTTTGCTCTTCACATTGCTTTGTAAGACGGGCTCCGTAAAAACAATTGTGCAACGGTGAGGTCGAACTCGTGCTACACCTACGTATCTCCTCCGATCGCGAGGCGCACGTGGATGCACCACGCCAGCGGCCTCGACAACACGAGGTAGGCCTAGGAGCAATGAACGACGATATACGAACAGAGATCTAGTGCGTAGCACGGCCGCGAAGAGCATTTTTTTAGCCATTCTCCATCGGTCTATTTACTGGTTTGGCGGGCCGGCTCCCCAAAGGGTGTTAGACTCCGCTTTCAATCGATTCGATCGAAGTGTACAGTGCTTTTGTTTCGTATAGGAATACAAGTTACCTCCTTCCTTGTAAGTTAAGGTTTGACTCGGACTGCGCAGCTTATGTCGGCTCGCTTCCCGGTGTCGGTCGGCCATCGATTGAACGGTGAAGGACGTTGGAGTTTCGGCGCGAAAGGTTGTGACCGTCCTCTGCTGGCTGAATAAATAGTCTGTGCATTAATGGCTTAGTACTGCCTAAACACATACGCCGCGAATCGCTGTGTAGCAACAAAATAGTACGTTAAGTGATGCCAAGACTTGCCAGCTTCGAAGCTTGCATTGCATCAATGAGGGCTTGAGCAGCACAGTCTACGGTCTGGGCAGGCGTCATAACTCACGCATTTGCGACTACCAACTGCGATCTTGATCTTAAAGCTTACATGTGCCGGAAGGACGATAGTAGTTCGATTTTCTGAGCGTGCCGTTGCTGTCGTGTCAGCGATTTATTCTTTCGTCGATTTGCTGCAAATAAGGCCTGCTCATTACATCGACTCGTTCATCATCCACATCCTGTAATCCCAGCTGAGAGAACGAAACTTCGACACAGTTGTTCGTACCTGGGCAACAATATGCATTTAAATGTCCACTGAGTCACTGATACCGATGTCTGATGCCGCATGACGTACATGGCAGTCATCGCGGAAGGCAGACAGGTGGATGCTCGATTGGATTCGCGCATCTAGCTCACGCTGTACTTGCCGCGCTCTTTAAGAGCACCGAAGGCGAACAATGGAGGGCTGACAAGGCAACGCCTGGGTGACTCGGTGGCGTTGGGTGAGTGGAGTTGGGTTTCGGGAACAAAAATGTCACAAGCTATAAGGCGGCCATAATGCCAATACTCGTCATGGGAGCAGACGTCAACGAAACAAGATCCACGACGCCATGTCGTTCCTCGATTTGCGCAACAACCGGAAGAGATCCAGAGGACGAATCTAGTGGCTTACGGATGGTGAAGGCCACCTACAAAAGATGTTGTCAACACGAGCAGCAATGATGACAACGGCTCAAAGGGAAAAAACGAAAGAAACAAGAATGTGAATCTAATTATTGTAAAAGTTAGCTCTTATTGGTGCAGGGATCTCGACTAAGCACACTTGTCAATTAAGTGCTAAGTGCTCTACATACACTGCATTCTAAACATGCTCCGCCCCCCCTACAGAGTAGCTTATAGCACAAAAGCACGTGGAACATTGCGACGCTGAGTTCTCCGGCCAATGGTGCAATTCTTGCAGGCTCGATTTCTTCCAGAATCGAGAATAGCTAAAGGGTTGTTTTCCAAAACAAAAAACAATATGATTTGTTTTTTGACGGCGTACCGATATATATTTATATATATATTGAACGAATTGCGTATTTATAGAGACGACGAGCGATACCTCAAATGCCCGCTCACTGTGCACAATTCAAGAATGCTGGTAAATAGTATTTCAAACTCTGCTGTATTTAATAACTGTTTTAGGCAATAGTTATCCCTTAAGTTGAAGTGCCTAGAATAACCGAATGAAGGTGGTTATGGATTCTAGACTATCATCCGCTCATATAGGCTTGGAATCGCCATGATACATATTTTCAAGGCACCGAGGGCCGGACTGCTAAGATATATAAGGTTTCCCGAAAAGTTTTTGTGGCAGAATAACCGCTGACATTCAGCAGTATGGTGTATCATCTGTTCTCAATGGGCATCGTTCAAAGGCTCCTTCAAAAATTCGGTCAGTAACAGGGATCGAACCGGCAACACCTCAGTAAATGACAACCATGAAACTGAAGTGCCTGGCGTGCGTCGACGATCCCAGCATTGCAACTCAGTTTAGTTTGGTGTAGCTGATGAGAGACACCTGGATCACTTGGCTACTAACAAGAGATTACACAAATTGTTCTACTCTTATTGTATTGCTCAAGATTTGAGGATGTCAATAGCAGCGGGCTCTTAGCTGTATCGAAGTAGATCCGGTCCGACACCTTCAAGCGATGTATGCTGTGAAAAATATAATAGCGGCAGTTCAGTCAGATAAGTATACTTCATCTGTCATCATAGCAGTCATTCAATTATTATACTATTTTTCATTCAACATTTTTGGTACTATGGAGCTAGAGAACACATTCAGAAGGCAAGCGCAGAAGATGTGGTCTTTTTACACTCTTAATTATTTTCACCGATATTAAATACATTGTGTGCATAATATAGGTAAACTGTTTCATAGTATTATAAATGAAGCGAATTCAGTTTAGCTATGCGAGGCTACTGATCGAAGCGACATCCACACAGAAACCGCCCCATGATACGTGGGCAGAATGCTCTGTCCGCCGTATCATGGGACGGGCGGGCTCACAGTATCATCAGGAAGGCTGACGTGCTCAGCCCAGGAAAACCTGTGGGCAAGATCGGCAAATTCCTGGCTAATGATTCGGCTCTTTGCCTTTCATACCTCACAACTCACCTAAACCGTCGTAGACTCTGGTCTTTACATTACCTATGTCGTAGACGTTTCACTGGGAATTGCTTAGTCAATTCTCTGCTGTTTTACCCCGCCCACGCATGGACTATATACTCTCCTGTACAGAGCGCCTGTGCTTTTCGAACTAAATTATTTATTTTAGCCGGCTTGGAAGCGTGAGCTAGCTTAAAATATAAAGATATCGTCTGGGCGTACTGCTCGAACAATGAAAGCAATCCGCGATACTTGATGACTTGCTAATTGCTATCGGCTTCTTCGAAGCTTGCTGCATCAAATTGCGGCCTGTAGCCAAACCACATTACACCGAAGGCTGACCTTATATGTAATCAGACTGTTTGTCTGGCGCATGGCTAAATGGGTGCACATAAAACTTATTTATCGCGCACATTTGTTTGAATGCAACTAGTGTCTCCGCACGACCGATAGTGCTGGGTGAGTTGACCCTGATTTGTACCACGCATTGTACTTTTTTCAACAGAGCTTTCAACCGTTGCAAAACAATTTTCAGTTGAGCATAGCCATCCGGCCACTTACTTACCTGCGCTAATTTGGAAGTGCTGCAGCGCCTCATATTGAGGTAGGGTCGGAAGTTGTGTTAGGTTTAATCAATCAAGAGCACAGGATAACGTCAAAAAGACGAAGAAAATAATAAAAAAGAAAGCAACAAAGAAGACACAAACAAGAATCAGCAGCAGCAGGCGAATGACATTACCACGAAGAGTGCCGCTGGTAAGTTCAAGAGAAGCGTAATTTTGACACGTAATCGAGCCTCGATGCTCTCTTAAGACTGGCCAGGTTAGAAATGGAAACCGCCTTGTTACCAGCACAGCACATCCTTGTCGTCATAGATGCTCATAATTATCGGTTAGTCATGCGGCTATATATTCAACTCGTTCCGACGATCAATACCACCGCTAAATCGGCGGTGTTGGATGAGGCTAAAAATGTTTATAGTTCATCCTTCATTGACTAATGACATTTGCTGGATAGACAATGCAGCATATTGAACTCACTCCAACAGGGGACAGCCGCTGCTCTGGGTGGCGACAACGTCTATCATACATCTGCAATTACAACCACTGGAGCTAAATGATACCCTGGTGTGTATATATATATATATAATATATTAATATATGTATACGAACGAGCGTAATTCAATCTGCGGGCTAACTCATGATCAAAAATATACGTTTATGATATAATACATTTTTTCTATACTGCTTAGAACGGAGCGAAACACAAGTGATTGTTAGGCATTTTTGTTTACTTTGGCCAGCAGGGCACTCACATTGTAAGCAGCAACACGAATGTTCATTACAACGTTGTTCGATAGTCTGAACTAATATTTAGTTTTCTCGACTCACGCATGTGAACATCGGATAGATCATAGTTACATCGAGTCAAATTGCCGAATTATCAGAAGTCCTAGCCTCGATAAGCGCTGGATTCTAAAGTAAACGATAAAATTTTCTGTTTTAGTTGGATGCTATTCACATTCGTGCTACTATCTTAATTGCAGGGTCCTTTCGAGAAATTGAGTGCCGTTAACGCTGAACAGAAACGAGAATACTGATTGGTTCTACTGGGTCTAGTCGGCAACGAAGCATGATATCCATTATTAGGGCGTACATAGAAAGGTTTACACCACGTTGCAACATCTCCCTGGCCACGAATACTCATCGTGGAGCTTGACAGAAAAGAGAGTTTAAGTTCAATTTTATATTTGAGCTCAAATCTGAATTCTGGAAGGAAAAGATCATATGAAATAGCGCCTTAAATAGTTTTGGGCCGACGACTGCAGGGGGAGATAGTTTTAAACGCTGTTCAGAGCTTTTAAGGGCTTCCATCTAAAAAAAAGTAATTTACGAATCGAAAAAAGAAAAGGAAGTTCATTGATTTGTATTGCAGGCAACCAGATCGAAGACTCCATGATTTAAACATTCAGTAAAATAACTTTAGTCATTCTGCAGCGCGCTTTTGTAAATACCACCTTCAACTTCTTATCCTGGAAAAATGTGTTCTACCTTCCGTTAAATGCTTCTATCGAATTTAACTGAGCGAGATGCATGTAGTTAGGTAAGAAATCGTAGAGTAATCATAAATCATTTCAACATTGGACACATTACAATTACATTAGTCTTGAGGTGCTCATAGGCAGTACGATTTTGTCCTGTTGATTTCCCGTATCTGCTTTATCGCGACTTCGACTTTGGTTTAAACGAAGTTCGGAAATATCATCACCAAGAGAACCTCGTGGTCTGGTAGCGCACAATCTTTCGTCAAAAAGCTTGTGAAGTCACTGACCCATCCCCTGCTGTGTGTTCTTGATGTAAGTGACCAATTGATTAGCTTGGGATTAATGGCGCCGTCATAGGTTATAGTAATTCAGTAAATTCGCTTGCAGCAGCTAGTTACCTACAGGCTACATAGCTATTGTAATATGCCTTGTTTCAGTCAGTAAGTTTTGTCACTTTCACTTATTGTGTCTGTTACCATTTGTTCGACTTACGCACTCTTTAGTCGCATCTGCAAGGTGCGCAGACAGTTCTACGCGGATCACTCTCGACGAAAAGTGTTCAAAGGCGCGGGTACAATTAACTACGTTGTGTGCGCCCGCAGGCTCGAACCAGTCCATAGTACTGTTCCATGAAGATCTGGGCTATCAGAGAGTGAAGCTTAAGGGGAGAGGTGCGTTTAGTGGGCATGGGTCTCAACGGAGTAACATCCAGCCGAGTCTCACACTGCTTGAGGGAGAGAGAGAGAGACTCGTAGCGATAGTGCGTCTAACTTTAATTGTTACCTCCTCCACAAAAAAAACTGGCCATAACTCCACCATCCTTTTTGTGCCAGTTCTGACGTGCAAACATCCGTCTTTTCAAACTGTGTCTGACATTCTTTTAGACACCGGCACGGTGTCGTGCTGGTTGGAATGGCTTCTGTGGCAACGTGCAACGAAGCCTCCCGCCAAAAGCATGATTTACAGTGTGTGTATAAGAGAGTGTGTTGTTCGGTATTTGAAGGAAGCACTGTGTCTGTTGCAACTCTAACACGCAGGACGCTCTTGGACGTGTAGAATTTGTCCACGGCCCACCGCAGGTATTGCAGGGAGGAAGGCCCGGGGCTTCAGTCGATATCGCCACACAGTAGCAATAACAGTGCGAGTAGAGCGGATGTCCTTAGAGGTCGAAACTTCACAGGGCAACGCCAAAATGGGAGAATGAACAGACTCACTGTACTTAGTAATAAATCATCTAGCATGGGTGTCTGCGAATATATATATATATATATATATATATATATATGCACATATATGTATCTATATACATATTTTTTAATCAGTGATCATCAATCACGGTTTTGTACACGTTCAAAGCTCTCCGAGACGACCAAGATCCGAAGCTATTACCGGTGGCCTATTTTAGCGTTTGAGGCTTATAGGTCTACCAGCGAACTTTCTGTACTACGACCAGCGTTACTTACGACACGAGTATGCCAATATTTGCAGGGTGCATGCGGATGCTCCTTGTTTCGCCAGTGTTCTAGATAGACATCGTTAATAAATGAGTCCACATCAATAGCATATTAAACATTATGTCTATTGCTCTATTTGGTCGCCTACGCGGCATTGGTACAAACTGAGGAAAGCGGCCCGACTCGCTCCGCAGAAGTTATTTTCGGCAGTTTGGGCAGATATTCGAAGGAATATTTCCCAAGCAACGCTTCTTGAGAATCCCTTCAAAATGCTGCTCTATTCAATTGTATATATTATACATTTTTAAATAATCACAAATCATCTACTTGTGGGTCGAAAACATATTTAAACATACTTGAGCTGGCAAGACGCTTGTTGGATGCACTCGAGATGCACGCCACCGGGTGGCAAAATATCGTCAAAACAAATTGCCGAGACAGATCATCTAAGTACCATGCTTTTGCAGCGGATGGCCAGGACACTGAGGCCTAAAAATGCTAAATGCAGAAATGACTGAATGAGTAAATGAATATGATAAATATAACCGATAAATCGCGATACAAATATAAAACGGACTATTTTTGTATGAAACTTAGTCACGACGCAGCCGTCCTCTTGTGAACGTATTATTGACGTGCTCCGTTCTTGAAACGCATCTGGACATGTACATTACTTGGCTCCTGAGATTGTTTGGCCGCACTTCAAAAATTGTCATTATTCGTGAGTGTGTTAGTCAGGGAGGTAAAACAATGTCGTTCGGTTTGAGGCCGCATCTTCTGCGGAGTCTTTTTTCAAGAATTTTCTTTACATACCTTCAACCATACCTATGTATTTACACAACTGTGGACACTATAATATTGAGCAGTATAAACGTTTGGATAACACATTTGTTGGATTTGTACAAACGAAGATACACCGTCGTAGGCTCCTTAACAATGAAACAGCAAAACAACATATTCACAAGTTTGAATGCTGCTGCTTTGACTAGTTCTTTAATATGTACGGAGAAGGTGAGGTCCGTCGAAATGAAGCCTCCAAGATCCCGTGTCACATTGACAGTGTTGAGCCAGTGAGTAGGTAGTAGTTTAGCTAGGAGTAGCCGTGTATTTACGACGAGACACTTATAAACTGAGAGCTACCGCATACCGTTATCAATGCACCACCGGCTGACACCGTCCATAGCGTTCAGTGTTGTGTGCGTTGATGAGGAGTCAGGCGAGCTATTTATGTACTTTTAGATCATCTGCGTACAGAGAACATTTAGCACTCAGTCGTATATAGAGTTTCATATCTAGAACAAACATTTTGTACAAAAGCGGAGAGGTGCAGCTCGCCTGCGATACGCCAGACGGTACCGGATATAATGTTATTTTTTTTTGACACAACAAAGGTGCATTTGATTGAGCATAACTACAAGATAAAATGCGTCGAATTAAGTGCAATTTATTGCCCCTAATGTTAAAACAACATTGAACTACTACGGACAGCGAATTGTCACTTGTTGCGCACTCAAAGGCGTATTTAAAATCAATAAATGCTGCCTGTGTCGTCGATCGATCAGGCAAAACCCGCACTGTTTTAGTAGTAGGCCTGCATAGAAGTCCTCGTAAGAACGATTGACTGTAGACTTGGACAATACGGTTTTTTTATACGACGCTAGTAGGAGCGATGTCTCTATAGTTTGCTGGCTCTGTGGCGATCCCCTTCTATTGACAGCTATTATAAAGACCCATATGAGCTGGGATAGTGTATGCTGGCGTGTAAGGCGCTCGTAAACAATATAGTCGGTACCCGCAAACTTTCTGTTTTGCTTAGGACAAGAGAACTTTTGTTTCTGAAACATATGTCCGGTTTCATCATTCTCGCAGACTTGGTTGACTTGGATCTGCGTTTTGGTCTGACCGCATTTTTCGTCGAACTAGGGCTTGTATATGTATATCGTGTTCTGGTCGAGCCCGGTGGCGTGTTGCATTCGCGTGCGTCTTGCGACCGGAGGAGACATATGGGTTCACGGGTTTGATCCCCAACGTTGCACATTTACGTTTATTAGGGTCCGTTTAATGAAGCGATGCGAGAGCGGTTCCGCGGACGTTAATTATTAGCTGGGAGTCAGCCCAACAAGTATGCGTGTTTTTGGAGAGTTATAGGTTGACACAGAGACTTTTGTCTACAACCCCAGCCATAACCAACAGCAGTTGTGATAGGACAAACTTAGTGAATGGTCAAACGGTCATGTTATGGATTTTATCGTGTTGTTTGCGAGACACAGAAACTTTACGAACTGGACATAAATTGTATTTGTAAACTGGGTAAGGCTGTTTACAAATACAACTATCGCTGTGTGCGATAGATATCATGTCGGCCAGTGTGTCGAAATCGATTCGGTGAGTCAATTCTTAAACTCAAATATGTAGCTAGGTGACAAATTGACGTATGTAATGTATGTGCTTAGCAAAATGCAGTCATTTCTTTTGTAGATACAGGAGGAGGTAATCTTACACGAATTGTGTGCAATAGATGAAATTCAATGATAAACCGAGATAAAAACATATTCTTTTACTTTTACACTAATCATTGGCTTCATACGCTCGTGGATATTTCGATTGCAAGGTCTTGCACATTTTCTGCTAAAAAAATCGATAGGATGTAAGCTGACCTCGAAAACCTCGCGGAAATGTTCTATACGACATTTGGGACATACGACAGTGTGTAGTAGGTCTGTAAAATCACGTCTTCTTTAACTTGTACGCGGTAACTGCTGTAGCAGACTTGCTCCAGTCCAGCAAGTTTTGTGACTGTGACACATGTTACCTTTATTTTATAACACAGAGCGAACACGGTCTGGTTTTGTTTGGGGTATCAGCATGCCGCAGCTAAACCGTTCGAAAGAAAACCTTAAAAATGAAGTTGACGTCTTCCTGAAGACTTATATCTGGTCTAAGTTGGTAAGAAGTTCCCGGCCGTGCAGATGGAACGGGTGACTAGACGCACGCCTTACAACTTGAACAAGTTTAACTAGCGATTTGCTGATGTAACAACGTTTGCAAAAATACATACATCGTCACGGATGGCGAATTCCTACAGGATGGTCCGGACCACCAACGACACTCATCCAGTTCACACGTGACCTATGTAAGTCCATGTACATCCGCGTACAAGACGAAATTCGTAAAACATCCACAACATTTTTAGAAATGCGCCGAATAGATGTGTATGAAGTATTTAAGTATTATTTATATATAGATTATAAATTATTTAAATATGATATATATATATATATATATATATACATTATTGATATGATTTTTATATGTATAATTAATTATTTAAATATTATTTAGATACACCTTAATGTTTGTTTAAGTGTTGAGCAGTATGGCGATAAATAGACTGCACGGCGGATTGACTCCGGGTGTAGACTGAACACGCTCTACTTTGGTGACTCTTCGTTGTAGGACGACTTTTTTCCCGGTAATCAACAGTAGTTCTCAGGTCAGTTAAAATGTTACTCAGTACATTCGCTTCACCGGGACATGTCAATGTTTTTTCAGAAGTTGCTCGTTAGGTATGTAAACTCGGTTCCAATCTCCAGTTCCTATACTGTGAGCCGCTGCGTTATGAGCCGGCGGCGTTATGAGCCGCTGCTTCTCTATCTCCTTACGCTGTCTTCTAAACTAAACACTTACTACAGCCTCAAGGTGTGAGGCAATCGACATATGTACAACGGGTAAGCTCATTAACTAGTTAATTACGTATTACAATAAAGTTCCATGCCCGTAGTAGCGGATTAGGCTTCTCGCCGTCTAGAGGCTCAGCCGTGAGCGGTGCCTGCTGCTAGGATTGCGTTGGTTGTTTTTCAGATAGATTGTACGTGTCCTAACTCTTCTGCGTTCTTGCTGCATATGCGTGCGGTTGAAAATGCCTTCATGGACGTATAATTAGAAAGTCGACCTTAAGAGCGCCGCCGGTTTGCCTGGGAAGCGATACCAGTCAGAGCTCGAGTTGTTTCGCATTGTCACTGTTCTCAATGCAGCACTAGATCTAATTTGGCGCCTCACTCAATAGAACTCCTTAGTTCATAAAATTTCTGCCGCAGACTGTTTTACTACATTTCGTATCTACCTTTATGCTCCGGTCTAATTCTCCGAGACTTCCTGCTGGGTCTTGCCCCCTATGACAGAAGTCGAGATATCGGATTCCGTCCATTCAGTCAACAGCCGAGGGGTGCATGCGGGACACGATATCCGCCGTTTTCTGTCTACCCCCCCTACGTAGGCGAAGTGGCCATGTCGGGAGAACGACGGGCAGTCGGCGACTGTGTGGTCTACCGTGCCTGGGAGGCCTGATTTGCATAGGATGCAGGGTTTCGTTAGGGATTTACCTATTTACTACATGTACGCCTGGAACTGGCTAAAACCCGTCAGAGCCTGTGTGGCAACGTACGTGAGTGGTCACTTTCCCGGGCCCCCGTACCAGGCCTACAAGTTCCGGATGAGGCTGTGGGTCCACGTGCTCCGCGTATCGCTGCGAGGGGAGCTGAGCACGTGCTGACCCAGCTGTGGACGGTTGAGGCCTTTGTCTAAATTCAGGCAAGATCTTTATCCAGCCTTCGCCTATTACGCTCGGCCAAAGGTAGATTGCACGGGACCTGACGCGACAGCACCAGCGGGACGTCATTATTAAATGTCCTGTGGGCTTTGCAAACGCGCATTACCACGGTGCGCGGGGCGGCGCGTAACGGCCGGGTTCGCAGAGCTTTTTTAAAGAGGTTATGTAAAAACACTTCATGCACACCCAGCCCAGATGGTGATGTTTGGACATGGTGAACCGCATGGGTAATGTGCGACTCCCTGGTGATCTGAAGCTGCCCACTAAAGACTCCTGCTTCCTCTCGTACTCCTCTACGGTTCGGTACTGTTGTCCAGTGCTTCGAGGCCATGGGGGGGTAGCCGTAAGCTTTACCTGCCCGTCATAGCCTGCAAACCTAAAGAGTTGTCGACCCGAATGCTCGAGTAAATGTTGAGCGTCGGGCGTTTTTCGGGCGGGCCTTTACCCTGATAATATAATCAGGGAAGGTTGCACCTTCCATCCAGGCCTGAACTGAGGTTATTATTAATGTCAACAATTCTTTTTTTATCTGTGCCCGCGAGTGGGTAGATAGATGAATGGCGAGACGTCAAAAAGCTGGGGCATACGGCAACCGTGTAGCCTAAAGGGCTGCGCTGATTATGCGAGAAGATCTCAAGGAATCTTGGCAATAACAAGCAGTGCTTCCATGCTGAGTTCTATAGGCCCGGTTGACCATGAAGGCTATCGACCGCTGGGCCGCTGCAACAATGGCAGATGAGAAGCCGGTGCCATAAGTAAGGACGACAGTTACGTTCACCAATTTGGGTGGCCGGGAGGAAATTGGAGAAGCGTCGAGCCAGTGGCGCAGGTAACGCTGCAGTTCTGATGTGGCCTTCTAAAACCTCACAAACTCGGTCGTAGGTTGAAACAGCTTCTTTATCCGCACCCACCCCGCCCTTGGCTACGTTAGTCTTGTCCGAGAGCTTGCGGCAAGACACGGAAGCCAGCCTGCCTGCGCCTCTTCTTCAAGGCTTCGCTTGTGCTGTCGAGGTCGGCGAGCGCCAAGGCCAGCCTTTTTTTAATAGAAGGTTTGGCGTAACTGGCATTCTGCGTGACTAGTGTGGGACTCACAAATCCACAAAACCCGGATTCCTCCCCACCTCCCCAGGCTCGGTATTCTTTTGGCATTACTTCGGAGCCGTGGAAGAGACATCTCTGCCGTTCTCCTTCAATTAGCTTTATCCCTGTCTATCATCTCTCGTGTTTACCTGCGGTTGGATTGGCGGATTCTGCCATTTGCTAAACCCGACACGGGGAACTTTTCCACTGAGTCCGTCAATTAGGAAAGTCCCCGTGTCGGCGGTGATACCACATCCAGAGGTCCAATATCAGACTCTTCAAGACCCTAGCCCTGCTCGTGGGGGGCTCGTCCCAGCCGCCACTGATGGGGCGAGGGGGTCGTCGGCATTTGCGGCCCTAGCTTCGCAGGGCAACGCCCTTAGCGGCAGATCTGCCGCGCTCCGTTGTGGGATAGTGTCGCAGCCGCAGTAAGCAACGCCCTAGTGACAGCAGGAATAGGCCGAGCGTACGTCCGTGCGCTCGTCCCCGCGCACGTTCCCAGACAGGTTCTCGTGCTCGGAAGGCTCTGACGGATTGCATGGATCAGTTTGCAACAATATAAATTAGTACAAGATCATAGTTGAAGCAAAGCATCCAGCCCAGCGCCCTTGTGAAAAAAGCCTTCAATATTTTTTGGGATTATTAGGTTTTGGAAAATACACCAATTTGATGCTCATGCTGACAACTGACAGTGACTGGCGTGGGACTCACACACCCACTAGACCCCGGATTCCTCCCCTATCTCCCAGGCTCGGATGTACTAGGCACTTCTTTAACAGCTAAAGGGAGTGTCTCGTCTGTTTAGCTCTCCGCGCGTCTATCCAAGCCTGAGCGTAAGTAATCGTGCGTAAATAGTACACAAATAGAAGCATGTACAAGTACGCACCGGTGTTTGCATTGAGTGAGTACAACCTGGAGAATGCACAACGCGATTCCGCCGAAGTCAAAATACTGCTAACATGCGTGTGAGTGATCAGGCGGCAGCGGCGTCGATCGAGGCGGAAGGCAATCGAGGTATACGAGTATAAAGGACAGTTTCCAACTCAGCGAACCTTCAAAAGACTGCTCCGAAGGCGGTGTTCCAAAGACTTGCTAAATCAACACGGGATGTAGCAAAATATGAGGGGAAACTAAGTCTAAAAACCGCAATATATAAACAGTGTGACTCCGCGTTACGTATCGCTTCAGTTGGGGGAAGGAGGAGAGCCTGTCTGGGGGGACTGCAAAATGTTCTACCAGCGCGGTCGGTCGAAGGCAAACAAGGAACGGGCCCTTCAAATCGATTGCCCTAGAAACGCATGTCCTCAAATCCTACTTATCTCTGCAGTCATGCGTTTGGCGAACAATTTGTTCGTTATTCAGCAGTGACAAAATGGGTGCATGCTCCAAACCACAAGACAGTACACACATTTAGAACAAGAAAGCAAACGAATGTCCCTTGTGTTCAACGAGGTTATATTTGGCCAGGAATAGGCCAAATATTTGCAGGCACGTCAGTACCTGCAGCGTGCGGTTGCGGCCGACACCGATAGTGGCTCAGGCTAAATAGCTTCGACAACGTCCTCCTTTGTGAAAACACATTTTCCCTAGACGGAGCTACCTACCTGCTTATATAGCGACTGTAAACGTGTTGTTGTTGTTGCTGCTGCTGCTCTGCTGCTGCTCTCAATGTACAGAACGACAACTGTAATATTGTCAGCCAGCAGCAGCACAACACAATAAGACCAGCTCTGCTTGCTATTGTTGAACGGCGTGGTGTTTACTTTTTGCGAGCTGGCTCCTAGTGAAGCAAACATCATATGTCTATCGATGCTCTGTGCGCTCCACGAGTCAATAATGAACAACTCACTGACGGAGCTACGCGCTTTTTGCCAAAATCTCACCAACAATGATATAGTGTCCTTAACCTTCTTGAGTTCATATGCGACTATATATATATATATATATATATATATATATGGCGGCGCGACAGCTTGGGAATTGTGTGCCTGTTGTTTCAGTTTTTTTCTCTGTTGTTCGTATAGTAGCCGCTGCTGCTTGGTGCCGACGATGTACATTAGAGGGCGTTATTAACTTAAACTTGTGTCTCCAATACTCTCAATGCCTTTACCACATACATATGTTCTCATGAAACTGCTTAAATTATCTGCTATGCTGGCCACTCGGTGAAGAGAACACACCGAGCAAGGTGGCTTAGTGGCAAAGCCACTGCTTTGCATTCGCAAGGTCACGCGTTCAAGACCTGGCGCAGCCATTTTTAAATAGGTTTTTATGGTTTACAATTTGAACAAGGTAAATGCCGGAGTGGACTATATTATTATTATTATTATTATTATTATTATTATTATTATTATTATTATTATTATTATTATTATTATTATTATTATTATTGTTTATTGCCGATCATACAATTGTGAGGTATGAACATGTATTAATATATAATTAGATATCTCGGTAGCAATCTCTTCCTCTCAAAACATTATTATTATTATTAAGCTGGTTACGTATTCCGCACATACCATCAAACTGGTGGCATAACATCTAAGCCATTCATCAACGAGGTGCAACATAATCATGAGAACGTCGAGGAGTCCTGAGCTAGGTCATCGCCGCCTTGCGTTCTGTTTGAGGGGTCCAGGATCGCTGTGCCGACATGGCTTTGGTTCCTGTTGTCGACTGGGGCATCGACCACGGCCACGTTCTTAAACAGCTCTCAGCTCTTAAACAGATCGGCAGTTCAATAAACGTCGTGCGGCAGAACTTCGCTTCGTCGCTAACAGCAGTCCTCTAAACTTCGGCTAAACTTTCGGCGGCTGCCCGATTGCCAATAGAAGTGTCCTCAGCACCACAACGGCTCCCACGGCGTATAATAGCCAGCGTGTTTGGGCCATTTTGAGTATTGGCTCTTGTTGGGTTCCTCCTGCGCTTTGACGGTTGCATTTCTTGTCGGCGTCAATACCTACTCGGATGGTCTTCACAGTGAGTCTTGTTAGATAGATAGATAGATAGGTTTTATTATTCTCATGAGTGGCTTACATTTGTACATAGGTTCACAGCTCCTCAAAGCCATCAAAGGCTAGTATGGAGTGTTTATATTGCATATTTTCTTATAATTTTACTTAATGTCATTATGTTGTGCGTCATTAGTTACGTATAGGTTATCTGTTCGCGGTAAGTAGCCGTGCAGGGCTTCAAAAAATGATTTGCTCGTCAGCTTTGCCGGGGCAGGATTAATCAGCCCTTGCACGCGATCCTGCTTCAATACCTACCAGTCAGTTTTGTCTTCTGTCGCTCAAAGAGATCAGTTATGCGAGAAATGCCACCATCGGCGACATCGATGTGGACTTCACCGCTTTCAAGACCACAATTAGACAAGACACAATTTCCAAGACCACGTTAGATACAGGCGACGAACCCAGATTATCCAAGAATATCTTCTGAAAAGGCCGCCGTTTAGGCGTAATCGGGTTGCTTAGGCCTTCCCGGAGAAATGCCACTACCGGCAACATCGATGCGGACTTCACCCCTTTCCAGACCGTAAACTTCAAAAACACATCCACAACAACAATGATGTGTTGCTTGCCGTTGGACACAGACAGGGATCCCAGATGGACCAATCATATATTCTGAAGGGGCCGGCGTTTAGGCATAATCGGGTTGCATATGCCTTCCCGGCATCCAGAAAATTCCTTGTTCATCATACAGTAGACACGCCCGTGCCCATGACGCTCGACATAACTCCTCATGGCACTAAACCAGTATATTTTGGAATCATCTGGAGCGTTTTTCCCACACCAAAGAGGCCTGCTTCATTGTGATTTAACACACACATGCATATTTGCTCATGGCGCGCGTCACCACGAACAGTTGTTGTTCCGTTTCCCCTCTAGACTTTACACTTTAGATGTAACATACTGTTTTGCAGTGCTCCTTGTATCCCAGCGTAAAGCTATTTTCTATCGATAAATGCTGCGAGATTGGTTGTCGTTTCTGCAGGGTCACCTACTGAATCTTGGTCGTCGTCCGCTGTTCCCCACCGTCATCATCACTCTCATCCACCTTGTCCACCGCTGCCTTGCTTAAAGCATTTATCTACGTGTTCTATTCGCTCGGGTGGCAAAATAGTTATTGACATTTAATCGAAAAATTAAACTCCGACATGCTATCCAGCCACCTAGCCAGCTGCGGGGTTGGCTGGCTGAACTTTAGTCTGGGCTGTGACTGTGACACGGTCCCCAACGACAATAAACGGGTGGCCGTGCAATTAAAGCGCAGTCTCAGCATAGTTGATCAAACTAGTGCCGACTGTTCCAACTTTGTACAGCGGTAGTTGTGTTCAGTCGATGAGAGCTTTCTGCTGATTGCGCGGAGCAGCTTCCAAACTCCGTCTAGCTCGTGACGCAAACGATAGCTTCCAGTACGACCCCGCTTACGTCGGTATGTAGTTCCGTTTTCCGCCTCTGTTTAAAATCTACCAGTGCTGGGCCATTCATCGGATACAGCGCATTCTAGCTTCCGAAAATCTTCACTCACAAAACGCCGAAAGAAGCTTGCTAATCCAAGGAATCTTCTTCCGACATTTCTTTGCGTTCGTTCATCGCGCATACTCCACAACTGCTTGCAGCTTCCGGGTCGTACTCCCTAACGAGACAATGTGCACTCGGGCAACTCAACTT
Source organism: Dermanyssus gallinae (assembly GCA_003439945.1). Taxonomy (NCBI): domain Eukaryota; kingdom Metazoa; phylum Arthropoda; class Arachnida; order Mesostigmata; family Dermanyssidae; genus Dermanyssus; species Dermanyssus gallinae. The sequence goes on from QVRM01006816.1 coordinate 1,117,123, forward strand.
TCGGCATAAAACTTAACATTTCTCTACTTGAATTGTCATCCTCGCTCCTCCGCAATCCGTTCTATGAGCTCTAGCTGGGCAACTTGCCCGACCACGGCGACCCGCTACAGTGATCATAACGTTTGTCGAGTTTGGCAATGGGAACGCTATGCTGTCCTTATACGGACTGCCGCGTCAAATGGATGGGACACACAACCGCTTGCTTCTCTACTCCGTCATATGCAGGCGCATATCCGCGCACGATCACACTCCATTTGTGACCCTAGATATTATTTCAAAACGGCATATTCAGATTTCAACTAGTTTAGTTATTACGATGTTTTCGCTTTCGCTTGAGCCCACCTCATTTTAGCTCTTGAGTTGTTACTTGGTGATCCCGAGGTTCCTTTTGTAGAATCGTGCCGGGCTTGCAGATGATGCGGGTCGGCGTGTAAATTTTTGCTTGCATGAATCGGGTTAGCTTAGGTACTGAATGGAACGTTTTATGCTCTACAGCGTAGATTAAAGGGGATTTAAAATCAAAAGTTTGGCTATCTTCATGTTTGTGAAATACGGGTAGTATATGAAATCGGATTCAGCGGACAGTGAGCTGGGTAAGTCTTTATGTATGGTTGTAACATCGGCTATTTCAATATCTAGTGGCAATTGTACGTTCTTCCACCATAGTATTATTGCGACCGTCGACACTTCATTTGTGGAAGCACGTATGTGTTTTTCTAACAAACGTGACAATTGTTTTTATTTTGTATTGTATTTGTGTATATAGTGTGTACCTATTGACAATCGTGATATGTAAGCGTACACTCTTTCAGCTCGAGCATATAAAAATTGCCTATCCCTAAATTATGCGTTTTCTGCAGTTCGAAGGCTAAAATATTATAACGTTTACGTTAGTAAACTGATTCGGTCTAGAGGTTATTTTTACCAAGGAGGAGTCGTTCTAGAGGTTATTTTTACCGAAGAGAGAATTTCACACGTTCATGTCATTCTTTATATCTCTAATTAGAAGCCTTATGTTGAAAAGGTCGAAAACAAAAATTGACATATTAACTATAAAACATTTTCCTGCGGTGAAATCTATGGAGCTGTAGAATAAAGCCCTTGGTTACACTATTACCGACTGATTCTGCCAAGACAGCGTGGCGAACGTTCGTGTAAGCGAACAGCGTAATATTGAATTCGTAAACATTCGTTGGCACAATTATCGGCAACAGTTTAACAACGACGACAATTATCGGCGAAGCCAACAGGATGACTTAATAGCAGACACGCCACTGTTTATTGAAAAACCTCGTAAGCAATATATACATATATATATATATATATTGCTTACGAGGTTCCTCTTTCCTCCTTTCATATGTATATATATATACATACATATAAAAAGTTGTTCAACATAGACCTTAAAACACTTGACTCTGATCAAATATTTCTCTCTTCCAAAGAAGCGATCAAGATTCGAGCGGGAGGAGGGCTCGCAGCCCATAATAGGCTTGGCCTCCGACATCTTTCCATAGAGTACGTGAGCCAATTCTGCTATTTAGGCGTTGACTGCACTGTCAAAGAAATCAGCATTCGGAATCCATATCACCGAACGCATCGCAAAAAAGCATTTCGGCTATGTCAGCGATCTGAAATCCTCGGAAGTCGTCACTGGCGACCGCAGCGTAGCCCTGTTCAACATTAAGGTGGCCCCAGTCGCTTCATACGGCATCACCCTAGTTTGGGACCATTTGACAGTCGAAAAATTGGATGATCTCGAAGAGGTCAAAGCGATCTTTTTCAAAAGAGTTATTGGGTCACGCCGCAACACGGGTAACCATCTGGTCTACCCACTCTCAGGCACTCTACCGTTTATCGAAAATATAGTGCCGCGTTTTCGCCTGTCTTCCACTTCCGCTCTTCAGGAGTTCAGGACGCGTTTCTCCGGGAAGACGCGTCAAGCACCTAGCGGCCCCTGTAGACGCCAGGGTTTTCATGCGCCGAAGGTGGGCTGTCTATGCAAATATTGCGTTGATGGGTGTACACCCTCATAGTATTTATACGATTTTGCCGAACTGTTTGCAGCTTTAGACAGGCAGCCGGTTCTTGATATTGTAACGAAGTTAGACACAACAATACCACAGTCGACCGAGCAAATCATCGAACGTGCAACAGCCTCCACATGAGACCGCTCAGCTACATGGCGACGACAACATGGCACGTGCATCACCGCGACCTGTCGCGCCACATCGGCAACATCATCATCAGACCTATGTACCTGACCTGCGGCGACGGCACCGCCATTGACAATGCACGTTGTGATAATGCGTAGTTTAAACCGACCAATCAGCGAAGAGAACGAGTGGAAATTTCCGTCGTCGAATGTTCGAGAATATTCGATTCCATCATTTAACATTATTACTATATGAACGCTACGGCGTACCTTGAGTGAATAAAATAGACCGAGGCAGCATGGCCGACCCCATTCGCTGCCCGGTTACGCTTGACGCCAGACCTACGTTTCGTGTCGTCATTCATTGTACCTGAGTCCCTCGTGTTGTAGTAGCCGCCTGGCTGAGCTACCATCCCCAGTAACTTAGCGTAGCAGCAACATCGTTACAATATTACGCTTATAATTATTTTAACACGATTAGTTCATAATATACCAAGTTTAGCAGACATACGTTACCTAAGGAAAAATTATAGCCGAGCAATGCTTAGGATGACAAAAGAAACTCTTAAATACACGTGCGTGTGCTACATTCAAATAAAACAATAAAGGATGTTTTTTTCCGAGTTTTATGTCCCTTTAATCGTTTGAAAGTATTTTTATGCAGTTCTCTATCGGATGCGGGAATTGACTGGTTTCTAGTGGGTTGGAGCCCCACACTACCGGCCCAGCCTTGCAGACGAATTCCCTGCAGTGGTGTCCGCGTGTGCATAGCTAATTTTCCAGTTAGTGATTTATTCAAAATGACTAATTGGAAAATGCGCTGAATGAATTCAAATTTCGAATGAATGATTTATTAATTTGAAATCTGAATTGCAAGTGATTCATTTAAATGCACATTTGCGTTTGCTTTAATCAATTCTGTTTACTTACAACGCCACAGCGTACGTATATAAATGGCCTAACGAGTAGCTACCGGTTAAACATATGGTCGACTGCCTCTTAAGAACATTCCCGGGCGAGAATCTTAGAACGGAAAGCAGCCGAGATCTCGTCAGTCCACGAGGTGGTGCAATGTGTATATGCCAAGGGCCTATCTTTTTTGCAGCGGTAGCCTGGACTACAACTACGTATTCATTAATGTCCCATTGTTCACTTATGGACAGAGCCCTTAGACTTGGAAGGGAGACTGTGCCAAAAGTTGATTGCGTCCGTTACTGAGATGAGTTGTAACATTTCTAGGATAGAAGGATGCTAGATTATCCTTCGTCCCCTAAGGGCTTGGATTCGCCGTGAGGCATATGTTCAATGCACCGACAGCCGGACATATTGCCGCTAGAAATCACATCGTTATCATCTTTCGAACATTATACTTTGCGTTCCTTTTCGTTAAGGGTATCGCAACGGAAATGTTGATTAAAATCCCCTGTTAGGCTAAAGTAGCGTAACGATCAATCATAGGCTAAAAGCTTGATTGTCGGTTATTTTAAACACCTGTCAGCACTTGCTTAATTTAATAATCTTGAAGCGATGTCATTCACCACGCATCATTCATGGCTGTGTGAAAGTATAAAATAAACCGGTTTACCTGGCTCGGCTAATATTGGCCAGTCTATGATTAATATAACATGTAATAGTTATATAAAACGCTTAAGTTCAACAATATGCGGGATCGTTTCATCCAGATAATTTAAAGAAGTAATACGGCATTATTTTTAGAGTGTTGTTCTATGACGGTGGGTCGAGATGACGACGACGGAACAGCAGCAAAAAAACAACAATGTCAAATGCATAAACGAACATTAGCTATAATGGTAATGACTAATAATAAACAAATAGTAAATGCACCTATTAGTACCGCTAAAACACTGCTGCGATATTTTTATGTCTGCTAGTTAAGCTGAAGCAAATAAATATTTTATGTATCTGCAGATTACAGATCATATAATACACTAATAACAACGATCTTCCAGGCGAGGCATTTTTAGGTCAACTTTTATTCTTTATTTACACACGTACACAGACACCCACGCAGTACGTTCAACAAATGAGAAACGCCTAATATCGAATAGTATTTTTTCTTCTTATCTCATTCCCAAAACGCTTCAAAATAGCCAAGGGTTTGGGAATGCCGAAATTCACATGTGTGAGACTGGTAGCTAACAGCGTTTCGTGTGAGAGCCTTACAAATGCACTCTAAACACGTTTCCCCCCGTACTTCGCGGCCGGCTTGCTCGAAACTGCGAGGGCATTTTTTACCCGAAAAAAAAAAAATTGGCGCCAAAATACTCTACGATTCGATTCGTCTCTAGCTTTGCGCTGTGTAGTCGGTGTTTTCGTGACACCGAATTGCTGAGATATTCGCACACACACTGCATAACGTACCGTACCGGCCGGTGTGGCCGGCGGGAGGAGGAAGACGGGGTGGGGGACGGGAAGGGGGCGGTGGTGGTTGTCGGACCGCCCGCATTGCGCTTCTGGCGTCTCCTCACAGGGAGGTCTTTAGGCGGCCGCCGTTGCCGCCGCTGGGTTGGCTGGCCGGGACCGTTTCAATGAGACTGCATTTTGGATGACAGTTGGATAGGATAGCGCTCTTCGTCTGTGTCGCCGCTCTGTGCCGCTCTGTGTATCTGTGTGTGAAAGCGGTAATCGCTGGCTGCTCTGTAGATGGGGTTGTAGCCCCAGCTCCGAAAGTCCTTCTCTTTCTCTCATCTACATATATATATATATAAGTACATATATCTATAACTATATATATACATCTATCTATCTATATATGTGATCGTGTGTGTGTGGGTGCGTGCACATCTCGAAGAGATCTACATGTATGCGGATGTAGTGTCGCTAGTGCTGCTGGGACTTGGTGGTGGTGGTGGTGGTGGTGACAACAACGCGTGCATCATCTTCTCGGATACCCGACTCTACTACTCTGGATAGTTTGCAAGCGGAAGCGGCTGGTGTGAGTGGGCCACCATGGAGGAGCAGTCACAGGTAAGCATAGGAGGGCTGGCTGGTTGCTGTGACGATTGACGACATCAGATCCGAGTCATCATCTCGCGCCTATCTATTTTCTCCCCTTCCTCCCCACTCGAACTCGATCTAACAACAATGCTCGTTTCTAATCACCGGTCGATAGCTGGAAGGCTAGGTGAGGTAGATCTGACTGATTGGCTGGGTGTCTGGTCGGCGACAACCGCAAAAGCCATCACGGCTCTCGGGTGTTTCCCGGGGGATAGGGGAACGGTTGGAAGGCGGACGGAGAACGGCAGCCGTCAGTCAAGTATTCAACATGCTCATGAACGGACGACACTTCATTTTGATACAGGGAACAACAACGACTGTATACAACGCTGTCCCTGTTATTGTAGTAATAATGTAGTCCGCTGCCGCCGAACGGAACTTTACGTTACGTGTTGGTGGATACATCTGTAGTCGTCGTCGTCGTTGTTGTTGTTGTTGTTGTTGTTGTTGCTGTGGCCCGACCCCTCCCCATTATGATGATCAATGAATCGATCGACTGTTGACAAATTGCTGCTGATTGATTTCTGATTCATTTTCTGCGAACCTGCTGCATCACGTGTGACGTCGCAGCTATTCGCTGGCCACAGCCGAGTACAGTTTTCCGGGCTCCCATCAGGCCAGCCACCCTATTTCGCTCGCTCGCTCGTCCGTTCGACCCACTCGATCGTCAGCGTTGTGGTTGGTCGCGACTAGCGGCGTATACGTTAGTTACTCCGTCTGTAACGGCTGTCTATGTCTATAACGTCTGCTGTCTATGTCTGTAACGTCGACTGTTAGCGAGACTGTTAACTGGTGTTGTTATGATAAAATCGTGTGGTGATTTTACTATTATTTCTACTACTTCTACTTACTACTACTACTAATTACTTTATATTAACTACGGCTCATGTTACTTATACTAGTACTCCTTTTTCTTCTACTTATTCCAGTACTACTCCTTCTTCAACAGCTAACAAGCGCGTACATGTACAGGGTAGCAGTATGTCACGTTTATTTCCGTTGTCATTTCCGTTGCGGTGTTTATTGCTCATTGTTTGTTGAAGCAGCGCCCGGTGGTTGTCACACACGTTGTTCGCTCTTCTGCCCAAGAGCGACGCGACGGCAACGACAATGACAATCCTATCCGTCGGTCTCGCCGTGCCGTTCATATTACCACACGCAGATATAGACAGGAAGGCAGCCAGAAACACAGACATACGAACATACACATATTGGTGTGGTCGTTGTTGTTGTTGTTGTTCTTGTTGCTATTGTTGTTGCCATTGTGGTTGTAATTACTACTGCTGTTGCTGCTGCCGCTGTTGTTGCTGTTGCTGCTGCTGCTATGGCTGATGCTGCCTATGCCCATATTTAGCGCAGAAGTTGCTACGGAAGGTTTGTTGTTCCGGCCCGGCGGGAGAATGGTTGAGCGGGCCGCCCATCGACTCAACCAACGGTCGAACGAGCAAGCGACGGACCGCCGGGGCCGTTCACCTATAGTTGGCTGGCCGAACGAAGCCGAGAACCGGGCGGCAGATTAGGTTATGAATGAGAGCAGGCTCCCAATATTCCAAACTTTTCTTCCCGGGTTAACGACCCTCAGCCGCAACGTTTGACGTCGACGGGACTGCCGTCGGTCGCATTGCTTCGTCGTAAGATGGACAGACCCCATACACATAGAAACGTGTGCAACGGTCGGCGGTGGGACTCGAACCCGTGCCTACCTCTATGGGTCTTCTTTGGGCGCGAGGCGCACGCGATTGCACCCCCCACGCCACGCCAGCACCGGCCTCGACAGAGCTCTAATATGAGCCAAGTACAACACTACTAAAAGGCCGACAATCAAGACGACAAAAATGGCCTGTGACTTGATTTTCGATAACGGTGGATGTCTAGCAGCTTCTTCTACTGTTACTGCTGCTGCTGTTATGACTGTTGTATGAAGGTTCTGAGGTGATTGGTTTTTTTTTGTACTCATGGCTGAAGCAGTCCCGAGCTTCTTTCGATATGACTAGGTTTCTTTGATGGCGGGCTCGTTGGGGTTTTGGCGCTCTTTGGGGCTGTGGATGGACTGTGGAGGGTTGGGTGGGTGGGGGAGCGGCGTGCGCTATGACGAATGCTCATGATGACGACGACGACGGAACGATAACGACAAATACGAAGACGATTATTACTACAATAGAAATGACCTGACGTCTACCTAACATTAGAACCACTAACATATCGCTACGGTGTCTCCTGATTATGGCTCCTAGTTAAGCTGAGGCCAATTAACAACCGTGGTCGTGCGCAGAGACAGCGAGATACAACACATTCGAATTGCAGCAGTTTATTAACTCAATACTAGTAGTAGTGATCATATTATTATTATTATTATGATAATTGTGATACATGTACATATTGATAAAATAAATTCTTGTTCTAAAAAAAAAAAAAATTATATTATTAATTATTATTTTTTATTATTATTATTATTATTATTATTATTATTATTATTATTATTATTATTATTACTATTATTATTATTATTAATTACTATTATTATTATTATTTTCTTAGCTATCAAGTAGGAGGAGGAGCCTGTTCTGATGCCAACGGTCATGAGTGAGTGGGTGTTGGTTGTAACGGTAGCGCTCCATCGCCGTCATACGCCACGCTGCAGCAGAACTGCGGCTGCCATGTGAAACGTCGACGCTGTGTATTCGTGGTAGACGTTACTGTAGTAAGTCAGCCAACCACCACCATGGCTAACGTTCGTACTGGGTCGACCATTCTCGCCTGACGCCCCCGCTCGCGTATATCCCGCCCATGATATGATAGATACAGTCCGCAAGCACCCCCTTCCCCCCAAAGCAGGCGATGGAGATTTTCAGTTTCGTACAATATTCATCGCTGGAAACGTACAGTATTCATCGCTGGAACCACTCGACTCATCCATCATTCGACAGCTTTGTTGAGCAGCAAGCATTCTTCTTTCTCAGAGCGAGCATATCGTCGTTGAGGAAGGAAAAGCACATATACGCGATACGAGTTCGTTATGTGCTCTGTATTCATCGTTTTTTCGTTGTTTTTTTCATCGTTTTTTTCATGTCCTATCATCACACGCTTTTGATGTCCTATCATCCTCTCGTTGTTCGGTCCGAATGTTCTGGTCGTCAGCCAGCGTGGTGTTCTCAGCGTGGATCATGCGCGTTGTTCGTAGTGATTCGTAATCGCGCCACAAATTCGGTGGTGTCTGTCTGTCTGTATGGCTGTCTGTTGATCGGTCAAACCTGCCAATAACCGCCAATAATCTCATTTCTCGTTTCGAGCCAACAACGGCAATAACTTGACAAACCATTGAAGAAATTTGTTAAGTTCAAAGTACGTGAGTACTTTGAAATTCTGTCAGTAGTAGTAGTAGTGGTAGTAGTAGTGTGGTACACAGTGTTTCAAACAGAGGACTGCTGTTTTGTCTACAACATGCCTAACCGCTGACGTGCATGCCAGTCTGCGTATCTCTCGTCGTTTCGAGCCATCCATGGGGTTGGATGTTGATTAACAAGTTGGCGGTCGATCAGCGCGTATAAAAAATAGAGCCACTAATAATAACAACAACAACAACAACTCGCAACACAAAACAACAACAATAACAACAGCAGCATCCGTAGAAACACAATGCAATCGGACCCGCACGCAACCGTGTCATTGTTGTACGTGTTAAATTCGTGCTGTGGTCGTCGTTGTCATCGTCAACAACGCTGCCGATGGTAGTTCTAGTTTACTGTGTTTGCTGTTTGCCACTGCTGTTGCTGAACTAGACAGCCCACGCAACCCACCGCGGTGCATGCCCATTTTGATTGTAATATTTATGCGTCCGCAGCTGCTGCTGTTGTAGCTGTTGTTGTCGTTGTCATTGCTGTTACTGTTGTTATTGTTGCTGTTGTTGCTATTGTTGTTGTTGTTATTATTGCTGCTAATGTTGCTGTTGTCGTTGTTTTTTCTGTCGTTGTTGTTCTTGTGGTTTTCTGCTGATAATGCTTCTGTTGCTGCTGCTACCCAGACAGTGTTTGGATATGTTACCAAAGTCGGACCGTAGACTGACTGGGACTGGCTTCTGGAAGAGTTGAATTGAGCTTAATTCTTCTAGATCACTTTGGTAGCCTTGGCTAGAAAAAGAAAACATGACGTGATATTTTCTCAGACCAACTTAGCTTTCTAAGCGTAACATTATGTCTGTACATTTGTATGTATGCACGTGGTTGCTACTAGATTTCCAACGAATAGTCGGTGGAAAAGCATCTCCTAGAGAAAGACGAAGCCAGTTACGTTAGCTGTAGTGGAGTGAACATCTAAGATGTACAAGTGACACTCACCAGCAACTCGAATCTAGTATTTAATTTATGCCAGCTCTTCTAGTAATGCAATGTTGTGACGATTATTAACATGCGTATGCATCGTCTGTTGAGTTTTTTTCTGCCATATATCGCCGGGCATTGGCGGCGCTGGCTTGAGCTGCTAATGAAATGTTAAAACAAAGCGTTGCCATGCGTGGGATCAAATCCTGCTCGGGTGCAGTTTGTTGTTGTTCTTCATTCATTCCGCTTCTTCTGTTTCTTTAGATGTGGTGTGTGAGCATTTTCTGCTGCTGCTGCTGCCGTCGCCACATTTCTCTGCTGTAGAAACCCTATATAAATCCCGTAAAAGATAGCGTGAATTAGCCAAAGGTTGAGATGAAGTGTTGGTATGTATATATATATATATATATATATATTCATACATAACAAAAAAACTCCAGGACAAGTGGGCTCGATTATGACTAGAATCCTTGTTTCCCCGTCTGTGACGAACCTTGTGAAATGTTGTGACGCTTTTGCGGCCGTGACGAGGGAAGTCACCTGGGGTTGTGGAGGCTAAGAGGCTTCGGCTTCAGCGAGTGTAGATCTCATATCGCACACAGTTTACCTAGATGTGTCGGGTTGGTCGGGATCACCCGGCGGAATTCTCGCGAATAGAACTAGTCTACAAAGTGCATAACGCCAATCTTGTCAACTTGGGGTCAAATTCATAACAACAACAACAACAACAACAACAACGACGACGACGACGATGACAACAGCAACAAGAGCCAGAACGGCCATAGCAACAGCAACAACTACAACAAGGAGCAACGCATTGACACGCTATTAGCGAGCGAAGTTACTTTGGCGTGATGCGCCGTCGAGAGTGGGAGCAATAGTGACATGATTCATGATGATGATGGTCGTGATATAGTATGGGTTCGTTCGATAGTAACCTCTGATAGTAATTGTAAGAATACTTGCATGCATATATATATATATATATATATATATATATATATATATATAGAATGCACGACAAGAGCTTCCGGGTACGTGCGTGCGCGAAAAGCTGCCAGGCGTGCATTTATTTGCTCGCGAGTCATGGCAGAGTATCAATTTTGATTTTGTCAGGTAGCTAGCCTACTCTTCGTCTTCTATTCTAGTCGTGGCACATGCATAGGCATTGCCTGGCGTTTTTAGTTGAACATAAGTCTAAACCTATATATATATATATATATATATATATATATAAGAGCATCGCTCTAGACTGGACTTAGGTTTGACTCCCACAAATCAGTCGCTCACATCGTGGGTGCATGCCTGGTTGATTGACTGATATCTGGTCCTGCATCATGATACTGATGACAGGGAGGGGGGGGGGGTACATATCATGCACGTAGCTATTCTCCTGTCAGTCGTAACAGTGTTTCAATCGGACGACAAGTTGTTTAATTATTCGGCAATGCGCCGACACTAGGCTAGCCGCAGTTTCATTGCGTGCGTTCGTGCACTGGGGCGCGGCAAATCTACAATTTAGGCGGCCACGCTTCGACTTGTACTTCTATTAGACGAAAATTGCTTCTCTTACAGAAAAGAAATTTAAACTACGTCGATTAATATGATTGTCGTTGTTGTTGTTGCTGCTGCTGTCGTTGTTGTTGTTGTATATGGCTACCACACTATTTTCACACTGATTTATTTTGGCAACTAGGTTGCCTGCGGTGGCAACTATATCAACTCTTAGTGCAGAAGACAAGGCAAACAACCGTTATTAACGTTCAATAAGAATACAAATTATTTTTATTATTATTTATTATTATTATTATTATTATTATTATTATTATTATTATTATTATTTTAGATTAAGGAAGAGATTAATAAGGAAGTTGAAAAAACATACTTTTATAGTAGTAATTGCGATACATGTATATTAATAATAGTAAACCTCTGTTACAAAAAAAATATTATTAATATGCTTTATTAACCATTGATTGGTTAACCAGCATACACAATAACTCCAATTTTATTAGAATTCTTTTAACGAGCTGTTTTAGAATTCCCCGAATTATTCACTATTAAAAATTGGTCTGATTAGGAGTTACACTTGCGGCTTTGTGCGATGCCTGCTTCAAGCAGCTCGAATCGACTCGACTCGTCCTACTGCGGCCATTGCAATTTTCTCTGACTTTTATGTCTCGTCCGGCCAAACGGGTGGAGTTCTCACGACACGAACTTCATCTGCCTCTACATGTTTTTTTTGGGTTTTTTTTCGCTGTTAAACTCGTGCTCTGCTGCTGCTGTCTTTGTCACCGCCAATGTCGTCCTCTTCTCTGTCCGCCGACACGAAATCGAGTGCTCCCTCTGCTTTGCTTTATTGAACCGCCGCCCTACATCTATCCGCCTATGATATGTATCAACTACCTTTCTTCAATGCGTATTGTTGTTGCTAGCATTGTTGTTGTTCTTGTTGTTGTTGTTGTTGTGTTATGGAAGTCCGTCGACGCGGGCAACAGCAGAAGCACTGTAGCTTTGCTGATAGTCGTTCTCGTCAACGTGTTGCCGTTCAACCGCCATCTTTCATGTTGTCGTATTGTTGTTGTTTGCGTTGCTGGCCTTTAAAGCGTCGCTACTATGATTAACAAGGGTAAAAATCTTTCTCATTTCTTGCGCGCAGACCGAAGTCCCGTGATTCAGCTCTAAAAATGATATGTATATATATATATATATATATATATATATATATATATTTATATAACACACGGTGGCGTTTTTGTCGGCTGTCCCGTCAAGTCGCTTACAATGCGAGGCTTGCCGGCGATGTTTGTTGTACAATTGCATATACACTAAGTGAGAGGGCGTGTCGTCACAGTTTGATTCATAAATATTCTATATATATATATATATATATATATATATATATGATTGGTAAATACTCTATACTAAGTACACTCAAATAAGTTTAGAGATACCTCACTTGTGTTCCTGAGGAATCGCCGGAGAGCCCGAATGTGGTCACATTCGGGCTCTCTGCCGACTGTGTTCGATTCACCATCGTCGCATACTATCGGTGTATGTACACCTACGGTGTGGTGTGGTGGTGTACTCCGGTTTACCAGTTGTGCCACCGCTTAGCCCCGACATAACCAGGCTGTGTAGCGACCAACTTACCTGGTGGCGGGACTTCCGTCATTAAGAAGGCGGGGACCCCAGGAAGAGGCCTTGCTATTGCACTTCGGCAGGGCTAACCCTGCCACTTTTCCAAACTGGGAAAAAGATAGAGCATGTCATTTTGGGTGGTCATGCCCCCTTTCATGTATCTAGTGCAAGTAGGCAATCAAGGCATGCCGGGATCAACATCTTTTTCGGCAGAGCCCTCGAATCAGGTGGTTTCTCTCGTGTCTCAGAAGAGCCGAAAGGTCTCTGTACTGGTGGCGGCAGACGACCTAACGAAATGACAGTCACTCATTTCGAACGAGGTCAAGTATTGGTTTAGGATGCAACCTTTACCAAGTCCTTAGGTTGCAACGCTTCCTACCTCGGGGATGTAAACGATTCAGGAAATACTCGGTAAATTGAGTATCCCCGTGAGTGTCGTCTACTTGCATTCCAGATTATAGGCGTAACCGGTTCGCTGACCAAGCAGCGGTCTTCATCCACAACGTTGGATGGCGTTTAAACAAGGCTTCTGGTGACAAGAGGGTGGGGGGGGGACATCTAACGAGTTTTTTGGCTCGCCGGGAATTGCGAAACATTGTTGCTCTCTAGTATTCTAAAAATGGTCTGTAAATCTAACTCTCGCTACCTTACTCGGCATAGTTATGTTTCTAGGGCGTTGATGACGACCATAAGCTGTCAGAGTGCTGCTCTACGTGGACTATTGAACAGTCGTGAATAGCAACATTAGCCCGCCTTTCTTTGATCTCGCTATTTTAACGGCGCCTGTACCAGATCGCAACCTGCTCATTATACGGTTTTGTCCCATCAATCCTAAATGCCATGTATATGCGAAGATTAGGCGTGAATAGGCGATACCGTACCAGAAAGACTGATCCGATCAATATGGGCCGATATGTCAGAATGCTAGCCCAAGTGAAGTTGGACATGCCTCAGAATCAAGTAGCTCCGGGCTTATAAAGCTCCATGAGGAATTGAAATAAAGTGCGCGAAGGCGCTGTCGTATGCGTGTACTTGTTTGTAGAGTAGGAATATGATTGGTTATAAGCTAGCGCCGTCCATTTATTTCACTCTTATATCTTTAGTACCATTCGGCGGCATCAAGAGAGATGTCAACCGTTGCCAGCTAATCATTTTTCCTATTGCTTATAGAGATAATTTTCTTTTGCTAGGACAAGCTTGCTAGGAGCACAACTCGTCTTTAAAAATTGTAACATTCATTAGTGATTCCGTTTGATTACATTAAATGCATCTGTTGTCATCTGGTTGCTAAACTAAACGCTGCTTGTTGGTTTTACAAGGAGAAATTCGGGTGCTTAGAAGCTGCTACAGGGTTATTAATTCAGTTTGTTTCGCCAATGTGCACTGCATATCTGAACAGGTCTTTTTTTTCCAATTTGACCTTATGGAATGGCATTGTTGTTGTATTGATAAGTAAATAAAAACGACCCTAATGTCATTCGTAAAATGAGAGTTCGCACCAAGTCAGCTCTCTATTATCATGGCATTTATAGTACTTCGTTCAGTGAGTTACTCGATCTGGTTGGCATTACGGATCGAATCGCTGCTATTTGTCTGCCTGGTCTAAATTGAGCTATGATAATCGCCAAGCTGAAGGTCTAATCGGGGATTTAAAAATCGAAATTGATTTTGCGGCGCGACGGGAGGGGGGTCTTTTGCCTGCTCGGAGTCGATGCAGACTTCACCCATAAAGACTCTGAAAAAGTCCAAAAATCACTCCTATTTTGATGCACAAGCCGTTCAATCACAAGTTTTGCACATATATAGTGGTAGATGTTGCCGTTAAACGTTTCCTGTTGTTACGGCTTTACATACAATGATCTATTGTCAGTGTGTATTTATTGGCGTCGCGGGTGCTCTATATCGTCAATCGGCAACATTGAGAAATAATGATACACTGTGTATTTATGCCCGTATTTTATGTGGCTGCGATGCAATCGATAATCATATGTAATCCTGCATCGTTGTATAGCATTTATAATGTGTGCGATGTTTAGATTTGCATTGTTTTCATGAAATGTAGATGAAAGCTAGACATAACACACACATAAGGCATATATATTCAGCACATGTTCCATGCAAGTTTTTTTGTCTCAATTCTGCAGAGTGTTGCCACGCCTTGGCAGCGCCAGGAGGCATTTATACAAGCGTCCACTGAACGCGTCAACGAATCGTTCATTTTGTTGTGGTGTGTTTGCGCGTCTACCACACGATGAATGAGTTCGCTCATAGAGTTTTCCCCCTATTACACTCTAGTGGCTTGCCGGCGCGCGAGAGTGTGAAGGCTAGATTGATCGACCGCTCGACGAGGCGACTCCGAGGTCGGAGCAGCCCGCGGCGGTTATAAAAAAAATATATATATATATATATATATATATAATTAAGTCATGTTGATTGTGCATGTTATCAATAAAATGCACTTTTTTTTATATTACTAGAAAAAAAGCTTATAATTCAGGCGAACGCACAGGAGACGGGTGTCCCGGTGGATAGGAAGGATCGGTTTTTACCCTGCTCTGTGCTGGCCGGCTGGACCTTTGGCCGGTCGGTTGTGGTGACGGTTCAAACGCTTTGCCACTGACGCTACCGCACTATAACAGCAACAACAGGCCCATTACGATTGTCGCATTGCGGTCGCATTGGTTTGCCGTTAGTAGAGTTTACAACAACAACAACAACAATAACATCAACATCGCACGATGAAGCACGATGTGGCGACGTTATATGTCACGATGAATATGACGTCACTATGTGGCGATGACGCCTGCATCCAACCCCGTTAAAGCAGCAACAGGTATTGTTTCTGTGGTTGTTACTGCTGTGGCTGTTTTTGTTGCTGTGGTTGTTGTTGTTGTCATGTTTTGTGTTGTTGATGTCGTTGTTGTTATTGTTGTCATGGTTTGTGTTGTTGATGTCGTTGTCGTTGTTGTTGTTGTCGTCGTCGTCATCTTTTTGTTGTCGTCGTCGTCATCTTTTTTTGCTGCTGTGGCGGCTGCTCGAGGCGGTCGTGATGCCTGCTCATCTCGTACGTAGGTCGTGAACTGCTGGTTGCAAGGTTTTAGTTGGCCGCCTGAAGGTGCGAATAGCAGCAAACAATTATAAGAGAAGACCAAGAAAAACAACAACAACAACAACAACAACAACAACGACAACATCAGAAGCAACAGCAAGAACAACAACAAGAACAACATCAGAGGCAACAGTAAGAACATCGACAACAAAAGCAGCAACAAACGACAATAACGTTATGGCACGACAGCAATGTTGTCGTCATTAATGTAGTCGTTGCCAATATTAGAAACAGCAGCGGATCGACGTCTCCTCCCCTCTGCCTCACGAATGAGGCCAAACTGCCGGCTCCAGCATTGCTGCGCCATTGCTATTGTTGTTGTTGTCGTGTTTCGTCGTGTTGCTATTTGTTGCTGGACAGATACAGGCGGCAAACGATTGATTTTCTTTTTATTGTTGTTGTGGCTGCTGCTGCTGCTGCTGCAGATGCTGCTATTGTGGTCAGCGTCACTTGCTATTCGGTTCGTAGATTGCTGCCGCTGTTATTATTATTATTAAGGTCGTTCTTCACGGGATTATTTCTGCTGTCGATCTAACGTAACTGCTTGCCGGATTCGTACATTATGGTTATTATTATTAGTATTATTATAAGTGTATTACATGTTAAACAATGTAAACAATGTTACAGCTGTGATTATTGTTATTATTATTATTATTATTGCTGTCGTTTTACTGTCTTTAATGTCTTGCTGCTGTTACCGCTCCTATCATTGGTATTGGCGGCTGAATTCTTGTTGTTTCAGCGCGCTGTTGATAACGGTATGCGAGTGGCCTTATTGCGTTGGCACTGTTGGTGTACTTATCGTCGCAATTTTATCCTAAATAATAATAGTTTTTTTTTTTTTATCAAAGCCAGTCGGCAGATGTAGATGAATAATAATAATAATAATATTTGAATAATGAAAATTGATGAAAAATAAAACTATTATAGAAGATGTAACTTCATCGGTTCGGCGCTTTTAATCCCGCTCGTTTCTATTGGTCTTGCGACTGTCGTTCTTATTTATTGACAGTAGCCATGGATTTTGCACACTGTTGCGTGTCAACCACGTTTGTGTGGTTATAACTGTATAGTGGAGGAGAATCCTTTATTAAAATGTAGTTAAACTTACACGTGTATAGCATGGCTCCCGCTTGGGGCATTAAGTCCACCATTCTAGCCTCTCCTCTAGGCTGCTTTGCATTGTCCCCATGATGCGTGTTAGAAGAGTCCCTAGAGGCGTTGCAGAAAAAAACGTCACGTGCTCGTGTCTATTTCGACCTTCCCGGCAATTTTCTCCTCCATGAGTGTCCATGGCCTTTCTGGCCAGGAGCTACTAGCGTTTTAAAAACGAGTAGGGGCCGAAGCCAAATTCGAGTTGCCCAGATGGGCGTATTTATTCTATTTGTGCCTATCGGCTTCAAAGACGGCAGAGAACCTCCTGTTTCTGCACACGCTCTCACTCGGAAGGCGCATGTGGTTATTTACTACAATTACTATTTTAGGGCTTACGTATGTTTGGACTCTAATCTGTCTGTACGTGTATGTACTTATGACATAGGTTGTGAATACTGTGGCGCAGGTGACAATCTTATGAACATTCGTAACATACAGCAGGTCAGAGCGGCACGGCCCTCGTATCGAAGTAACCCGCATTCGGTAGAGTTGTCATATATGTTTATATATATATATATAGTAGTATAGGAGTGATTGATTACATTGAATAAATGGATATAAAAAACATATATATATATATATATATATATATATATATAAATACATTTCTCGGTTGGACATACAACATGATGAACATGAAGTAGATGAATAAGAAGAATAGATGTCGTATTGCAAATAATAATATTTCGAAAAAGGTAAGTAAGAGCCTGCCAACATTTGTTCATTTGCTAGACAGTCATGGCACTACAATCGAGTTTTTTAGACTTTTGTACTAACTTTTGTTTGTTTGTCTTTGGCCGTCTGTCTGGCTGTCTGTCTTTCTGTGTTGGATGGTCGTGGTGCGATTCCAGGAACAGCTCGAGGATGTTTCCCATTTGCCCCTGTTGCAGCGGATGCAACACAAGGTTAGTCACCGTCACCACCGTTTGGCATTGCCTGCCGCCTGCAAGAGGGTTGTCGTCGACATCTGCGTCGCTGCAGCGCCAATCAATGTTTCAGACATGACGGTCATCCGTCTGTTGGAACTCACCAAAAGCTGCTGCTACACACTATAGTTAACACTATATAATGTTTAGTGTATACACGTGACTCACTGCTAGAATAATCGTCTCCCCCCCCCCTCTTCTCTCTCTCTCTCTCTCTCTATATATATATATATATATATATATATATCGTACACGGGCATTAGTCTTACGGAAGAACTAAGTCAAAAACATCTATGATATCAATAAAAACGCACTTGTAAAAAACACACACATATATATATATATATATATATATATATATATATATATACAGATATATATATATATATATATATATATATATATATATATATATATATATATGGCTTCATGTTAAGGATAGGGTTAGTAGTTTCGAGTGGCGAATGAGTTCATGTCACTGACATTTCGACTCAGTTTGGCGGTAGTAGTAGTAGTAGTCGGTGACGATTTACTCTGGCATGTGTTATATATGTTGCATACAACCAAACATGCTTGTAACCACACACACACACACACACACGGTTGCTTCAAGTAAGGTCTTGTCTCTATACGGTGCTTACCGTGGCCGGCATTAGTAATGCTGTTGGCAACAGAGAATGGCGTACACCTAGTTGCTGAATAATCGTGATCGCGTACAGCTCCGCCAGTGGCGAGCTCGGCCGTTCGCTTTGTGTCGATCATTCTATAGATTCCAGTTAATAATCAGATTAACATCGGAAACAAGCGAGGGAGCTACACTCTATGGGCGCTTGAGCATGATGCAAGCAATATGTCATGTTCTCCGGGGGTTACTTAGTACACCCCGGCCCCCTGTACTCTCTCCCGGCGGCAAAAGGAGATGAATATGTGCTGCCATTAATGACGCACATCGTTTGCTCAGTTTGCACTTGGTTACCCCGGGACGGTGATTGCACATATTCATGGGGTCGTTACTCTACACGCTCTATCGCGCTCTTACGTGGTTTGAAACTGTTAGTTGGTTGTGCGGCAATCCTACTTGTATACAATTAAAATCAAATTATGGCTCTATTACGGAACAATTGTTTGACTTCTTTTTATTGGTTAGCGTTATTTAGCGGTTATTGGTTTACAGCAAAGCAAACATACCATTAAAACAAACTATTGAGTTGGCATTTCTAAGTGTTTGCTTTATTGATCTATATGGTACTAGAGCGCACATGTCGAGAGCGATGTCTTCTTGCAGGGTGGTGGATAGTGGAGAGGTGTACCTATGCTTGTGATCGATTACCTTATATGATTAATCGTTAAAGGATAAATAACATGATGTTTGCTCATAAAGGGTCTCATAAAAGTAAACGCACGTATGCACAGAAAAATAAGATCTAGTGCAATATTTTTTTTTACTTAATCCCAAAATAATGATAAATATTTCCCAAAATCCCCAAAATAAATACCCTCATTCGCTATTTCATGACTGAAGTTTAGGTTATTTATAACGCCAGGATGGGACATCGTGATGTGAAACCGTACGATTGGATCTTCCTTTGCTTAGCGGGCTAATACTAGGAGTCGTGGGTTCAATTTATGTGACACATTTTTTAAAGGCTTTTACGATTTGCTGATTTAGATTAAAGCCATTCTACGCAAATGTGTTTTAAAAATGTGTAAAAAGTTTGTAGCTCATATGAGGACGTCCATGATAGCGACTTCAGTTTATCGGTTACATACTGCGATGGAAATTTAAAACGGTATTATATCCGGCGATGCCCACCTCCGGGCGAAACCCTCAGTTAGCTGTTAGTGCTGCAAATAATATCCGACCCATTCTGCATTAGGCTGGAAGTGAGGAATTAATGCTTCGCTGATGTATAATTATGCTGCTTTGGTGATGTTTCAGCAAATGGGCAATAAGGAAAAAGGCTGGGCAGACTGTGCGGAGCTCCTTAAAGGCCTCCCAGAAGGCGATCCACAGTTCAAAGAGTACACACCGCTAATTAAGAAAACTCTCAAGGAGAAAAGCCCGAAATCGATCATACTGGCGCTCACCTGCCTTGAAGCGCTGATTCGGGGCAATACGCTTGACGAGGCCGATTACAGCGACCTGTTCGGACATATGTGCGCGAACATCCTCAATCATGCGAATAAGAACATTGCCGGCCAGTGTCGGGACGTGCTCAACGTGTGCATCGAACTCGACCAGAATGAAGCGCTCGTTGAGGCCTGCGTCAAAGCAGTCACGTCGTCGAAAACGCCGAAAGTGCACGAGGTGAATCTGGCGTTTTTGGTGGCCGCCCTCAAAGACTACGGGCCGGGCGTGGTGAATCTGCGTAAGCTCAAGCCAGTACTTACGATGGTAAGCAGCGCCAACGGCAATGTGCGCAACGAATGTCGAAACCTCATTATGGAGATGTACCGCTGGGCGAAAGACGAAATGAAGCCGCTGCTTAAGGACCTGCCGGAGAAGAATCTACCGAAGGAGAGCGAGTTTGAGGCTCTCCGGGACGAGGTGCCTGAACCGGTCAAATTCACTCGAGCTGTGCAAGAAGCCCGGAAACAGGCCGAAGCCTCAGGCAAAGACACCGCAGCGGTTGTTGCGGCTGTGCCAGTGGTCGGATGTCTCGCCGATCCGGTTGACATCTTCAAGAAAGTACCGGGCCTAATGAAATTGCTCGCCGACAAAACGGAACTAAAAACTGCCTTGCCTACGTTGCGCGAACAACTCGAGCAGAATCCACTGCTTGTGCAAACTGTTGGCTACGACGAACTTATTAAGGTTCTGCTAAACATCGCAGGTGAGTGGATAGCAGGCATCTCATCAAGTTGGATTATAGGTTATGATAATGTTGACCTGAGGTTTGGTACTTACGTAAACCTGTTGTGCTTTCGTTTGCGTAGTCTATATAATATTGAGGGTGTACATTTTTAAGTGATAATTGGGGTAGGATTGTAATGCACTATCTCTTTTTATTGAGACATCTGGGCTTTCCGTTTTTTCTTTTAAGAGTGGCCGGTCCGGGTCTTGGGCCCACGACCCTTCGAATGCAAGGCAATGGCTTTGCCACTAAGCCACCTTGCTCGGTATATATATATGATATTGTGTTATTTTGTTTTTGTTAATTTTTTAACAGAGATATACGAGTTGTGGCGGACAAGAGTAGTTAATAGACATTCTAATAACCCATTAAAAACTGCGTTACCCTAACTGTAATAATAATAAAATTTACAATAATACGAATAGCATTTTATGGCAGCTCTAAATTAGCAACTATGTTAGGCGTCGCAAGGGCATATTCGTCACAGCAAAAATGTAAATAAGGTAACTGAGTAGTTTTGAGCCACCGAAACCTAGTTAACGGTGTTTCATCACACGCTGCCGGTAAATGTGGAGTTTTTTCTTAGGAGCACTAATTTTACTCGTCACTCACCCGAAACGAACATGAAAACATCAGGTCTTATACGGCATCCTGCATTCCAGCAAACAGTTATTAGCGTTTCCGTTTGCCTTATTCCAATCAGAATTTCCCCAATTTTATTTGATTAAATTAAAATAAATCAAATCAGCTCACTGTAGTAGTCTTACTTAAGTACTAGTTATTTGAAGTTTGAGAGACGCTGTTTTGAAGAATCATGTGGGCAGCAATAATAATAAATCATACGTGCAGTGTTTTTAATAGCTGTGCGTGTTTTTTTTTGTACATAGATTTGCTAGGAAGGTTTTGAATAGGAAGGTGGCACTCAAATGGGTAAATTATACTATAAATATTTTATCATTTATGTTTGGTCTTTGATTCTGCGCGTGTTTCTGCAGTCAACGAGGCTAAATTCATGCTGTCGGTGGAGGCATGCAAGTCTCTAACGCAGCTCGCCTTAAAGGTTCCGACCAAAGTAGCGCCTCATTCAACGAAGGCCATACCTGAGCTCGTGAAGCGCGCAGGTTTTCGCCAGAAAGCGCTGGTGGACGCGTGCTGCAAGGCCGTCGACGCTATGGTTCCCACTGTGAAGTTCGACAAGTTCCTTGATCTCATGGCTGAGCTGGTCGAGGACAAGAAACCCGACATTATTATGGAGGCGGGAGAGCTGATCGCGCGCACTGTGACACACTGTTCCGAAAGCGAACGGCCGAAGAAGCTACCCGGAGCTCTCGTTAACGCGCTTGCTAAGGCGTTCGCCTGCAGCAAGCCTGAAGCTCGGGATGCGTCCATGAAGGCTGCCGGAGCCCTGCTTAAGTTGACCAACGATCGGGCATTGCAAGCGCAAGTGGACAAGTTGGATAACGCGAAGAAAAACAAGGTGGGAAGCGTTTGTGATGTGCTAAAATTCAGTACTGGGTGTATAAAATCCAATATGTATACGTTATACATTGAATCATAAAACTATTATATATATATATATATATATATATATATATATATATATATATATATATATATATATATTAACCATGTATAGCCACAGTATGCCCTTGTGCAGCCTATTCTACAGGAACGCATATCTGCACACACACACATATATATATATATATATATATATATATATATATATATATATATTTATGCGTATTTACACTTGGTGCACACACGTGGTGGCACATATCTTCTGAATTATTGACAGTTTTAGATAACGTGCATCGATATGTGAATCAAGGACGAACAACATAAGGGGACTTGTCTTTAAGTAATTTGCTAGGTATACTTTTTGTCGCCATATATTGTGCCTGCGGATGGACTTTATGGTGGGATCTAGTCTCTGTTCATGTTCATTAAAATACCTTTGAGTTCTGACTATGATGACTATGACTTCGATGCTTTGCGCGTGCAACGACGAGAACAGGCACATGATATCGAACTTTTTCTGCATCATTAAATTTGAATGTGTGGTTGAGTTGGGCAGAGAACAACACACAGCGCTCCATGATCGCGCGGATTGATGGCTATACTTTTTTCCCTTTTGTTTAAAATATTTTCTACTGAGTTAAAACTGATTGCATCGTACCCACCCAATCTGTCAGATAAATATACGTTTCACTTATTTAGTGGGTGTCTATAGCCGTTAACAGACTTTAGCTTAATGGATTGCTTGCGGTGTTTGTTTCGTATGGATCTACGTTCATTATGCTAGCTGGCTGTTGACGCTTCTTACAACAGACGCTTCGTTGTATGTGCTTCAGATAAATGACTTTAAGAACAAATATGAGCTCGGTGGTGGGTCCAGTCAGCCGACCGGAGGAGCCAATGGTGATGGACCACCTGTGCGAGGTGCTGTGCCAGCCGCCAAGAAGGTTCCGAAGGTTCCCTCTAAGGAGAGTGTCGCGTCCGACGCCTCAGAGCAGAAGGAACCATCAGGGCCTCCAGCCGCAACAACAGTGCGAAAGCCCGCTAGCAAGATGCCAGCAAAAGTCGGTGGTGCTAAGCCGGCAGCGAAAACAACGGGAAGTGCGGCCGGCGGCAAGAAGAAGGCAGCTGGTGATGGTCCAGGCAAAAGTTCGGGTAAGGCGATTTTCACGGAAAACGTACTGTCGGACGAAGATCTCCTCACCCAGCTGGAGCCGATTGTTGGCGAGACGCTCAGAAATCAGCTAGCGGACAACGTTTGGAAGACACGACTCACTGCCTGTGAGGAGGTGAAGAAGAATGTTGCCTGTCTAGATGATGGCGCTATTCCAGTCCAAGCTGTCACCCGCATTCTAACGAAAAAGCCCGGGCTAAAAGACAGCAACTTCCAGGTTCTCAAGGTTAAGATTGAGATTTTGACCGATATGTTTTCACGGGGGCGGGTTTCTTTGCACACGTTTGATGCTTGTAAGACGGATCTGACGGAAAAACTGGGAGACCTTAAGAACTCTGCCGTGGCTTCTCAGGCGCTGATGAGCCTTGCCGAAGCAACGAGCCTCGACCTTGTATCCACCCAGGTTTTGGAGGCTGCGTTTGCCCAGAAGAGTCCTAAAGTTCAATCAGAGGCTCTTAACTGGACTAGTCAGGCAATTAAGGAGTTCGGTTTTAAGGTGCCGGCCAAAAGCGTCATAGAGACGATGAAGTCTGCCTTAGGCGCTAGCAATCCTACTGTCCGCACTGCGGCTGTAAAACTCTTCGGAGTTATGTACATGTACCTCAAAGCGCCACTGCGAGGATTTTTCGAAAATGAAAAACCTGCCGTACTCGCGTTGCTGGACCAGGAGATCGCAGCCGTAAGTGATCAGGAACCGCCAATCCCGACTCGAGGCGTAAAGCCAACATCACCTGGCGATGATGCTGCAGACGGTGCTGACGGGGCGGCGGTTGATGATGCCCCAGTGGAGTTGGACGCCACAGATCTTTTGCCGAGGGCAGATATTAGTCCGAAACTTCAAGGTGCCATTATCGCTGAATTGTGTGATTCAAACTGGAAGGTTCGTCTCCAGGCCCTCAATAAGGTTCAGGCCATTGTGAGCGAGGCAAACGCCATTACGCCCGATCTTGGTGAGTTGCCTAAGGCGCTGAAGGCTCGCATTGGCGACACAAACAAGAACTTAGCCACGATCGCCATCAAACTCTGTCAGTCGCTGATCGAAGCGATGGGCCCGAATGGACATAAGCACTCGCACATTTTTCTACCGGCAGTCATGGCCGCGTTGGCAGACTCCAAGGTTCAGCTGCGTCTGACAGCTATAGCCTGCCTCGACAGTTGGTACAACGTGTGTCGGGATCCCCTGAGTATGTTCTTGGACGGCGACAAGGTCAGCGACGCATTCAAGTCGGATAATCCTTACCTTCGAAGCGATCTGCTGGACTGGTTTGCTGGCAAGCTCGACAACCATACGGGCAAGCTAAATAAAGAGTTTCTTAACACGTGCATCGCCCCGGTGTTCGCATGCGTTGAGGACCGAAACGGCGAGGTGCGGAAGAAGGCCCAAGCGTGTTTGTTACCGCTGGGCAAGCATACGGGCTTTAACGCCCTACAGGCTCGATGCAACGCACTGCCTCCGTCGAGTAAGGGCACAATCAGCAAGCAGCTCGATGCGATCAAGGGTGAGCTTACGAAGCTTGCCCCGGCGGCGCCACCGAGCACAGCGACCTCTTCTTCCCCTGGCAAGTCTGCGGTCGAAAAGAAGCCTGGTTTGGCGGCTCCGGGCAGCACTGCAACGTTTACACGGAAGCCTTCGAATCTCACCAAAGCCTCACGCGAGCGCGAGCCCGAACCAGAGGCTGAGGAAGCCTCACCGCCGCGATCGAGCGGCAAAAAGGGCGAAGAGGAGATGAACCCGGCACTGCTTTTTGCCAGCAGAGATCTACGACAGCCTGCGGTGCGCAAAGATCCGTTGATGCGCTGGTACATTCACGATACCAAGTCGCTGGAGAAGGAGAAGCAAGAGCTTCTGGGAGAGCTGAAAAGAATGTTTGACGCCGCTGGGGCTAGCTCGCAGTGCATACAGCTTTCCTTCTCGGAGATGCTGCCACACCACCAGAAGATCACTGATATTTGGATACAGGTACGTACGAATTCCTATATATAATATATATATATATATATATATATATATATATATATATATATATATATATATATATGCAACATTTAAGTTGTGCCCTCTGGTAAATTGGTCATCTTGAGCAGCAACAGTTTTCCACCAAAATATGTTTTTATTGTACGAAATGTGTTTCTAGTGAAGATTAGCTTTGCCCGAATCGAAGCCCGTTACAAGTGGTAGATTTTCTATGATAAAATTTGTCGTGGTAGTGGTCACGAGAATTGTTTATTATTTTTATCATAGCATTTTGTATATTATTGATTAGATTCTGATTTAATTTGGTATATTTAAAATGCATTGATTACGGATTCCTGCCTTTCAAATGCATTGATACGCTCCTAGCCTGTGAGGAGTTCTGCTGAGGCTACGTGTGCATTTATCGTCTTGATTTAGCGGTTAAGCGAGGTTGTAGTAAGGCTGTGGTGTAATCAAGGTGGTGCGGCGTTCTTCTTGCAGGCACTCCGGGACGACAGCACTCAGGATATGATGTTGGCCAACCGGGACCTCATTATCCGCTGGGGTGCCGTTCACTGTTACGACAAGAACTGGATGACTATAAACCATTTCATGCGTTTTCTGCTCGAGCTGTTTCCGATCATGAACGAACGGGGTCTATCGCTTGAGACCGCTGAAGTCAACATCCTCCTGCCGAACTTCCTTTCGAAGTTTGTGTCAATGACGGCACAGAGCCAGGAGCTCGTCGACAACGTCATGCGGTCCCTACCGCTCGTATGTAAACCATCACAGATATTCCTCAACGTCGCCGACATGCTGAAGAATCAGAAAAACTTCAAACTTGCCAAAAGTAAGACTCCTCCTTTTTACTCAATGTAGTTGATGAGCAGCGTATACTGAAGGCCTGTGCATGAGGGCATTGCGCGCAACATAGGGAATATACGTGAGGGTCTAGCCATTAATACGGGTGCTGGCAGAACAATATTTCATACGAAGCTTAGCGCAGTGCTCGTGTCAGATGGACGATTAGTATTAAGGAACTAGTTAGTAGAAAACTGGCACTAATGTTGATTTGAATATGTAATTGCATTCTCCGTAGCGAAGTGTTTAGTACTGGATTACTTAAATAAGGGCTTTATGGCAGTCACTGAGCATGATGGGCTTAAATCTAGGACCGTCCATTGTAAATTGGTTTTAAGATTTCTAACGCTGGAGTGGACTAGATTCGACATTGACAAAAACCATAAAAAGCGGGGAGTACATATGTCTCAAAAATATAGTAAAATACCATCCTACCATTATAAGAAAGCAAAAACATCTATTCGGAACACCACCATCGAAAAATGTGTTGCAAATGGAGTGCGTGCATTATATTTTTTGGATTGTTTATGAGTTGCTAATGGTTGCTTTCAATCTCAGCTGGTACAACTATAGATAGCAAAGAGAGCTTTTAGTGTTTAATTCACTTTTTTTATTCATCGAATCATTGTATACTGACCGGCTGCTGCAAAACTTTTCGCCAGACTGTAACTCGTGACATATCTACCTGGGTTCCAGATAACGTCTTGAGTTGTGAGTTTGCAATTCCGTGGCAGTATAAAGTCTAGATTTCATAACAATACAGAATAGCTATGTGACGCGGTGTAACTGAGACGGATCGCATATCGCGGCTTTGAAGCGTGG
The DNA here is from genome assembly GCA_003439945.1 of Dermanyssus gallinae. NCBI lineage: Eukaryota > Metazoa > Arthropoda > Arachnida > Mesostigmata > Dermanyssidae > Dermanyssus > Dermanyssus gallinae. Next base: position 1,144,127 of record QVRM01006816.1, read on the forward strand.
GATTGCAGGACCAAGACGCACGGACTGAAGGAATAACGTTGCTGACTAATTGCTGACTTGCAGACATGATCGATGAGCTAAACAAGCTGATGGATCAGCATCGTGACGAAATTCGCCGTCTGCCGAATCTACGTCTCGTAGTCAAATCGCTCTCCGAACTGACCAAGCAGGCCAACATGAAGGAGGCGAGCTTGCGGACGATAGCTGAACTGTGCTACCTCAAGGAGGGCAACAAAGACCAGCGCGATATGATGCGCGAGATATCCGATAAAGATCGCGTGACCGTCGAAAAGTACATGACGAAGTTCCGGGACGAGCGGCCTCCGCCACAGCTCCCGTCAGCTGCCGCACTGCCGCCGCGAGAGGCACGTGAGTCGATCACGGAGCCGTCATCTCCCGCACGCCAGCTGGCGCGTCCTTCGGCCGGGGGCGGTAGTGGCGGCTCTTTTGGCAGTCGAACGAGGACCTCAGGAATTGGCCGCGGCATTCCGTCTCCGAGGGGAAGTCTCCAGACGTCGCCCAGAGGACTCTCGCAGCATCTTCAGCAACAGCAAATGGACCACCTGAACCTTGTCAATAACAACACACCCGCCAGTCAACAACACTATCAACAGCTTCACCTCGACCCGCACGGCTCACATACGACACAAATGGGCGGCTTAGTCGACCCATGCGGCACATTGTACGTCATGGTTTTGCTTTTAATTCCTTATTTATGTTTTTGCTTGCCATATACGTAAAAATATCTAAAAAACAGCCGTTCATGTCGTGGGTCGTTGTACTTGTTTTGCTCTATTTATTTCACCTGATTTGATGTTATGTAACGATTGTCTTTATATTGAATATATTATTTTGTACTGAGGCTCCTGAGCAGTTACTGGTGGACTGATCGAAATGTTGACTGCACATATTTGCTTGTAATTATGATTTATTCGATGAGATTCGTTGCCGTATATATTTATATATTTATTCGACTGAGTGTGTTCAGTTTAATACCTTGTTGTCGCATTGTTTACCGTTCCAGCGTTATATATATATATATATATATATATATATATATATATAAGGGTTTATTATTTGTCATTTGTGTTTGCGTTTCAGTGTTCGCACGAGTGGAAATAACCGATCACCTTTGGGTCTGTCAAGGACCATCAGGCAGCCATCGGCACCAGTGGTAAGCTTTATATATTGATTCACATGCCTATGCTACCAGGGGAGTAGAAGGAAAGCGGGTTACGGGAGTACACACACACACATATATATATATATATATATGTATATATATATATATATATATATATATATATATATATATATATATATTGGGTTTTCTTTTCAGCGATCATCGTACGACGCTGAAAACTTCGAGCGGGTCTCACGACTTGCAGATCTTGCTGTGAGGAAGGAGGAACAGGTGTGTACGAATTGCATGCGTTTGACATTATTGGGCTTCATTTTGCTTCTGCTGTTGTTACTGTGTTTTCGTTTGGTCCTGCTGTTGTTATTGTGTTTTGGGTGTCTCTATTAATGCGGCATGTTTAGCATCGCCCTGCAAGGGTATTTCATTAATGTAAGTTCGATTGTAGCTTTATGCTGGTATCGAATAATGATAATTCATACGAATAGTATCACGTGAAATGGGCTACAAGGTAACTCATAAGGAAACCCTCGTACGGACGTAATAATAATAATAATAACGATAGTAAAGTAATAATCTCATTTTTGTTCATATTATTTAATACTCTTTTATCATCACAGTTGGATGCGGTGATAGCTCGATGTGACCTGCTTTACGATGCTTTATGACAACCGTGTGTTGGTGACTGACGGTGATTATGTGGTATGTGCGCGTGTACCGTTGCGGTTCTTGGCTGAATTCTTGCAGACGCGTTTGAGTGGCGGACCAATCAAATTGCTGCCGGAAACCATCACGATGGGTGATCATTCGGCGGGCAGTGGCGGCATGATCCGGTGCGTTGGTATGGCAGGTGCCGTCGGGCCCGGCGAAGCTGGCGGTGGTGGAGGCGGAAACGGAGGCGTTGGCGGAATGGACGAGCACGCGATTGCGCGCAGGCTCAACTGCACGGCCATCGAGGACGTAATCGTTGCCGGTCAACAGATCCTCGTGTCGTTGCAGTCGGGCGACGGCGACGCCGTCCTGCCGGGCGTCAACGAAGCGTACGTCAACTCGCTGTTCGCCAACGTGGGTCAGCAGTGGAACACGGTCATAACGCTGTACATTCCCGACGACACGTCGCGGGAGGAGGATATCCGCCAAGTGATCCACACGCTCGGCGCGTGCGTCTACACCGTGATCACGACGGGCACGTATGCGAAGCTGGCGTCACAGGCGGCTATCGAAGCACTTCTCCCGCCCGCGTTCCAACTGCTCTCCCATGAGTTCCTCGAGAAGTTCCTCAAGGTGGGTTGGCAAACACAATTGGATGCGCGCACACACACACACTCCAAATGCTGACAGAGTTAGTCGTCGTGTCAGTGTAGTTTTTCTTCCGAGAACTTCCGCCAAGTACGCCGGCAGCAAGAGTAGCAACAACGCCAAGAACAGCGCGCAAGAAAAACAACCGCCACACAATTCGCTGATCTGCGTTAGCAACAACAGTGGCGCTACCGCTCCTTTATATACCGTTACTAACCTTCCCACTAGCTTGAGACAAGGTGAAAAGCGCCGGGGCACGGGAACTGACTCATCTGCGAAGAAATCAAACCCGATTAGGATCGGTTAAAAATGCCTCTATTACTTTTTGAAAAATAAACTTAGAAATTATATATATATATATATATATATATATATAGTTGATTGTCAGAATAGTGCAAGCGTGCATAACAGGCTGGTGAACGTGTAGGAGGAGTATATAGAAGTGTAGGGAAGTGTCCCAAGAGGGACGATGTCTTGTGTGCTCTAATGTATGGGTTTTCATTGCTTCTTGCAGGTTGGCTCGGGCACCTCCGACGTGCAGAAGCGCCTCAACGACATCATCGTCAAGTCGTTGGACAGATGTAATGCGACTCGCTTGACGTGCGCGCTATTGCGCGTTTACACCGATCGAGTAGCGCGAAAACTCCACGAAACAGACCGAAACAGCCGCACCTGTCTCGACCTCATGACGAAGTGTCTGTGGAAACTTGTCCGGCACTGGAAGCAGCACCTGCCAGACGATCTGGAGGTAAGCGTCACAAACTTTACCACGCACCCTAAGAAATGCTAATTGTTGCTGTTTGATTGTTTTTTTTGTTATTAATTGATGTTCTATTTTCGTAATCTCCTTTTGCGTTTTCTGTTTGTTTAGTTTACTTTGGTAAACGTGGATCCTACTTCTTATGCTATTGAAATCGCTAGGTGGGTAACGCCGAATCGTAAATTTGGCGTACGCCGCTTGTATTTAATTGCGCGCTGTGCCGACTCTTCGAGAAGCCTTTAAGCTGACCTTAAGAATATACGCTTTACGTAAGTTAAGAGTTGGTGCTACTTTACCCCAATATGGTTAGTCTTTCAACTCTAGGATTTGGTTACATAATCTGCATTATATGTATATTTAAGGTGGGTTCAAATAAAAAGGCATGAACTGACGTAATAATCAAACCAGTTTGTATCTGCCGCTTTGGAATAACATAGTAACACATCTAGGAACGTGAATGGGGTGTCCGGCATAGTTGCGATGCAGAAGCCTTTGACGAAGAAGAGAAGCACGCAGTTGTATGTCCCTTCCAATGGACGTCGCAGTGCATGTGAGGACATCACGTCATTCCCATTGCAAAATTTGACGATTAAGGAGTTGGCGAACGTTGGCAGTAATGGGCGGGGCCAGCGTTCGAACAGTGTGGACAATTGTGCACGACAGGTTAGGTTACCGGAAGGTGTGCTCGCATTTGGCTTCGAAGAGGATCTGCGAACTAAGGCAAAAGAAACTGCAACACCGCTTTTTGAAGCGAATTATCACAGGTGACAAAAAGTGGTGCCATTACTTCGAGCCAGAAACAAGGCAGGACAGCACGCACCTCCCCCCCAAAAAATGCAAATACTTTATTTCGGATGACGAACATAGGGACATCGTGGAGGACTGGCTTTTGTCACAGCCGCGGGATTAGGCAATCATTCGACTCGTGAAACAGTGGAATAGTTATGCTTCTGCTGAGGCATCTGGCGATTAGGCTGATCAGTAGATCGATTAAAAAGTAACTAGAATTTTTAGTTGTGTGTTTTTAAATGCCCTCTGGCGTGTCCTGATTGCTGCTTAAGATGGTTGGATGCCTGTAAGTCTATTGTTTACAAAACAGATGTCTGTGTGACCGCGACTGTGGAATCTTTGAGAGCTTCGTAAAGTGATCTCAATCGTTGTTTGTGCTATATGCATTTTATCGAAATAGACATTAAAAGTTCCAGTTACGGGCGACGATTTTGTATGAGTTCAAAAGGTTTTACTGCTGCGGAAACTGTCCGAAATATTTGAAGAGCATTTGGTGAGGACAGCTTTTCAATGATTTTGTGCTACAACTAGTTTCCCAAGTTGCGTTCCAATTTGTCAAGTTGCGTTGCAACTTAAACTTTCTAGATGAATCTCGTTCTAGAAGGCCCATTGCGCGAAACTATGGAACAGAATCCCCGAGTGATTACACGTGAATTAGACCTCGGGGTGTGTCACACAACCATCGTCACTTGCCTTTACGCCCATGGTTTCGACAAAGTTGAAACAATGTTACCTTATGATTCGAGCGACCGCCACAAAACGGAGCGTTTAGCAAACTACTTTTCTTGGCTTGTCAGTCACAACGAGTGTCCGTTTTTAAATCGATTTGTTACCTGCGCGAAAAATTGATCTTTTATGACAATGTGAAACGTGAAATATACCAGTGCGCCCAGGCCAACCTTCCTCTGTCAAAGAGACTAACCCATTAGCGAAAGGTTTTGCTCTGTATTTGGTGGAGTAGACATGGCATTGTGTACCTCGAGTTTCTTTCTTGTGACCAAACGACAGACACGGGTGTCCAGTATGATCAGCTCGACTGAATAAAATAACTCTTAGTTTTACGCGAAATTGCGGTTTGGCATGGTAGCTGAATATGCATATAGGAGTGGTTTTGAAAATTTCCAATGTGTCGCTTTTTTAGGTACTGCCCGTCCTGCGCACGGGCGACTACTGCTTGACAGCGTTTGCAGCAATGCCATTGCATGTTTGCGACGTCGACAAGGAGCTCCGAACAGTTAAAAGTGTCATCACCGAACTGTACAGTCACCATGAGAACAAGGTGGGTTTTTGTTGTCGAGTTTTTTTTTCTCTATTAAGCGTTGTATCATTATTGTTACATGTTGTCTTACTATTTTTATCCTTAGAGGTGGTGGTTTAAAAAAGTATATAGTGCTTTCGGGGGCTCCCAGAAGCGCCGTAACTGCCATTAAACCGCGAATAATGTGCGTGTATATACGCAGATATATGTATTTAACGACTATCAGATTAATGTCCATATTCGGGAATCTACAGCTTATTAATTTCCGCCCTAATTACTCCCTAGTACATATGTATATGTGAATATAGATATAATAATACCGGTCCAGTTACTTAATGGATATATATATATACCTGGTAGAGAGAGCTAATTACCTTAAATGTGAGTAGTATTTATCTGAGTTAAGGGGACGCCAGATGTGCGCCTCGTGACACGCTGATCATTAATTGTTAGACGTTCGCATTCAGCTAAAAGCTGTTGATATTCCTCGGTGTATGCTTTACTCGTAACCTAGCGACGCTAACTGACGACTAACGAAGCTAACTAATTCGCTGTTGTGCTACCATGTGTGCTTGCTCGGCCGTGCTGATTGGATATTGTGGTGCATTCCGGGCGCATGGCGCGCGGTCGATCTCAACACGTGATTGGCCGATCGACAATCTTACGACCCACGACGACGCTTCGGTGTGTCGGGCTTCGTTGGCTCGGCTGGGCTTTCGTTTCTGTGGCTCGCTGGCCAAAGGTGTTGGAGCAAACGCGGGCGCACTTCGATCCGGAGAGCGAAGTGTACAAGACTGTGATGCGCGCCAAACGCAACAAGGAGCGCAGCTGTAAGCAGGTACAGCCACCGGCGATGCCGATTGCGTCCGTTCCGTTTGTCCTAGACCACAACAACTTAGCCAAACTTCATCAGCCAAATAACCACGCCGGTGATGTGCCGTCTTATCAACGGCAATTTCCGCTTCATACAGCCATTATGCCTACAACCATTACTACAAGTACCGCTATCACTACGCATGCTACTGCTACTGCTTCTACTACTACCACTACTGCTACGACTACTGACAATGCTGAGATACTTCAGCGTCAGTATTTGCATACTGACGGCAGGGCATATAACCAAAACTATCAGCAAGAGCAACAACATCGTGATCACCATTCTCAACAACAGCAACAACAACAACAGCACCAGTTCCCTAAACAACACCTGTCGGAACCATCGACTAACCATGGCTTCGGTTTAGGTTTAGGAACTGCGGCGATTACGGAAACGCACAACTGGGAATACAGTCAATCCTCGCAATCCAGTCGTCAGCGACAACAATAGGAGTACGACAACACCACAATTTACACAGCCACTAGTTATTAATTATCATGATAGTATAGCAGCTATGATAACAGTAATTGCGTTTCAGTATGTGATAAATATGATCCTTTTTATTATACATACATTTAGTTGTACCATATATATATATATATGATTTTAAATTGTTTTGCGTAAAATTACAAACTCATACAATGTGACACCGTCAGAATATACGTACGCAGAAAATTTCTTGGGGCATTTCGAGATAATTAAACTTCTTGTCCAAAATGGGCAACAGAGGAGGGGAGACCATAAGACATTCACGTATGACCACAAACTTTCCGACAAAGCTACTCGTCCTGTGTCATTCTGTCTGCCCTCTATGCTCACCGCTGTTCTTTAAAAGTAATGCATACCAGCCATAATACTCAGCCAAATTATATTTTTTGTCACCTTTGATTTGCTTCCATCCAAGATACTCAAGTATAAGCTGCTCAGCCACCTCGGGCCGACACCTCCCTAAGTGCAAACGCCTTCGCCCAATGATTAGAAGCTTCCGTTGCCAAGAAGTTACAGTATTTAAAAGGCGCCACTGCATAAAACACAGGAGGAGCACAAACTAACTTGTACCCACATAACGGACGAAACGACCACCTGGTGGAAGGTGTTCAATTCGTCTTCAACATTGACGAAGCATGATCTGCCCATGCGACCTCGTCCCGCTGTTCGATGACGCTCGGCGGCTTAATTGCGGAATTAACGATGAGCGTGGCGTGAGATGTCTCGCTGAGGCATACGTATACACAGACCATTTATCGCCAGCGGGGTACTGTGTCTCCATTGCCTCGTTTGGTCGTTGTATTTATTTTCCGGCTTTCTTTTTGGTACATATTTGACATATTGTTAATATAACAAACTGCGACGTCGCTACGGTCGCGTTGCTTTCTGGTTGTATCTTCAGAATTGAACAAATATGCTTCTTTTTTCTAGTACTTGTTTTTTGTTCGATTGGTTTCTTCCTATGGGATTGCTGGACGCGAGTTTCGCGTAACAGTGTGTGGCTTGTGTATAGGTTTTTCTTTGTTTATTTGTTTGTCCGTATGGCTACTTCTCAATGTGAGTGGCAGTAAGTAGATTGCTTTTTTTGCATGCGAGATTCTCAATTGCGTCGTTTATTCGTTAGACAAGTCCGGATTTTAGCTAAACAATAGATTTTGCACTTAGTTAGTGTTTTCGAATGAAGCAGTTAGGGAGGATATATATATATATATATATATATATATATAGGAGAACAAGATAAATAAAGATAGGGACCCGTTACCTCTATTTTCTGGAGACAAACTGTCGGCAAGAAGCTGACGATGTTTGAAGGTTTTTATTACATAGGGTAGAACAGGACGAGAGGTATATTCGGTTGATCTCGCACGACGACTCTCGTGTCACCCGTTATGGCCTACGAGGTTGTATAAAGTTAAGGAAATAACCCAAAGCTGAATAGTGTTAGGACGAAACAAATATATATATATATATATATATATATAGACAGAGGGGAAATGCTTAAGTCGGTTTGTTAGAGATTCTAATAATGGTTAACCACAGAAAACTGACTGACTGAGTACAGGCGTGTAAATAAATCTATGTTAATTCCTGAAACCGTTACGTGTGGTGTTCTTACTGCAATTGAGATCCTGCATTGCCCAAGAAAGCAACTACTACTGCTAGAATTATTATATTTCATATTTTTATTATGATTATTATTATGGCCATCAGCTAATACTATTCGTATGATCGTTGTGAGCGGTTTTACGATTTCTTCGATTCGATACTAAGCAACTCATAGTAACTGATTTGTATCCACGGTTTTATTGGATGAATCTTTGATTTCGTCAAAAGTATATAGCCGTGGATGTTTATTTATATAAGTTCGTTATATTAGCACTTTGGAGTGGACAATTGTCTCCGTGCGAACGTGTGATTACGGGTTCTCTAACCCAGGGTTAGCCCAGTTCAGCAATGTGCCCCGAACAGACGCTGCATTTCCTCGTTGGATGTCAAGCGACAGCCTCTGACGCAAGAATTCGGATGCTCTCGAATCTCCTGTCGAAAGATTAAGGCTTCGGCCTACGCGTTGAATCAGTTTGAGCGTAAGGGGGCCTGCAGTTCCCATAGTCTCGAACGCCAACGGGCAAAATTCGTGCGGATAATCCACACTGGAATATTTCCTGCATTTGTTAGCCTCAGCTAACCTGGAAGCATGACCTGCTCGGTCCGCACCTGCACCGACCATCGAAGGGGCTAATGAGTCGGATTTGTTATTATTGCCAGAGCCCCGGTGTATCGGCGCGCCACTTTTCAAACCTCACATCTTAATGCAGGTGTACATGCAGGAGGTTTCGGAAGAATTTGCAAAACCCATTTACCACAAAGTAATTAGGATCAAGTGGTAGACCAAGTAAGCGTAAGTAGGTTGTGTGCTGAACCTTACTTCCACAAATCGTACTACTATAAAAATATAATTTATCAATATATATATATATATGTTCACAAAATGTCCAAACCCAATTTGGCGAGACTGGCCAGACATAGCTTTACGTGTGTGATTGCAACGGAAAAGGTGTGCGACGGAAACACTGGTGACTAAAGAACATTAACGGCCACTAGATACGCCAGCTATTAACGTTTCCGTCTCAGTTAATATGGGACCCTAATGGAATAAGACATTGTGGGGCGGATAAAATCGGTTTACTGTAATCATATCACGAATCTAACCACCATCGATTACCAAAATACCAAAGTTAACCACCATCGATTACCAAAATACCAAAGTTAACCACCATCGATTACCAAGATACCAAAATTACCCCCATGAAGTGTGCATTTTTCGTTTCTGTTTTGTAGTTTTATGTATTGGTTGTGGAAGATAAGACATTTGATTTTACATGAAAAGACAAATACATTTAGCGTAAAAGATAAATAAATTGGCATTAGAGAATCTCCATTTTTGAAATTTGTTCGCAATACGTCGATTACTTGCTAGCCACGTTGGATGTTTTTCAGAACACGAAGCAGGTGTTTGTCTATCCTGCGAATCGTTCTCTTGCAGTCTCACAGTTTGTCAAGTATTGTCCGACCAGTCACATCGGTCTAAACATTTTTGTAATTCTACTATCACTCCCAAAACAAAACACTGCACCTAGCCATCACGTTGAAGAATTTTTAAACAAACCCTCTTGTCTGGCCAAACTGAGTTTGGACACCCTGTATATATATATATATATATATACAACGGCTTGTAATACGCGCATATCATATTGTAGAGTATGTGCCGTCGGTCACGCTACCTGGGTTGGGATTATCGAGGCAAAGCACAGGTTGTACTGCGTGTCAAAGTCGTTCCTGTGGTGGGTAGTGGTAGAAGTGGCACTCGCAGGCTATACTCCTGCAGCAGTAGTAGTAATATTAGTACCAAGAATACAACAATAATAATCATATTAATAATAAAGGCGCACTGTAATTAATGTTGTCACCAATCCCACTACGATCACCGAATCGATTCGATTACGGTTTGAACGACGCATAGTTATCACTGCCCCCCATATGTAGTCCAGATCGTTTGGGGGGGGGGGGCAGATATCGGTCGGGCGACCCTGCGGCTAGATGACACCTCGTTTCGCTTTAACTATTGTTCTTAAACATGTATGATGATTATTATTGACAGTAGCAGTTACATGGCCTGGATATCAGTGCTAAGGGTAGAAGGATATGCTCGTTGTTGTAAATGTCACCATATTGGGACTGCCACTAGGTCGTAACTCTCGGCGGCGTGGTCTAAAGGGGTAGTGAGAGCGCTGATCATCGCTGTTTGTTGCCGGTACGATAACTGTTATTGTGGTTATTGATCGAATTTTCCTTGAGCGGTGCTTATTAAGAATAGATGATAAACAACCATACCGCTGAAAGTCGGTGGTTATGCTACAGCTGGTGCCACCACAGGGACTGCTGGGGAAACTCCACATATTTTGACGTGACCGGCCCTCGGTGCATTGAGCATTTACCTCATGACGATTCCAAGCCCGAAGAGCCATGACGAAAACTAGCCTTTCGGAATAGAGCGTACAATCTCGAATTAAAAATAGCCTCCTGAAAAATTGAGTTAATTCCACTCGTCGTAACTGCAATATTTCCCCTCTACTAAAATCGCTACTACACCAGAGCGAGTAGCTAATAACTAGTCATAGCTTAGTTAGTGCATAATATGATGCATTAGCAGTCATGTCGATGTTATAGCAATGGTGGGATGTGTTACAATTCGATCGGTAAGAGCAGTAATGCTAAAACATGTCGTAGTAGTATTTGTTGCTATAATGATGTAACGATAGTCACCATCATCGCAGTAGTAGCAGCAGTAACAACAACAACAGTAGCGGCAACATCAACGACAGCAGCAACAACAGCGACTCAGACGATATATTAAGAATATTTGAAGCGTAGGCGGAAACGTCGTTACGGGCCTTGTTCGCTTTGCTTCGGAACCTCAGTAACTTGCTTTTTTTGACAGATGGTCTTTCAATTGGTGTATGACGCAAATATCGCCAGCTTTCATACGATAGAGAGTTCTCACACAATAGAGAATTAGGTGTGCCGGCATTTATGGTTGCAACGAATCCCCCCGCCTACCACCACGATCACAATCGATTCAATAACGATTCGAACGACGTACCTTTGTCACTTCCGCCATCCAGTCCAGATCGTTCGGTGTGATCGAGCGACGTTACTGCTAGGAGTCACCTAGTTTAGCTTATTATTACTACAATAATTATAATTATTGTTATTATAAGTCACTTATCCACAAACACAGGACTAACGACAATCGGTGCCTCATCAACTGGCATAATCCTAATGAAGCACGGTTTTAAGCACAGAAAAAAATTTATATATATAGCGTTCCCTCCTGTGGAATATTTCTGAACGCGCTTCTGCAAGTAAGGGGGTGTATATTGACATACGTGCCACATTACTGCGAAAAGACAACATCTCTTCGAGGCAAGGGAAGTGGCGAAGTTTTGAGGACAAGAGAAGTGGTGTGCTGTTTAACCAGAATGGTTGGTTGTCCAATTAAGCAGTGAAGGTACACACAGATTAGCAAAGACTTGACTTATGAAAGCTACAAAGCACCAACAAGACCTCCACCCATATGAAACCCTGAATCCTTCTTACCATGACCCCCTTAAATGAAACCCTGGATCCCGTACTACATTCGGATGTGTGTGTGGCTTGTAAAGTGTTGTACAAAAAACCATTTTGTACCGAATTAATATTTTTGTAGTCTTTTAGACAGGTACGCTCAGTACTCTAGTTTTGCGTTTGCAACCTTTTTTTGCATACGACTGTTTCCGAAATTATCAAATACTTAAAATCTGCCATCAGGAGTTTCTGAAGTTTCCATATTGAAATAATCACATTTATGTCTACACAATAATTTGTGTTGTCATCGGAATGAATAGGCTGATATCCTTGCAGCACAACTTTAATATGTAGTTTTTAAATGCACTTTTAAAATTAAGAAGCATGATGACGTTGTGTTGATGACTAATTGCGGTTGCTTGGCTATATGTTACCCTCCCTTCCTGAACCCTATGTAACTTTCATATTTTTAAATTAAAATATATTTTATGTTTTTTTTTGGTGGAAGGGCAATATCCTTAACAGTATTAATTTAACTACGTTTCAGGATAAGGACCGGACCAGACTGAAGCAGCTTATGTCAAAGTTTCAGGTTTGTACCACTCCTGTTTGGTTTTTGCTTGTTTTAAATTCATTATTCTTCATTTCGCTATCGGTTTAAGTAAAAAATCTTTTAATGCTAATGCATTTATAGTAAAACTGTCAAGTGGAAAAGTCATTAAGGATGAATTCATGATTCGTTTGACATGTATGCATAAGTATGAACATGTTGAGATACCTTGCGGCAGCATAATAATTTATAATCGGTGTCACATATTGTCATTTGTCTTTCACATCTGCCACACGGGCAGTAAAACATTTTGGTAGAACTGTGCATAATAAATATTACCATAATCGATATATATATTAGGGTGGCGTATTTCGCTTGGTGTATGCGGAAAGCTACCATATTCTTTTTCTACGAAAGTTTTCGGACAACTCTTTTTACGGATGCATTTGGCGTTCGTTTAAATCGATGATACGTGGTCTAACCTAACAAAAAAAAACAATCGGACTCGTAGTGAGAGGAACACTGTGCGCTTGTCTAACTGAAAATCGCAGGAAACTGGTGACCTCGAGGAAGTTGTGATCCATGTCTTGGTTGAGGATATTCCCCAAGAGGAGGTTCTCCGACTCTGCGCGAGCCCCGACGAGCAGGAATCAATTAAGGCCGTCTACGGGGAATTGCCGAATATTGCCAAGTCGATAGGTAAGATCACGTTGATCACTTAGATAACAGCACACTAACGTTGATAGTACAGAGTAATAATAGCATATACATTAAGGAGAGTCATAATAGCAGCACGGCCAACAGACTCACGAGGAACACGACCCACTACTAAGAGCGCAATAACAGGAGACAGAGATATAAATAACGGACACTGTAAACAATGCACAGTGACAGCGAGGCACTTTGCACAGTCTTACCAAAGCGTGTGCTCTTAGTTTGTGGAATGTCGTGTTTTACAGACATAAAATGTTATCAATCAGACATATTTTATAAACTATTCATAAACTGGTACTGTACACGAATGAATGAAACACATAGCTTTATTCATGAGTACTTGCGAATACACTCGAAAGCATACAGCCTCTGTACTGCGGAGGTTGCCCAGGGGCCAGAACATGTCTAAGGTTAAGTCCATTATTAATAAGATAAGAGAATAATACGATTATTAGTTGTAGACTTCTTCTACAGACAGGTTCAGAATTTTCTCCTTCTAATTAACCAATTTTGTTAAACAAATCCGTGGTATGATATGTATTTAATAACTTCTCTAGTAATTACTCTGCGACTTATGTGTGTTGTTCAGAGTCTAAAGGTTTTCCAGAGAATTTCGGTTATCTATCATCCGAGGCTGTAACAGAGATTATGAAGTATCTCGAAAAAATCTGGAATCTGCCTGGATTGACTCCTGCCGATATGCCGCAAATCATCGACGAGGCACGAAATGTAAGCAAATATTTGTGATTGTTGATGCTATTTGTATTTTTGTGTTCATATTATTTTATAATACATGATTTAACAACATTCTTAATGTATTGTGAGCAGTTGAATACATAGTTACATTACACTACTGCAATATTTATACACTAATAACTTAAAGCTGTATTTTTTTACTTCGATTAATTCGAGAATTGATACTTTCCCTCAAAGAAAATCGACGTTTGTTGTAGGGCCAAGTATCCTGCGAAGCGGAAAGGCTGACCTTGCTCGCGAAATCGCGGATGTTGGTGTTGTCAATAATGCATTTTCCTGGCAATTAGCCTGCTGTTCACGGGAATGTGATCAAATGTAAAGTCCACTTCCAATAGAGCATTTGTATTGTATTTGTAAAGCAGATTGCTATAGAAGTTTGGCTAACACTGAGTTGCCCGTCTCTGTGCAAACGAGTCTACAACATGACTTTGTGTGTTCTTCTCGCGTATTGTGGTATCTGTGATGTATGCCTTTGTGTTTTTTGTTGTTACAGCGGCCATGCCCAGACATATCAGCGGAAACTCAGTACCACCTGGAGAATGCTCAACGTCTCCTGGCGGAGTTGACGGAAAACCAATAGCGTTTTGTGCGTTCTCTGCGACAGTACCATCAGCTTTATCATCGTTCTCTGTTGAGGGGTGATCAAGCGACGTAAGAGACTAACAGGGTGGGGGGCGCTATGGCTTACGCTATGGCTGATGATTGGACGTTGCGTTTCAACGACGGTATCCAACGGCCCTACCGTCTCATTGTGGGATGTTACCCCATATTAGTGCTGATGGTTCGCAGCGGGTAGCGGCAGCAACAACCAAGGCTAATCAGTCAAAGGGTCCCCGACATCTCTCGTTATATATATATATATATATATATATACATATATAATGTGTGTTAGCAAATTAGTAACAGACTATAGTGACCCACTGGCCGTATTGCGAGCGGCGAGACGGGTGGGCGGAGTTGGTGTAGAGGAATCGTGGATCCTTGGCGATCATTATATTCGTACTCAGAGCTGTTATTTATTACTGATGACCGCACTTACTAGCGACAATAGTGACTAGTTATCGTAACAGTTTTGTAGTGTCATTAACAGCAGCAGCAGCAGAAGTTGTAGTGATATTGTTTGGCTTTTTTCGTCGCCTTTGTTTTTTCCTGCGTTTGCCGTTTTGTTCTCTCGACAGACAGACAAACAAACACTGGGCGCAGCGTCGCTGCGCCGTACATATCTAGTTAAAGCGGAAGGCCCTTTTAAACCGAACATCATCGATCATCAACGGTCTTCTTGGCAACCCGATACGAGACAGGCGTATGGTGACGTTACATGTTTTGCCCGGCTGGAAAATCTGTTCGCGTACGCTTTTCTTCATTCATTTTAAGTATGTTTTTTAATTTACACGGTGGCCTCACGGACGCTACCTCTTCAAACTACTTGACTGATCATGCGCTTTCTTCGTAACAGCTTGCTTGCTCTGTCTGGCAAAGAGGACAAAAACAGAGACGCAACTATTGCAACTACTTACTAGCGAGTGCTTAAGTTCAGTTTACCTAAATGAGAAAAAAACATAAAGACAAGTAAACCATAAAGACAACTATAAAACGATAGAATGAAATAAACCAGAACGAGATCATGTCTTTGAGATGCTGATATTGGTGTGATTCTTGCTACCTAGAAGTAGCAGCAATGGGCTAATAATCTCTTGTATTGCCTTTATTCATGCATGTCTAAAATAACTTAAATACCCCGGTCTGCATACTGAATCGTCTGGCACGTTCGTATAGTGAAGCACGTTTCTCTGTACAGTGTCATTTTAGAATGTTTTATTGTCAACTATGTTGTTTTAATTCTAGAATACCATCCGTTCTCTACGGGCTTGGAATCGCCGTGAGGCATAGCTTGAATGCCCCGAGGTCCGGACATATTAAGATTAGGTCTTCGCAATAGTCCTGGTGGAGACATGACCGCCTAATCTCAGCGGCATGGTTTGCCATCGATTCTTAACCACCCGTATCGCTCAAAGAAAGTCCGATCAGCAACCGGGATCCAACCAACGACACCCCGGTAGATCACGGACAAGACTAGGGTACTAGCGCACTAGGCCCCTACACTCTATAGATTGGATAGTGCTAGCTATGTATATTATATGTATATTAAAATTCCGGAGTCATGATTCCTCCATTATCTCGAATTGAGCTGACGATAGACATAGTTTTATCGTCAAACGTGTATACGTGTGGCTTCTTAGGACAAATTGCGGCACACCTTGGAAGAGATATAAACATATTATTGGCTTTACACTATTGTGATATGTCGTTGATAGCCCTCTCTGTAATATGGCACGCTCCTCTTCGATGTTAGAGTGACCATAAAGCTTCAGCTCGTCAGCGTGCAATTTGTGAGTAGTGCAACACAGTTATAATATCTAAAATAAAGACACAAAATAAAATTTATCCAAGAAAGAGGTCCTGAGAGAGCATCCTGAGGTAAACCAAAGGAACAAAAAGCGCATCCACAAAAATAATCATTTTCTCTTGCACAAATAGATCTATCTGACAGTTAATGTCCAATTCAATTAACCAAGCGGCAATCTTCACAAAGTTTTCCAATTTGGTTAGACGCATACTGTGGCTGACTCTATGAATCGCTTTGAAGAAATCAAAATATACACAATCAAGTGATTTCTTGTTATTAATATACATGGCTCAGTCGTGTACCATTTTAATAAGTTAGGTTACTGTTGCCTTACCTTTGCTAAAACTATGTTGATGTTCGTCTAGTAGATAGTCTAGGATTTGAAATATATAATTCACAAGTTTTTCAAATATTATACATGCTATGGATGAATTTGCAACAGGTCAGCCGTTATTTACAGTTGATTTAAGGCATTTTTTGTAAATCAGCGAAAAAATTGAATACAATACCCTCTTCATATGATCGATTAAAAATAAAATATAATGACTCTAGAATACTCGGTGCTACTTTGCTGTAAAATATAAGAGGAATATTATCTGGTGTCAGACTGCATTTCGAGGGCAGATCCTTTATTTTGTTTAAATTATGTCATTTGCAATTATAAGGACAAATAATGTATGATGTTTTGGCGGAGATATACCTGAAGAAATATATACAGATTTAAAGATCCCTTGAAAGTAAAATTATGTGGCATACCACTGCTTTTTTGGCACAAACTCTTGGAAAAGTGATTATATATGATGTATGTACAGATCAAACATTTGAAATTTTGAAAACATTTGAACACAATATAAAAATAACTTCAGCCAGTGCACTAACTTGGATTCAATTGCCTCGTAGTCACCCTTTCAAAATTTAAAGCCACGGCTGTCACTAGCTGTGACATCCGCTTCAAATATAATCTTAAATGTGAGAGCGTCATGATCAGATCTGACTGGCCCTCAGATGATATAAGGTCATCGACATTGCTAAAGTAAATTAAATTAGGTCTCGAAATCGCAAAGACAGTTTCTTCTATGTTAGAATCTACAATTCTCAAATTTGACCAGCCTTTCTTTCACAGACATACAGACATAATCAAACAACTATTATTACCTACCTGCGTATTAAATCAGTAAGTTGACTGGATGACCACGAATATGAGAATTTATCGCATATATACATACACATCTACTAGAATCATCGTTTGAGTAAATGCCTAACGCCACAGCTCTTCATCATTATCAACATCGCAACGATCCAATGGTCTTTCAAGGAAGAGTTCTCGCCCTCTCTGTTACATCGTTGTCCAACCAAGTCAGTCGGGCTATCATTATAACAACATTGTTATGCATAATGCTATGATCCTTAGGAGTGCGTAGAGCACCGTCTTTGTGCACGCGCATGAAATAAATGCAATTTAAAGATTAGTCCATGGAGGAAAAGAGATTAGTTGTAATGGAGACTGTATCAGTATCATTCAACGCGGTGTGTCCAGGACGGCAATTTAATCTAGATGGTTTAAAACGGAACTGAGATGATAGGATGTGGAAGTGCCGGTGGCAGAGGTGGAGACCGGGAGCAGATGATGAGGAGGACATTGATTGCGGTGGCACTGAGTGCAGCAGTTGGCATTCCGTTGGTTGGCAGCCTTATAACACTGCGGTTGCGTTACTGTTAATAAGCGCTGCAGAAGCGGCAGCCGAAACCCGTAGATGAAAGCAGACGTAGATGAGTTAATTACTTGAGACCCGTATCTTGAATTACTCCAATGTTTTTCCTCCTTGATGACCCTTAATTTTCCGTGGACGTTTTTCACCTGGCCTATCCTGTATGTAGTTTCTTTTACCGTCTGTTCCATATCTTGCTCCCTGCTATGCTCATGCGCCACCGCACTCTGGCAGCATCCACATAAGGTCTCTTCCGGTACCTTCTCCCTGGCCATCCTAGGTATTTAGTCCGTATCCAGCCTCTTCTATAATCACCTCTAGCCTCCGCTTAAGCGTATTGTGTTCTCCTCGCAGAGTTCTATACTTCGCTGTGAGGTCTTCTAAGTCTTTGCCGTTTCGGCTCGAGTATCCCACCGAGCCCTCCCCGCCGCCTCAGTAGTGACTCTGATGAGGTCAACGATCCTGGGAAGTTTCTACGCGAGTTGTTTTAACATATATCAGTCTTCTGTATTGTCGCATCGCCTGGATCGTCTCTTGGAAGTTCTGCTCCTTTACGGTTTCCATGTCTCTAGTACTCCTTTCCTCTACCTCCTTTCTCTCCGCTGAGTTCACCACTTGCCGCTTACACTTGTCTTTCTGGCTCTAGAAGCCCGCCTGCGTTTTAATCTTCTGTCATCGAGCATTTTGTAGACAGGCCGGTATTTTGCGATATCTTGTTTGTTGTTTTGACTTTGTATTGGCGATTTTGTAAGTTCTGCTAAAAAGATAGACAACCTCTTGCAAAGTAGCAGAACATTTTCGTCTGGTACAGATTTGCCGTTTGATTTCAGGTCGAAGAATATTAAAATAATCGACTATTTCGAAACCTCTAGTCACGGACGTCGGGATACAGTTGAGGTACCTGTAATGCTACTTGCACAGCGACCAAATAAAGGCAATATGATTGTGAATAAATTGATGCCCTCAACTGCACGTTGGCATAGCCAAAAAATGCTGCCCCATTATACTGTATGAAACCTTATCAAAGGAAATACCTGAGCTCTTGCTTGAAAGTCTGCAAAGTTTGGGATGGAAGGGCACGCACTAGTCAGCACGTGTACATAAGGTACATAGTACATGGCTTTTATCACTTGATAGGTTCGACCCAAGGAGTAGACCAAAGTAACGATCAATGTCGTTGTCGGTTCTGCTCGCAGATATGCGCTGAATACCACGCAGCAAGCTGCCAGACGCATCGGCGGTCTTTGCACTTTTTCGCTTGATGGGACGGTCGCTAAGGTGTTAAAATTGTATATAATGACGATTGCATTGTAATTCTGTACCATCCTAAAATGCAACGTTATTGCAAAAATCTCGTATTTCATGTTATTATGTCATTTTTGCATAGACCTAAGTAAGTGATTGTCGCAGGCCTACAGGTCTTCTTAACCGTTCTGCGCCCTATATTTGCAGCAAGGAAATTTGTTTATTATAAATGACGGAGGAAACGTGAGTTGCATAAAAAACTTCAACGCTTCTGTTCTTTCCAATGCCTAGCAAAACTATAGCGACGCATCCGTGTTCATAGGGCTCAGCTGAATCAATACAATCTAACAACGGAGTGTAAGGGAGGACGCTGGCGGTAAATTATCTAGGGTTCTAGCATACGGAGCCCATTTATGTAGGATATCTTGAAGTTGCACTTTTTGGTGACTTTTTGACATAAAATTTGTATTTTTTTAAAGAATAGGCCAGCTTCAAGTCACGACGGATTTTTGTACAGAGTTATATAAATTAATGTGTCGATATCCTAGGCACTCCGATAGACGCACACCGAAATTCTTACGATAAAACGTTATGCTCTGGTGCAACTGAAGACCGCTTAAATGCCATGCTTTTCCTAAAACACTCTCTGCTTCTAGAAAAGCATAGCCTGAGCATCTAGGGTCATCGGTACGCGAAGTTCCTCACCTCGTTTGAAAATGCAAATACAATGCACGGAGAAGTCTGCCCCTAATGAAAGGAGTCCTAGGTATTAGAAAGGAAATTGTAGATGCAGGGCGATATTTCATAATTTTAGGCTATTCACCCAATCCTTGGTATCAAACAGGATCGATAAAGATATTCGTGACAGCTCTTATGAAGCCAATATAGCAGCTAGGGTAACACTAAATCCCACCCTTCTAAAATAGCGTTGGGATCAGTGGAAATAAGCACAATTCGGGGTTAGCCCCACGCGATGCGTTTAGCGGAAAAAACCTTTTAGCCACACTTAATAATAATAAGAAGATTACGAATTATTATTACTAACGTAGAGAGCAAAACATAGCAAAGAATCGTAGACTTACATCGTATCATGTAGAATAGAGTTTGGATGCTGTAGGAACGACACCGCTGTCGCTACGGGCTTCAGCGCCGGTCATTCTTATTTTACTTGGCGGCGATATTGAAGTAAATCCAGGTCCACCGTATGGTTTAATATTGGTAGCAGTCAACAGAAACAACAGCATCCCCAGCAACAAAGCGAAGCAACGAAGCCAGCAGCACGCTCTATGACACACTACACAGCGAGCGCATCTGATTAAAAGGATATTCCATAAGGAATGGTAAATAAAACTCATATATATATATATATATATATACAGTCACTGAAAAAAATTTAGGGCCACCCATGTTTGCCACATTTCACGCATTTATTAAAACCGATTGTGTAAAGATCATAATGATACATGCTCACAGAGTAACAGCGGATACTTTTATCGACATTTGGAGCATCGGGTTACCTTAAAACACGAGATTTCGACATTTGGCACAGCTACGCTGCGAAAAATGATAAAGTCACCACCAAGATGCATGTCTTAGCAAGTGAATTGAGTGGAATAACAACGTTTGGGCTCATTTCACGGCACCTAACAACTATACTTAATATTTAGTGAACTTCCCATTACGTCGGATAACTTAAAAAATGCGGTTTGGTATAGTGTTGAACAAATTTTGGATGACGTCCTGCGAGAGCTCGTCCCAAGCCTTCACAATTGCTTTTTTTAGTTCTACCTGGTTCGAAAATTGTTTTTCGTCGGTGTAAACCTTTCGGGCGAGCCAGCCCCATACATTCTCGATAATATTAAGATCAGGGGAGACTGCAGGCCAGCGTAGGACCTCAATGTGGCGTTGTTCGAACCAGCTTTCGATCAACTTAGCAGTGTGAATCGGGGCATTATCGTGTTGAAAAACAAAGTCGGGTCCTCCCATCAGCTCAAAATGTGCAGATTGCTCTTCTAGTAGATCCCTATAGCGCGTCGAATTAACACAACCGTCTAAAAACACAATCGGCGACCTTGTATAATACCCGACAGCGGCCCAGATCATCACCGAACCGCCATCTGAGTGCCGTTTTGACAAAAATCGTTCTTCCTTGCGCACATCGTGGAAATAATAGTTAAATCCATCCGGTCCATCACAATTGAACTTTTTTTCATTCGAAAAGAGCACTCGGTGCCATTGAGTGGTCCATGACATCGTAACCTGGGCAAAGTCGAGACGAGCTTTCTGATGCTCAGCGGTCAATCGTGGTTTTCTCTTAAGTTTTTTCCTCGTGAGCCAAAGTGTCTTCCTGAGGAGGTTTTGCACATTTCGCACGTTCGTTTGCACACCGGCCGCCGCCGCAATTGCCTTTGCCGAGAGCGCAGAGTTCGAGGCTATCTTCAAAATTGCGCGCTTGTTTCGTTCCGAAATGGCATTTGGACGCCCCGGACTCTTTTTTACGCTGTATTTTTCACCCAAATTCACGAAGTTGTTCACTACTTGGCGAGAACGCCCCAATCGACGGGAAATTTCCCGATTAGAGAGGCCGACATCCTTAAGAGCCTTGATTTGGGTCTTTTCGTCACTCGTGAGACGCCGACCCAAACCCATCGTTTCAGCACAGAAAAAGTTCTGGTAGGAGGTCTGCTTTCGTTTCCGTCGAGCCGTGAAATGAGCCCAAACGTTGTTATTCCACTCAATTCACTCGCTAAGACATGCATCTTGGTGGTGACTTTATAATTTTTTCGCAGCGTAGCTGTGCCAAATGTCGAAATCTCGTGTTTTAAGGTAACCCGATACTCCAAATGTCGATAAAAGTATCCGCTGTTACTCTGTGAGCATGTTTCATTATGATCTTTACACAATCGGTTATAATAAATGCGTGAAATGTGGCAAACATGGGTGGCCCTATATTTTTTTCAGTGACTGTATATATAAAAAGCCAGCTCAGACGCACGTCCATCACTCTGCCAGCGGAGACAACATTCGAAAACGACTGCGCTTCGGCGATGAACCTCGACAAAACTAAACGAGAGACGCACCCAAAATTGGCGCACGAAACAACAACAACAACAACATCGTGCACCATCGTGAATCACAGCTGGCAAAGGAGAAACTTTAAGGTGCATCACTTTGCGGGTGGGTGCCAGTTTAAACGTGTGATGCACTTGTCAACTGGCACCAACAAAGCGACACGCCTAAAAGCCGCCTATACGACCAATACGACCATACCCGAAAGACAGCGCATATAAAACCTACAATACCTGTAGTGTCAACCAACAACATTCCAAGTATGACTCTATTGCTCCTACACGTCGGAAGATATTCAACGATATGTGACATGTCGTCGTAGGCGCAGACGCCAATGCTAGTGTCACCAAGCTGGTCTGCCTACATCAGTCATCTTAGAACAACAACATCTTTCACAAACACGTTGAAGATGAAGAGTTCGATGACGTTTTTTAAAAAAACAATTATTCAGTTGTAATATTACCCGATGGCAACCGTTTCCGCCTATATCGCGATCAACTAAAAAACATGAGAGTATTTGGCTCAAACAAAGGGAAGAAAGTGATGCAGAATGTAAGAGAACCCGACCCAATAATCGCTATTATACACTATGAGCTATGAGCACAGCGGGCAACAAATATAACGAGGGAGTTGCTGCTGCTGCCACCGAGGCCAATGAAAACCAGTTGCAACACCAGCGAGAACCAAATGTGGCAAAATGTGTGGTGCTTGATACAATCTGTTTAACATAAAACTGTCTAACCGCTGCGACGCGCATAAGTTTCCTCCATCATAGCATAGATATTTCATGGTTTAGCTATGAGAGCACAAGGCGACGCAGACGAACGGTAGCGTCGGTAGAGTGGTCTAAATAACATCTCTGCTCAGCTCGGCAAATCGTATTAGAACTCATAGATTATTATTTGGTTTGAATATGTGGTTCACCGAAAAGGCGAGACGCTGATACACTTTACGATATCGACGAATGTGTACAATTTTGTATTAACTCCAATAAACAGTTGTACTGGCCGGCAACATTAACTGTGATATGCTAAAGCTCCAAACACGACAAACTGTTTTTACGATAAAAATATACCATCAGAACTACTGGACTTACAACTCGAAAATGATTGTACAAAAACAAAACATGTATTAGCTGGATAGCGCTGTCGGCGTCGTGCTAACATCTACAGCGCAACCGCGAACAACAACTATTAATTGATTTGATTTGATTTGATTAACAATATCCAGTTAGCACCATCGGCACATCGGAAATACTCTTGCTCGCCGGCCAAGGACACATACGCCTTAGCTTGACCAGGAATGTAGGTACATGAAGCATCTGTACAAAAACAGAAAATACACCGAACTCAGTTTTTTGCGTTCGTCACTAGCAGGTTTCTACAATGCCTGGCTCCATCAAAGCCAAATACCCGGCGGGTGGAAAAAACGTCTTCTTCAATCTATCGTTAAGCAGAATGAAGAAAGAAGAATTGAACTCCACGAAATCAAAAACTATCGGAGCATAGCACTAACAGGTGTCTATAGTAAGTTTGATGACACTTGTAAAATCAAAGCAGCTGCCTAACGAATATGGTAGTCTGCGCCGTGGACGTTCAACAACGGACGCCCAAGCTTAATTGTCGAACATATCGAACGGACGTCAATGTCAAAAGCAGATTACATAAGCCGCTCAATTTATCCCCAAAGACGGTCTTCGTGATCGAGTGAATCGCTAATCATATATATACAATCTTGTTCGAGAGATGCTCCGATATCATCTAAGACCAACTCGATATGGGTATCGCTACGTAAAAGGCGCCGTTACGTGAACTAACCCCTAGTGGCCCAATGAAACTTGGCATGTACGTTTTTGTCTGTTCTCTGCGTCACAGGTTTGACAGACAAGCCACGCGAATTGATATAAGATTATGCTTATTTTTCCTAATGCAGAATTGATATAAGATGATGTTTATTTCTTCTAAAGCACATGCGCAAATTACAGTAAGACTTTATATATTATCTCCGTGGAATCCCGTATTGTTACAATTATTTATCCGTGGATGGTGTACATGTTTACATAGTTCTAGTTTAATCAGACGCAAGTAAAATGAGATAGTGTGTTCTCGCAACGTTTTTTTAAATAATGTTAATGTCAAAAAATCATTTTAATGATATATTTGTCCTAATATCACTAGGCAACTTGTTGCACAATGTAGCTCATGAATAATAGAGTGCAAACTTCTATTGTGTACTTGTGGCTAAGGAGACAATAAGCAAGTGAGATGCCGAGTCGCGGATGTTTTGGGTTCTTGCAGATGGAATAAGGCCAACCAGGTTAGAATGGTGACCAAGCAAAAAACACCTTATTTCGACAACTATGGTAACTCAATGAACTAACTAGGTATGCTAACGGGACTAATTAGAGGCGCCATATACTTTTTGTCTCAACGACCTCGTGATTTTTGCAAGATCGCAAGGGCACCTGCAGATTTACTCAAAAAAGAAATCAGAGAAATTGTATGTGGTGGTGGGAAAAATGGCGGCTTCTCAGGGGAACAGATCACTCGTATATAGAATAACCTGCCATGGCTGCCACCAACATATCATTTAACTCAAAGAAAACATCTTTTTTCAATCAAATGCATTACTTACAAGTTCCATAACATTTCACAGACCGTTATCAAGTTTATAACAACCAACAGCCGGTTAACTTTTGTATCGTACAGACAATTTCGCCGTTAGCGTTTTCAGTTGTCACTGTCCTGGCCGTCCGCCACGAAAACATGTGATTTGCATAGTCTGTCTTATTTTGACGATATCGTGTTACCGCTTCTAAGATTGTCTAAAAGAAGGCTAAAATATTTGTATACATTTGATGAGTCTAAAATACGATTCTGGATACCACAATCCACTTGGAACGGCAGGTCCCGAATGGGGCTTATGATAATGGAATTACGGTCAATATTACACCTCAATTAGACACGAGTAAGGAATTTCCTCTGCATACTTTCAATTGCTTTCATGTGTTGGTTTATTAAGGTCGCCAAAGCGTAAATTCGGGAAATTAAGCTTCATTTAAAACGCTTAGTGTATATATATATATATATATATATATATATATGTGTGTAAGAGTGTAGAAAGACATATTTGTTATAAGCGGCTATGTAGGTTGAGAGAGAGACCTTAGCGACAGTTGCTGGTAGCGGCGCACTTAGCGGAGAAAGCGCTACGGCAGCAGCGACAGCGGGGGTTTGAATCTGGAGTCGACATAACGGACGACACTATAGAGAGTGAAGGCAGTTAGTGTTGAGTCGCGTTCGAAGAAGTGTGCTGAGAGAGGCGGTGCTGTACCGAAGTAGCAAAGGTGTCGGATGGAATAAAACCTCAGCCGTGGTGGTCAATATCCGTGTCTTCCTCCTAGTAACCCAGTGTAGGCCCTGACAGTTCAGAAGTGGGGTTTTCAAGGAGGCAACACGGACCGGATTGACAGAGAGGCACAACGAAGGTGTCGAGTTTACGGCGAAGAGCAGCAAGGTGGAATAGTGCGTAACAGGACTGAGTGTGGCGCTGCAGGCAGAGTCGCTGTTTAAGTTGTTGCTGCTGCGGTGAGTTTGAGTCGTCGCGAGTGAATTTCGACCGGGTGTTCGTGGACTAGTCGACGCGTGTCGTGGAAGAGGCGAGCGCGCACGCAGTGTTGCAGTGGCAGCAAGAAGTTAAGTTATCGAGCAAGACCAGTGCCGGTACAGAGATGGCCACGAACGCCGGCGGGACGCCGATAACTATGGAGATGCTGGCCGAAATGATGAGTTCGATGAAGGCGATGGCAGATGCTACGCAGGCTATGGTGGCCCAGTTAACGACAAAGAAAGGGACCGAACCGAGCGTGGCAATGCGGATCGAGACGGCCAGCGACGTCAGTGGCAAAGTGGAGACGTTCCCGCAAAGCGATGGCATCTCAGCGGAGGAATGGATCCGGCTGTTTGAGATCACGAAGGAGACCGGCGGATGGTCATGGAGCGAGACCCGTCGGGTGATTATGAACAAGCTTGTCGGTGAAGCACGTATTTGGCACTCAACGCATGGACATGGCTGCGAGTCCTACGAAGCGTGGAAGGAAGCGTTTCTTGCCGCGTTTACTCGCGAGTTGGATAGAAACCGCCTGGTGGACCAACTGGCCTCGTGTTCGCAAAAACGACAGGAGTCGTTGGGTTGCTTCGCACGCAGAGTGGAAGCACTGGCGCTAAAACTATCATTGTCGACCGGCGAAATCAAGGCAAGGGTGTTGGCCGGACTGCGTCCAGAGTTCGAGGTTATCATACAGGGTATTGCTTCTCGTCAACAAAGCAGCGTGTCCGCACTGATTCATGACATAGAAGACGCAATGGAATTGCAGATTCGGCGTTGCACTATGATCGTCGGCGGCGCGGCTAGAGTGGGCGGTGCCAGGCCTGAACCGGTCTGTTATCAATGCCGACTGACAGGACACCGCAGATACAGGTGCCCGACGTTGGTACAACAACAGCAACAGATAGGAGCGCCGAGGCAGTTTAACATCGAAATGCGCGGGAGCACCGCCGGGGGTGGCATACGGCAGCAGCAGCCTCAGCAAGAACGACAACAACAGCGACAGGGCCCACTGAGTGGTGGCCAGACCGTGATCGCTGGTCGTGAGAGTGGCAGAGCAGATCGGGATGCTCTAGTGCGCTGCTTCCGATGCAATCAACGCGGCCACTATGCGAGAAGTTGTACTACCGCCGATGTGAGTCAAGTGGACAGCGGTCGACAACATGAAGTGACGCTGCGTCCTCGTAGTGTTAACTTCGTTCGAGTACAGGCTACCAGCAGTGGATCATCCGCTGTTGTGGTGAAAGATGAGACTGGGTCGCCGTGTGAGGTTGATCATTTGCACGCGCGATTGCTACAGCTGTCCAAAGAAGTGACCATTGCCAAAGAAGAAGCACAGAGAGAGCGCAGCCGTGCTGAGACGGCCCAGCAGACTGCCAAACAGCTCGAGAAGGAAATAGACAAAATGCGTCTTTTCTATGAGGATCAAGCGCAGGAAACCCGATCTAAACACCAGGAGGCCATTGAGGAGTTGAAGTCGGAGTATGAGGCACAGATCGACAAACTACGCAGTCGCTTCAAGGGAACCATTGACGAGTACAATTCGCGCCTTAAGAACGAGATGTTCTCCGTGCTCGGCGAGTCCCAGCGACTAAACGTTTTCGTAGCCGAGATCGAAATGGCCTCGCCGAAAGCCCACCTTGGACGAGAGAAGACCGACTGTGTGCGCGGCAAAGAAGTGGAGAAGCGACTTCGAAAGCAGATTGCCACCCTCGAGCGACCTGTCGGCGTGCCAAACCACATGCGAACAGCTGCCGAAGGCGCCGAACTCGAGCGCAAACTGCTCGTGTTGCGCGAGGCCCGCGATGAGAGCAACATCGTCATCCAGAACGAGCGCAAATATATGCGGGAACGGATTGTTGCACTGTCGCATAGAGAGAGAAGGCTCCCCGGGACTGCGTTACCCTGCTGGAAATGCAACTCTAAAAGAAAAAAAAAACGACGACGACGATGATGATAATACGATCAATGCAGGCGACAAGGACAGCGATATCGCGGCAGATCAGGAGTCTCGCGCCGGTCTAGCGGGAGCAGCTGAAATAGCTACAGATGTCGGGGGTGACGAGGCGTTCACGCAACAGGACACCACCCCAAGATTGAACCCGCAACGTGCCCGTAGGAAGCCGGAACGTTACCGTTAATAGATATTAATTACCATAGAAGAAACGGTTGTCCAGTGCCGGAAATAATCATGTTAATAGGTATTTTGCTTATTTCGCACGAGAGACAATTTGCATTAATAAATTATGTGTACTCTTGATGCTAGGTTATCGTCGCTGAGGGCAGCGACTATAGCAGAATGGCCGAATGTAAGAGTGTAGAAAGACATATTTGTTATAAGCGGCTATGTAGGTTGAGAGAGAGACCTTAGCGACAGTTGCTGGTAGCGGCGCACTTAGCGGAGAAAGCGCTACGGCAGCAGCGACAGCGGGGGTTTGAATCTGGAGTCGACATAACGGACGACACTATAGAGAGTGAAGGCAGTTAGTGTTGAGTCGCGTTCGAAGAAGTGTGCTGAGAGAGGCGGTGCTGTACCGAAGTAGCAAAGGTGTCGGATGGAATAAAACCTCAGCCGTGGTGGTCAATATCCGTGTCTTCCTCCTAGTAACCCAGTGTAGGCCCTGACATATGAAACAAGAGAAACGTTGTCTAGCTACATATAAGACTAGCTGATTGAATGACTTGTGTGATATGAGTGCTAAAATTCAGTCCCGGTCACGTCACACACTCCCCAATGCTATTTGACATGGGGATAGTCTCCCCACGTAGCACGATGTTATAGTCTTCTTTTAAAGACAAGGTTGCATATTTCGGCACTGATATAACAATTTTGTTATCTTGACATCATTTGCAAACCGCCTCAATCGTACTCTGCAGTATTTGTCGTTTGTCAACGGCATTAGAGAACCGTATAATATTAAAATCATCGACTTAATAAACGCGACATAAACTCGGTGACACACCTGATGACATCACGGCAATAAATAAAAAAACAATATTCTTTAGCGCAGCCGTTAAATTTAATATTTAAACGCTAAATAGTGATACCAGCGGTTCGGACGCTCGGGAGGCAACATTTGCTTGTTGTTGTACGCCAAGCTGCACTGAACTTACTGTTAGGTCCTCAATAATGCCTTGAAGAACTGGCAAACAGTACCGAACCCTGGGGGGGTAAATGTGAGGACTAGGGTTTTTTAGTGGGTAACCCCATGCCATCGGGGAGTCCCACACTACCTACGCGCTTCTACACGCCCGGACAGTGATAACTGCGCTGGGTGTGCATAAAGCATTTTTCCCCAACCTCAAAAAAAAAAAAAAAAAAAGGTCCTCAATAATGCCTCGACTTCTAGAAACATGGCGGCTTCACGGGTGACAGGCCTGGCCGCCTGTATTGCGCGGTCCATGGCGGTTGAAATGGTCACCGGTGTCGGATGGACCGGACGTAACGCTGGCTATAGGAGGAATCACGGCCAAAGAAAAACACGGCCAAATCCTTAAATCTGGCCGACATATTACCGGTAATAAACTCGCAATTCGCGCGGAATTGAACAGCCGGTTACAACCTTAGCCTGCTGGCTTTGCAAAACGCCTCCAGGTCATCCAGCCCTCCCACGGCTTCGATGTAATGCCAAAGTAATGCCGAGCCTGGGGGGGGGGGGTGGGGAGGAATTCGGGTTTAGTGGCTTTGCGAGTCTCACACTGGTCACGCAGGCTGCTAGTGGCGCATGTGCACCATGCATTCCCGAAACCTCCCACAAAAAAAAAAAGGCATCCAGCTGATCTTTTCTTCATCCGCCTCCACACCACCTTTGGCCTCCATCAACATTGGCTGGTTGGCGGTCATCTTCAAGATGGTTGGTTCAGCCCGGCGTGCAGCACGACAAGCTCGTCCTCAGGAGATCTGTGCTATATGTAGCCATATGACGACGCACGCTTACGATCGCCCTGCATAACGTGGGGTCCCCGCCACCTTGCCCTGAGACGTGTCAGCGCACGTCACTACGCATCATGTCATGAACGTTCGTCTGCAGGACATTTCCTTGATTGGAGCGGCGGAGTCGGATGATACTGCTGTATCAGTGCGGAAAAAGCGGCAACCGAAAACCCGTTGCGTGGGGTGTCTGATGCTGAAACTATTGCTGCTGCCGCGCTGTCCACTACCACTGCAGCAGCAGCAGCCCGCAAACCGATATGTGGCTCGCTTGTTGTTGTTGTTGTTCTTGTTGTTGTTGTTGTTGCAATGTCGAAAGCCACTGTGGTTCTTTGAGCAACAGCCAGCAAGCCGTTGGTCTGGTTGCTATACAATATATGTTTGAAAAGATACTGCTTGGAAATAACAACTGTATGTGTAACTATTATAGAGCAATCAATAGTGGGCGATATCATATACTCAGGTGCAAAGACATGGACTGTGTCTCGGTGCAGGCCTACATAACAACCTGCATTTTTAATTTATACTATCAATTAGCGGCAGGATACGGGACATGTGGTCGACTGGTCGTTTAAAACAAGAACATCACGACGGATAAAAGCCGTAATCTCATCAATCTACAAGAGAACACAATGTTTATCTCAGCAGCTCCTCCATAGCACTCGCGATGCAAGAGCTCTATATGTATTCGAGAATAAAGTTAAGAAATGCCTTGTTGATTTACTGTACAAATTGGCGCGCTTCTCGATTCGATCCTCGTTGCTCATCCGGTTGATGGGTAGCAGACGAGAAGTTTTGCCGTTTAGTGGAGCACGAATATGTGTTAACTATGGCAGGAGATGATGCGTCATCTTAGGGATATATGCGAATAGAAGCCATTGTTCGTGCCCTCCGCGACGAACAGACTCGCGTCTAGATTGCAATTTTTTTGGGAAAAGTCAACGGACGTCAAGCTAAGCGGATTACGCGGTTGCAGAAGACCGAAAACATAGCAATGAGGAAGATTTACGACAAAATGTGTACAGCAAGGAATTATTCTGTCGATGTACGTATAGCATCTAAATGTCGGTTGTAGTTAAGGTATGGGTTCAAACAGAGGCGATCAAGTGCGCGCCAATCCAGACACTAGACCCTGTACATATACACCTATCAGAGGTCGTTATATGTGATGCCGTCATTAACTGCGATCTCAGCCCGTTTAACATTGCCAAATGAGTCTGCTTTTCTTCTTGCTAAGTGAAGGCGAGATTAATGACTTGTGTGGTAGGTGTTGTAGGCCGTTTGCGGCATTTTAGGGCGGCAAGAGCAGGTTTTTCTGTGTAAAACCATGCCAAGCCATCATCATTGTTTTGTTTGCCAAGCTATCAGTGTAGTACGCAAGCGTTACGTGATTCTCATCGTCTAACTCAAACTTTGTTTGCAATAGACTGCTCGTCCGCATCGTCTAGACGCAGCCGAATCACCCCCCACAAAAAAATGGACGCCTCAATTCGAGAAAGGTACATGCACGAGACGGAACCAGCGGGAACGGGGCTGCAATGCGATGCGGCAGTACGTGGCCAGCGCCATGACCAGTAGATCTGTCGTGTATCCCAGCGTCGACTCATATCAAGGTACAGAAAAAAGTCTTTCCATGATTGCTTTGGTGTAGTGCCCGCGCCGGTGTGACTCTGAACTCTCATTAACAACGTGAATCCAGAGTAGTTATATCGAGGTGGTGGTGGTGGTGGTGGTGGTGGTGGCAGTTGGGGTCGTGAGTCGGTCGTAGTAACGCGCCGAGTAGGAAGGACGGCGAAGCTCCCCGGCTCTTGCGCAAATTCAATGAGTTGTTGTGGGTACTGGTGATACGCATGCATGTGCAGAGCGATCGAGCCGCCGTTCGCTTGCCCTTGTTCGAGTGGTACAGCAGTAGATAGCTAGATGATACCTGAGGGCAGATCATCCATCGTGAGGCCAATCAGCCGAAAGAGCCACTGGCCACGTTCAGAAGCTTAACAGCAACAACAACAACAACAGCAACAACAGCAGCAGCAGCAGCAGTAACATAATGCACCACCTCGCGTACGTGAGAACGGCGGGACGTCGATTTTTATGTAGAAATTAACACAAGCGATCCGGGCAGCCGCTAGATGGGGCTGGCGTCGTTAGTGCCGGTGATAGCACTTAAGAGAGATATCACTGGTCACAACGTTATGGGACTATACATGTATATATATATATAATATATATATATATACATATATATATATATATATATACATCTATATATACATATATATATATATATATATATATATATATACATCTATATATACATATATATATATATATATATATATACATCTATATATACATATGTATATATATATATATATATATAAGCCCTGTGCTTCGTCGGAGAGAGTGAAGAGCAATTTCGACAAGTTACAGCTGTGTTATTTCTTGCACTCACGAAGCCGACCAACCCTGCAAGAAGCTAAAGGAGGCGTCGAAGCAAGTAGAAACAAGTCGTAGTGTCACGAGCAATACATAAAGCAGCAGCAACAACAACAACAGCAACAACAACAAGCAACAACAACAACGATAACAACAGCAGCAACAACAACAACAACAACGATAACAACAGCAACAGCAACAACAACAGCGACCTGAGTGCCGGCCATCAGGTACCGCGTAGATCAGTAGCGTTTACCAGCCAGCGCTCCCTCTGGTGGTGCGTCGCATTTAGGCACGTGCGTGGGCGAACCTGATCATCGGCGAACACAGGGAGTAGTATTAGTAGTAGTAGTAGTAGTAGTAGTAGTAGTGGTAATGGTAGTAGTAGTGGTAATGGTAGTAGGTAGGCTTGTGCATTGTCCGTCCGTGTCCTGTACCCTGTCGTCCTGCTCGTCTGCACAACACCGAGTTCACAGGTTACGACGTGTTGGCACGCACACCGTGTCTCGAGGCACGTGCGCAAACCGTACTCCTTCACGATCGCGGCGCTGCTGCTGCTGTTCCGTGACTCCTCGACCCCCCGCGCGCCCCCTTCTCGAGAGGAATAAGCCGCCGCTGGCCGCTTTGCGCTTTGCTGCCTCAGCGCCTCTCCGCCTGACCAGTCGCAGGCCTGCCTGCCTTCCGTCTGTCCCCCCCGTCCGGACGTTATTATCTGGATCTTGCCGCTAAACTGTCGCGCTCGAGATCGGCCCGAACGCCAGCCAGGCTCACTGTTCTCCACGTCGTGTGTCGCGCGCTACGCTGGAGTGCTCAAAACAGCACCGGTTCGGGGGCCATTCAGTCAATGAATGGGACGGGGCTTGGGTAGGTTTCTGGGTGGGCGGCAGAACTAGCGCCGTCGAATTCCACGTATTCGCGTCGACGACCGGCGACGGCGGCGGCGACAATAACAGCATCAACAACAACAACAAAAACAACAACAACAACATCAACAGCAACAACAACATCATCAACAGCAACAACAGCAACAACGATAACATTATCAACAACAACAACAACACTGCGCGGCGCCTATACACCAAAACCCTCACCATGATGCTGCTGCCGTCGCTGCTATACTTCGTCGCTATCATCTGCGTGCGCCCACCTTGAATGTACTCTATGGCCGGCTGTACAGAGCTTCATCTGCCCCTCCTCCCCCCTCCCAGCTGGACTCGCAGTCTCTCGTTTGCTCGTGGCTTGTACACCTCAAACGTACGTCGCCCTCTCCCATACCTCACGCGTACGGAAAAAGCGCGCGCCCTCATGAGATCTGCTGAGATTTGCACCTCTCATGGCCAACAACTCACCTACCTAAGCGGTGCTTTGCAGTCATTAGCCTCGCCTCCTTGTTGGTCGTCGTAAGCGCGTCATTGTGGTGGTGCCGGTAGGTGGTGCCCTCTGTGCGTGAGTGTGCGCCCGTGTAATAATGGTATTATTATACACAGCGGAATGAAAATTGGCACCAACGTAGCGGTTCTCATGCATCGTGTGCGGTTCCAATTGCGTACAGGAGGCTGACTTGACTGTCGTCTGGATAATTAATTAGTAATTTGTCTAGTCTACTTGTAGTAGTAAAGGTAGTAGCAGTAACTATTAATTATTAGTAGTAGTAGTACTATTAATAATCGTATTTTTTCTAAAGTTATCTTGTTGTTGTTGTCTGAGCTCGTCTGAAAAGCAGCTAATTTGCCTACCCACTATACCTACTTGTCGTTATGGGTGACGACTGTTGATCATCATCATCAACTCGAACAGAACTCAGATAAACAACAAATAAGACGATAGCAACAATAGTAGCAATCAGAAGAAGAAGAAGGAGAAGAGGCAAGCGAGGTACAACAACAATAAAACTAGCAACAAGAAAAGTACACAAATGACAATAATGACAACGTCGCCACCATCAGTTCCATCAGCAGCAGCAGAGTGACCGTGCGTAACAGCAAGTAAAAAAGTTCGATCCTCATCCCGAAGGAATCTGTTTGCATGCGGAGGTTTAAGGAGACATTTTGCGTGTGACCGTTGTTGGCAATGTTTCCCATTTATCCCTTGGGATAAAATCAGTGGATACCTTGCATATACGTATGCATTTGTGCAGTTGACCGTAACCCAGTTCGAAGATTGGACCGGAGGACTTCCCGTATTAGCAGGAATTACACACTAGGCTACGACAGTACGCTGACCGACCGAACGTCTTAATGTAAATGTGAGGGGTTATACACCGCTAACGCGACACGTGTAGCGTTGTTCTGAAGATACTTTCGAACTGTGAAATAATATGCAGTACAGCTGTATGCATAAATACTCACGAAGCATATTTACTAAGCTGCCTGTCATCAAGCGCAGAAACAGTTGTTCGCAGTCAACGTGTCGACAATTATGTCCTCTACGCCCAGGTGCCAGATCCGGTTGGTATTCATCGTGTAACGTACAGGTAATTAATTATACACTACCTGACAATTAAGCATGTTGTTAGCAACCTGTATGTTATTCTCGGGATTTTCTGATAGAACAACGTGATTGAGAATACATTTTAATAACCTACAAATCTTAAAATAAACATATCTACAATTGCTTGTAATTATATCGCACATCTATAAATGCAGGGAAGGAAGATAACTGTGTCATGTTTAATTGTATATATATATATATATATATATATATATATATATATATATATATATATATATAGAGCGATTGTGTCAGAGATGTTTTCTCGACACAAAATAGTAGAAAGTTTCTGCGTTCGTCTTTTACTTTAGAGGCTTTCAGATTATGAGGGTTGTGGTGAACTAATAATTATTATATAATAAATAAGGACGTTGATTCAACCGGCGCTAGATGTCTCATGCATTTGGACCCTAAACGCCCGTTTTGAGCACTTTAGGAGCAAAATAATGCCAGTTTGGCATTATTGAAGCTCAACACAAAAGCTGTGTTGAGCTTCTGATGCCTGCGGCCGCGTTTTTCTATAACGCTCAGTTACGTCTTGTGAAAATTTATTTTTGAAAGTTTGAAAGTTTTTCACAGGCGGAGATAGTGGAAAACCCAGTCCCGAAGCCATGCTGCTCATCTGGAAGGCACGCCAGGTATCCGTGCAGTCCGGGTATCGGTGAGGCGTTTCGTGAGAATGCTTCATGAGAGTAGTTTTTAGACACAACTTCTTTTTTATATTGGTCGCCACGCGGAAGGGTCCGAGACGTGGCCGTTTTCTTTTGGGATTGCCTTGGGAAGCATTCGTACAACTTGTCTGGCAGAGTGACCTCAGAGGGGCATCTGTTGGAAAGGGACTGCCATGCGGGCACGAGGAGATGCCCCGGCCAAAGGTGTTTATTGCTCACAAGATCTGACCTGAATGCCTTATTGTTTCGTATATACGCGAGGGCAATATTGCCTTTATCTATTATCTGGACTAAACGGTTTATTGAGAGCCACAGCCAAGAATCGCAGCCAAGGGCTGTGTCTGCGTGGGTAGCAATACCCCATCCAGTATTGGACATCAGTTCTTTCCTTTTGGGATAACCTTAAGGGTGCGCTCCCGCCATGCTTGCGGGACATGGCTCTCATCGAAGCATTCATTAAAGATTGCCAGGAGAATAAGCCAAATATGAGGGGTGTGTTTGAGGTGTTCGTTTCGTACAACAATAACCATTGTCCCTGTTTTATAAAGGATTCCTACTTCTTTGTGGATATAAGGGACCGATGCTTAGGGCACACTTAGCAGATGTTCGTGAAGTTTATGACATTCCCGATCAAACTGTGCGGCAGATTTTTGCTTGAAGTGCTGGAGTTTGGAAGACTTCTCGGTCAGTCTGCGGTTTGTAGACTGACTACCACTAACTACCATTGAAAGGACAGTCGTGAAAACCTTGTGAAAGTCGATTTACTTGTAGTCGAATAAACAGCCTCAAATAAATCCTAGTGTTCGATTTGAATTTCTTTGATCGACTCCCTTTTTGCGTAATTATATACACACACAGATTCGACTCTTGTAACCACTCTCTTAAGCAATCTAGGGTTTGCTGTCGGAAGGTTTAATTCGGACATTACCCGACTGGCATTCATTTTCTAGAAAAACAAAATTTTTTAAAACAATTTTGCTTTCAGTACTTTGACGCATAGAATATCGGTCAAGACTGTTACAACGGATTCATAACATAGATCCAATAGCTCATCTATCCCACTGATGACAATTCGGCAACTGTTGAGTATGATATCAACAGCCAACGTTTTAAACGTTTTCCTCTCTTATTGACGCTAAAGGCATTCCCGAACGGGAAGGTCATCGTCAGTCATTTTCGATCTCTTCACGTCCGTCGCGAAATTATATATAATTACTAGATTTTGATTGAATACTTACTTGGCGGAGATTCGTTGCTCTTCCATTTTCGTCTACTTAAAAGCCACCGAACCTCGTTTTCTTCGCTTCTTTGAACCAAACTCAAACACTACACGCCGCCAGCCACTTTCCTTGCAAATAGAAATCTGGTCAGATGTGTTAACTCCCTATAGTAGCATTCCCTAAATCGGATAAGCAACTCCCACCGATTCCGGACCGCCCCGGGCGAACCGGAACCGGTGGCAGTTGCCTATCCGATATATGTATATGTTACGGGTCAACCGGTAATACCGGTCAGGATGCCTCCTGCAGTGGCTTAATAGGCACAATGACATACATGAGAAATTGATGGTTTCGGTTAAAGTTTAACAATTAAAAGTACTATAACTTGACGGTCCGCATATCGTTATGTACTTAATGCGAGGTTTGGTAGAACTCGGCAAGAAAATATTTGTTTCCAATGGAAGGAGGACGCGAAAACGTGTTGTTTAGGAGAGAGAGTGAAGTTTATAAAAGTAGCTATTCTGCCTTTTTCTCCTGTTGTTGTGCGAAATCTACGTTTGTGGGAGAAGCAGTCAACGCACGAAGGAACCGATTATACCGGCGTGTTCGGAAGAAAAAAAAAAGTTCTGCACAACGGAAAACACTGAAAACTTGCACATAAAATATAACAACTATGACTGTCGAAAAAGCTTAGTTACTTGACAACTACGTAACGCAGCACCACCCCTTTGGTACGAAAATGGTGGGTATTAAACTTGCTATTGTGTGAGACTGGTATATTGAACATAAATGTTGGTCGTAATGGAAACATTTGACGATTTTTCACGAAAAAGCGTTAACGTAAGACATAACAACAGATCGGCTTTTTATGATTTGCATTAATCTGGCTATTCGCTTTTCGCTACGCAAGCTAGAAAAGCGTCTTCCGTTATGCATTATTTCGCGCAACTATGTACAAAAAAGGCAAAATAACAACTTTAATAATTTTCACTCTTTCTCCTAAACAAGACGTTTCCGCGTCCTCCTTCCATTGGGAAACATTATTTTCTTGCCGAGTTCTACTAAACCTCAAAATAAGTACATATGAATGCCCCTGTATATATATATATATATATATATATATATATATATATATGTAAAGAGATAAAGATATATATATATATATATATATATATATATACATATATATGTAAAGAGAGAAAGAGATAAATTGCTCAAAGCAGTTGCAGCGTTTTCAACAAAGGTGCGTGAATAGAACTGTGAGCCGAGGCTAACCATCGTCACCGTCCCTCAGAAGAGCATTAACTCCAAAGAAGCAAACGACACCAGCAAGTAACCACGGACAGGGCTGAGGTTTACCAACGACAAACCTCAATGACAAGAATGAGTACACGTACCTGCGCACAAGGTCCACAAAATGACCAAGATCAAACACAAGAACATCCGCAACCCCCCTTTGGGAGGGCATTGGGCTAACAGGCCAACCGGGGCGAGCTACACACTACGCTAGTACACGCGACTACCGCAGAAGGCAAAACTTTACGATATGATGGCTGAACTGTTAATCTTAGTAGGTCGCCAACGGATACACTGAGAATAATTCAGTTAAACTGCGAAGGTCCTGAACAATCGTTAGGTCTTATGCCCACCTCAGCGCTGCACGGGGATCGACGTTCTAGTGCTCACGGAGACGTCGTGGTGTCTGATACTCGCGACAGTGCAAGGAAATTACGTCGCGCACTGTATCGCTTCTCGATCTCGCTCCTTGGGCCGTCCCAGTGGATGTGTGTCAGTCTTCTACAATAACCGGCTAAGCGACATAAAAGTACTCCTGTCAGAAGACAGCTGCGTGGTTATGGAAGGTCGAAGACTGAATCTGATTGCTATATATGTGAAGCCAGCAGCAGCAGCAGCAGCTGAGGACACGTTCACGCCTATAGAGAAGGTTACGAAGTGCGCACAAAAGGTAGACGGTGCTCAACCCATAGCGATTGTTGCACGAATGCGAGAACGGAAGCGCTCACTAAAACACTGTCGGATCTGGGCTTCTGGGTGGCGAATGACCCGAGTTCGTTGTAGAACAGATCACCAACTGAGAGCTGATGGCGCATAAACCCGTTGGTCTGGATATCGCGGTCCCAGCTCGCTATGAGCAGGAGCAGATACGGAAACCTGTGTCGAGATCACGTAAAGCGGACCGCCTCCAAGAAGCCATCGAATTCCACGGCACCGGAAGAGTAGAGCAATTGTAGAATGACCCGAGCAGTTTATTATAGGTTCGATCACCAGAGCACGGAGAGGAGAAAAGAGATGGTGGACTCTAGAATGTAATTAAGCAGAGGCCACTCCCGAGACCCAAGAAGCATCTCGTCAATGGTGTGCACCTGGTGAAGGACCTCCGAAGAGGGTGCGGACAACGGCATCGGCCGGAAAGATGATGGCTACGGTTTTTTGGGACCAACGTGGAATAATTCTGGTCGACTACCTTGAGAGCGGTAAAACGATCACGGGAGAATATTATGCAAGACTGTTGGACTGCCTGAAGCAAGAACTCATCGTGAAACGACCCGCTTTGCAGAAGAAGGTTGTCCTGTTTCACCAGGACAATGCTCCCGCACAGAAGTCGCGGCAAGCAACGGGAAAACTGGCCCAACTGAGGTTCGAACTTATTGAACAACCTTTCTATTCTCCAGACCTGGCCCCCTCTGATTATTTCCTCTTCGGACATTTGAAGAATAGTCTCGGTGGAAAGCGTTTTTCCAGCAATGAAGAGGTTAAGGCTGCTGTCACTGCCTATTTTCAGTCTAAAGACGCGGAATTCTACTCAAGAGGTATAAATGCTCTGAAATCTCGGTGGGAAAAGTGTATTGAGCTTCTCGGGGAGTATATCGAATAAGAAAAAATTAAAAACAAGATTTGGAAAATTCTTGGTTTTCATTTTAAGAACTTGTTGAACTACCTGTACAACGCGTACAATGAAAATGTGCGTGCATACAGAGTAGCCCGGCAACGGCGACCGAACAGCACATTGAGGCTGGTGTATCAAGTGTTAAGGTAAGCAAACATTTGTTTGCTCCTGTAGTGTTCGCGCGCAGTTAAGTGGATAGTTAGCCGCCTGAAGCATTGTTTGCCAAACACTTCCGTTTCATAAGTGTGCGGGTCGCTCTAAGCTTGCTCGACATAGTCTATATTCATTACAGGACTACGTTAATTAACCCGTCTCTAAATTAATCGTCACGAATCATTAACTGTAAATGAGTATGCGAACCTGTTGCTACTGGTTTTTCGCTGTGTGCAATGGCCGCCCCTCCCCCCCACTGCGGTATTTAAAGCTATTCATTAGCTTACTGCTGAACTCCCAAGAGATATTCGATAATCACTAGGCAATCGCACTGATGCGCGCTTAGCATGTAAATCTGTCGGTGTGGGTATATATATATATATATATATATATATATATAGACTAAGAATAATTCTTAATACATATATTTTTATATAAGGCTGATTACTTCACTTGTTTTGAGTTTGATTCAACGAAGTGAAGAAAACGAGAATCGACCATTTTTAAGAAACCGAAAATGGAGAAGCAACGAACCTGCATCAAGTTCTGTGTTGAAAACCAAGTCATACGTTTTAAAGTAGTAGACATGTTACGAACTGCTACGATCAAGCAGTATTCCGAAACACTGCTTCAGAGAATGGTTACAGGATCTGAGTCATGGGTATACGGTTACAACATCGGCACCTAAGCCCAATGTGCCCAGTGGTGCTTCCAAGGGGGGTCAATCAATGAAATGCAGACCGAGCAGATCCAACATCAAAGTCTTTTTGACTGTTTTTTCGACTACGAGGGAATTACCTTCCAGCTTTGCCGCCTGGGTCTACGGTTAGAAAGGAATACAACTCCGAAGTTTCGAGAATATTACGCGAGAAGGTCCGACGCAAAAGGCCTAAACTCTGAGCAAACAACACTTAGGTGTATCATTGCGACAACGCACCGGCGTACACATCGTTACTGACTTTGATTTATTTGATAAAAATGAATTCGATTTCTATAGTTCAACAACCTCCCAATTCACCGGAATTGGCTCCGTACTAATTTCTTGTTCCTACGCACAAAGAATTGAAGGGACAACGTTTCGAAAAGAATTAAAAACAAAACTCGCTGGAACAACTCAACCGGAGTTTAAAAACGCGTTAAAAATGTTTCGAAGGGTTGAAAAGAAGGTTACTAAGAAAACACCAACCGAGATAATGCACCAATACGCCGGTGTCATTTTGTGGCGAGGTATATATATATAACGTGCGATGCCAAAAAAAATAGTAACTTATGATTTTTGGTGATAATTACGGCTTGATTTATTTGAATGGCGTAAGATTTTAAGGACATGATATACATGACGAACCACGAGTATATTGTTAAATTCGTTGCAATGTCACAAT
The DNA here is from genome assembly GCA_003439945.1 of Dermanyssus gallinae. Classification (NCBI taxonomy): domain Eukaryota; kingdom Metazoa; phylum Arthropoda; class Arachnida; order Mesostigmata; family Dermanyssidae; genus Dermanyssus; species Dermanyssus gallinae. The sequence continues at coordinate 1,185,108 of QVRM01006816.1, forward strand.
CCGTTCATACAAAAAATGAAAACGTGTGAAAAAAACAGTTTTGCAAAATATTATGAGTATTTTGCAACACTGTTTTTGCTTATATATACCGCTTGAGCATGCGGTTATGTAGACAGACTAAAATCGCAAATCAGTCTCACCGAAAGATAAAAATAGGACATTATAATGTTTTAAGTTTTAAATTTTAACAGGAAGGTTTTACGATAAAAGAAAGTACCGAATTCTCGCGTTCTTGCTAGCAGCACCGAATGCATTCCCCAAAACCTTCTAAACCAACAAACTAGTTGCGTTGTTAGCTGCCGGTGACGATTATTTTGCCATGATTCGGGTCTACCTATGTAAAGACCGAAAACGAATTGCACATCTTGATGTCAGTGATATTTCATGCCAAGTACTTCCCGTCTAAACTTTAAGGCTACGGGGCAAGGCAGGCCTTCATTCCATATTACGAAGTCTTCCGTAGTGTTTTATAGAAATCGCCGGTTCGATCTCCGTTGTTGATCGAAGTTTTCACTAAGCGATTTTTAATTTTACTATAATTACAAAGCTATTGAACATTTTACCCACTCTGGTGTGGAAATAAAGCATGTTAATATGTATGTATGTATATATATATATATATACTTATATGCAAGAGGCAACAATTGTATCCTTATGAACGTGTACACCAGATAAATCAAGTGGAAACGTCACATATCCTCCAGGTTCGGGCGTGTCCAGTCTAGCAGAGTTCCACGCACAGAGGCGGCGTTACCCCGCTGAATGTATATATATGAATATATATATATATATATATATATATATATATATATATATAGGGTGTATCAAAATTTTTTTTTATCGATAGTACGAATTGTAGAGCTCGTTAAAGCAAATGTTTTTTTCAAATGGAACATGGTCTCTAAGAAGTCTTGTTTCGGAATGAGAGTGAAATAGTGAAATTACTACAATTTGTGACACTGGTGTTTTTGGCCGACATAGGAACATAAAATGTACTGTTGCGAGACAACCAGTCCTCCTAGACAGAAACATTGTCTAGGAGTACTGGTAGTACAGGAGTAGGAACGCTGTGAGTGGTCGTAAGGTAATGATTTTGAGATATTTGGCGTGAAAGCTAATAAACAAACTTAAGTTTTGGCGAATTCTTTTCTAAGCGACCATGCCGCATCTTATGACCGGCCTTATATGTCTTCAGGAAAAGCGGTTGATTTGATAGACTGATAGATAAGACTGATTACTTCACATCTTTTGAGTTTTATTCAACGAAGTGAAGAAGACGAGAGTAGACGATTTTTAAGGACTCGGAAATGGAGAAGCAACGAACCTGCATCAACTTCTGTGTTAAAAACCAAGTCATACGTTCTAAAGTAGTAGACAGGTTACAAACTGCTATGATCAAGCAGTGTCCCGAAACACTGCTTTAGAGAATGGTTATAGGATATGAGTCATGGGTATACAGTTACGACATCGACACCTAAGCCCAATCTGCCCAGTCAATCGATAAAATGCAGACAGAGCAGATCCAACATTAGAGTCTTTTTGACTGTTTTCTCGACTACGAGGGAATCAACTTCCACGTTTTTTTGCCACCTGGGTCAACGGTTAGAAAGAAATACTACCCCAAAATTTGAAGAATATTACGTGAGAAGGTCCGACGCAAAAGGCCTAAACTTTGGGCAAACAACTCTTGGATGCTCCATCACGACAACGCACCGGCGCGCGCATTGTTACTAACTTCGAATTATTTGACAAAATGAATTCGATTTCTATATTTGAACAACTTTCCTATTCACCGGATCTGGCTTCGTGCGACTTTCCTGTTCTTTCGCACAAAAAATTGAAAGGACAACGTTTCGAGAAGAATAAAAAACAAAACTTACTGGAACAACTCAACTTGAGTCTAAAAACGAGTAAAAAAATGGTCGAAAAGAAGGTGGCCCAAGTAGGTTGGAGATGGTGGAAACTATTTTGAAGGGAACAAAAACACTTTGGAAGATTAAATAAATGTGTGTAAGAACGTTTTGATCCGCTCTCTATATACCATTCAATACGTTCCGGCCCTTCGATCGCATGCTGTTTGCTAGGTTACTAAGAAAACACCAACCCAGATAATGCATCAGTGCGCCGGTGTCATTTTGTGGCGAGGTATATATATATATATATATATATATATATATATATATGACGTTTCTGAAGTATGAAACGAATATATTCTCGAAAACCAACATATATAACATTTACAATAACATATCTGAATCACAGGATCCAAAAGATGCTGGTGAGGCAAGAACAGGTTATTTTCGCGACGAAACAAAGTCTAGCCATCGGGGCCGAGTCCTACCAAATCCGCAGCCCAAAACGTCTTTTGAATCACGTTGTTCATAATAGGTAGTCGCTTTAAATATTTACTAAGGATTACACATAGATGGGACAGTCTAGGTATAAACTTGGGGCTAATGGAAAAGGCGAAATAGCCACTACACGCGATAGCACGGTAAATAAAGAATATCAAAAAGTGGTATCTAAAGTGCTAAGGCAAACTATTTTAAGTGAGATTTCAATTACATTTGAATGTAGTGTTAAATTTACAAAAAGAAACAATCAAAATGTTTACGTAGGTTTAACTAGATTACCAAGTCATTTTAATATTTTGCTAAAGAGAAAAACTTTAACATATAGACTTTTATGGTTTGGTTCTACAGAAGTCATGCTATTACATTTTGTAATAGGTCTGGTTTAAAGGTGAGCAGCCTATCAATAATAGATTGCGTGTCATTAGTTAAACTGGCTACAAACATCACATCTTTAGATACTGCATCGCTTGGGCATGCGGTTATCTAGTCAGACTAAAATCGCAAATGAGTCTCACCAAAACATAAAAATAGAACATTATAATGTTTTAAGTTTCAAATTTTAACAGGATGGTTTCACGATGAAAGCAAGTACCAGGTTCTCGCGTTCTTACTAGCAGTACCGAAAGCGTTCTCCAAAACGTTCTAAACCAAAAAAACTAGTTGCCTTGCTAGCTGTCAGTGACGATTATTTTGCCATGATTCGGATCGACTTATGTAAAGACCGAAAAGCGAATTGCACAACTTAATGTCAGTTATATTTCATGCCAAGTATTTCCCGTCTAAATTTTCAAGCTGCGAGGCAAGGCAGGCCTTCATTCCATATTACGAGGCCTTCTGTAGTGTTTTATAGGAATCGCCAATTCGATCCCCGTTGTTGATCGAAGTTTTTTTGAGCGGTGCTCGTTGTAATAGATGATGAACCATACTATTGACAGTCAGGGGCCATGCTGCCATAAGGACTCTTGGGGAAACTCTAGATATTTCAACATCCATTTGTCATTTTCGCCAATTGTCTGGGGTGACCCCAGTTCTGTTCTTCTCGAAATTACTTCACCTGGCCACTTTATTCTCCATATAGGCTTCTCGACCTTATGCGGCGGTTATTTTCGCCTCGAGGACAAATTATGCGAATCTTTCGTACCAAAAACCAGGATTCATGTGACCCGTTAGCAGTTGCGCGAGTGGATAGGTAAGCGAGCCGTGATTAAGGCTGTACTATTTTTTGAGGTCAGGGAGTATTGATTTTTGTCCAATGACCCAACTGGATTGCTTTTCATTGCTAGCTCAATTTGCTTGGAGTGTCTTGTACCGCGGATTAGTGTTCCCTCTATCCGAACGATAATTAAAAAACGCTTTTTGAGGCTACTTTTTCAACTCTTAGGGTCCAGAGAAACGACTTGTATGGCTGCTGTGGAAGCCCTGCGATGTTGAACGCCGTAGATCGTTGCGTTTTTTTTGCGGAGGCGGCATATTGTAACCTTCGTAGTCGTACGCTCCCATAATGATGCTATCCATTACTGATGCCAAAAGACGGGAGGATTTTTCACAGTTCTGCTGAGGCTTTGACAGTTTGTTTTGCTGCGTAGCCTACATGAGGTGTTCCTATGAAAGCCTTATCCAGAATCACGCCCAGACGCCTAACCATGGGTGGTGCTTGGTGCACTCTCAGGCGTAAGTTTAAGGTCTGTGGAGGATGCTTATGCTTCAGGCCGTCTAACAGAATTGTTTCTCTTAAACTAAGTAAGAATTCGAGACCTAGCATGTGGAGGTATTGTCGGACATCCGCTATGGCTCCGTTAGCTGTCCCGTCGAGCAAATCCTCGTCCTGGGTGGTAACAATCAGTGCCAGATCATAATTGCAAAACTCGATATAGGCGTTCTCCATTAGCCAAGATGGGATAAGACGGCTGCCCTTTTCTAGCGAAGCCCCTTTGTCAGAGACGAGGTTGCTATAGTGTAGCCGAGGAATTTGTAGGCAATAAATTTTGCCTGCGTCTGGGTATGGCGGTCGTTTTTGATATATAGCAGTGTGTCTCTTTGGTAGGACAGATTTTGTTTGGTTACAACTAAGTTCCAAGTTGCTCTTCGTATACGTGTTATCCTTTTTGACTGAATGGTAATCCGACTTCAAAAAAACTATAGACGCTAAAATTGCGCTCGTTTTAACAAAAGCCTTTCCGAATCTCAAAAGACTGCAGGGCAACAACCATTTCTATTTGTTGCGAGTAACTACATCTTGGCTTGCTCACCATCGGCATTTACTGTAAAGTAAAGCTCGTCGTCCTTTCCAAAACTTTTCTAAAATTACATCAACAAGTTATTGATCGTTGTTGTGAATCACCACTTGCACAGTAAACATGGTGTGGTTCACTACTACCGTGTCTATCAAAACTGCCGTATGAAATTTTCTAAAGTGCATGAAAATGCACTGCACATATTCGATGGTCACATTTTACAAAATCCCGAATTGATTACAAATGTATTCAACAAAAATAGACAGCACGCGCTAGACTGTTTAAAACTTAAGTAAGAATATAATAGAAAGCGCCTTTATTTGCCGGAAAAAAATGTGGAAAAGGTGACTAGGTAGGCAATGACGTCCACGAAATCGCCTTGTTGTGCGATGATCTGGCTACACGCCAGGCGAACATATTAATTGTATTATTATATGAAAGCATGCCTTGAAACAGCCCTTGCACGACGTCTAAGAAAATACCTTTGTCTAGCAGGCCGTACAGGCATGTTTCGGTGGTCTCAATTGATCAACTCTGCGATGTTCGGAACTTTGCGGACAGACGTCCTTAGGGGTCGCGGCCCTCTAGGGACATCTATCTCTGCATATACTCCACTGGGTCAATCGCTGTGCAATCGCTATGCTTCTGGTCCTAAGCCTCTCGTCGTTTTGATTTAGTCCAGTAGCAGTGACAGGTCATAAAAGCGCCCGTACAACATCTAACACGTAGCCCCGAACCTGCCATTTTGCATGCGCCTCTGTTGGCCATCCCCTCGTTGTTCCGGGACCGAAAGGGGCCGGGGCAGAGTGGTTCCGCAATCAGGACCAGCCACCGCTAACCTTGCTGTCAACAGATGTAGAAGGTGCCGCGTCAGCGTGGTGCATAGGCAGATAAATAGCCGCTGTCACTACAACAGGCTCATGGCCAAGAGCAGAAATTGTTTTGTGCAGCGCCCGGCCCACACAGAGCGTACGCGAATTAAATCCCCTGAGGGATACATATTTATGTCCTATTCAACTACTCCGGCTATGCTTCTGTATCAGGATCAAATCTCCGACTTATAGTCATGACTAATCTATTGCGAATAGCTGTGTAACATTTGCATATAGCGAAAAGCAATCGAAGTTCAAGATCAGCTCTGCATACATTTTGCAGACGGCGAATGTGCCACGTTCCACGAGCCCGCGTAAATATGCTCAATAGTATACGCTGAATAAATTATCGAAGTGAGATTGAGAATACAAGACCAAAGTCATACTGATGAGTATTACCCATTATATTAAAGACAACTAAATATATACTTTTATAATTGCTTTGTTGTTAACGTGAACAAGTACATTCAACAACGTTAATCAAAGCTGGCGAAAAAGCGTAGGCAATACGAGAAAGCTAGGTGATTGTGAAGATTTTTCGTCGTGGCCACGCATCTCTCTCGTATGCCTATTCTTGCTCGAGATGAGGGTCGATTTTATTACATCAGAATTATATTTAAGTGCCAATTCTAATACTACCAATACGCGCCATGTAATTTAAATCGACAAGAAGTGTCGTTCGATCAAGTACAGTAAGTACCGTTCGACCTTAGATCCGATGGTGCTTCCAATATGTATATATATATATATATATATATATATATAGGACAGACGATTGGCTTGAGCCAGTGGCTTGACGCACGCTGTATCTGCTTGGAGAATACCTATGTATTTAACTGTCAAGTGCCTTTTCCTGGAGGATTTTGGGGATGCATAATGTGCATGCGACACTAGCAACCTGTGTGACCATGATTTAGCTATGTCTCCACTTATCTTTCAGCATATTTACATGCATCTAATTAGGGGCTTATGCCGAGGTATACACCGTCCTGAAAAGACGCATCAAAACCTTGAGGGCCTGGTTGTGGAACGTTCCCTCCCACGTTACTCGGCTCCTCTTCTCGGCCACTCTCCCAAGCTGCCGCGTAAGCGTTTCCTGTTTAGCGGTCACCTTGGTTAACTTGAGCTTCAAAATGGCATGCCATTTTATGCAAGGACAAGAGCTAACCGACGCCAATATAATATAGCAAACATATTGATTTCGTGCAAATTTTGCTGAAAAGAGTTTGGCATGATCGCCGTGGTGTGGACAGATACCTTGGGGCAACTCTATTCCAAAATTTGGACGAGTTGAGGAAGGCTCAGTAATGGGACAAACTTGACGTTTTTACTTTCAACCAACTGATACTGATAGCGTCCTGAGGAGGCTGCAGGCTCTTTGTGGGTCCAACTATCTATCGCCAAATCAGAGCCTACAATCAACTCTAGGTAAGCACGTTTAGCAAAATGTTCCTATATATATATGTACTGCGGTACAAATTATTGCAGCGACTTTGAGAGTTCACTTTACAATATAGACAATAGATACCAATAAAGCATTTTTTTGGTTTACTAAGTGCACGGTTACATTGTAAATTATAATATATATATATATATATATATATATATATATATATATATATATGTTTTTTTTTTTGCAATGTAGCCATGCACTTAGTAAACCAAAATATTGCTTTATTAGCTTATATTGCCAACTTTTTAAAGTCAGCCCTATATATATATATATATATATATATATATATATTGGAACATTTAGGCTAAACGTGCTTACTTAGTGATGATTGTAGGCTCTGATTTGGCGACAGATAGTTGGACGGAGCCACTGCCGGCGGATGTAAGGGCAAAAGTGGTTTGTGGCTCTTCGCTAAATCAATGTCATGCCCTTGCATACTGGCCTAGTGGCCGTATCGCAGGTGACGGTGGGGCGTGAGGTGACGATGGCGATGTGAGTTGCAATACTTTTGCATGCAGACAGATAGCGCTCCGACATGGTGGTGTTTTCGTGGTTCGTTCCCTGCTTGAAAGAGCTGCTGACGAGCACGCGAAGCAAAAACGATAGAAAAGCATAGAGAAGAGAGCAGTGAGACGAGGTGGGTGGAATATGGGAGAAGGGGGGGGGGGGCGAAGAGTGGCAATGAAAGGCAGGTACAAATTGTGTCGTTTTATGCTTGTTAATAAATTGTCTATCCTTTGATGGCTCTCGTGGTCCATTGGCCGGACAATGGGCTAACAGAAGCGGCTGCAGCCTGTGGCAAAGTATTTCCCGCTTTCGCTCTATCTCTCATATTTTTCTCTCTTTCTCTCGCTCGCTCGCGTTTAGCCTATGATTTATCTAATGTTTTCTCTTGTTTTTTTACTCTATCTCTCTGTACACGTCTGTCGTCCAATAGAATACAGCGCCGATTTAGCTTGAAACGGGGGGGTGGGGGGGGGGGGGGGAAGGGGGGTGGACTCCGGCAGACGAACAGGCAGTCTCACACACACACACCCCCGCGAATTGGGCGGCTTACAAGGCTAAAGCCGTACAGCCCTGGGTGGGGGTTGCCCTTGTCGTCCTCCTGAATGGGGGTTTTCGTCTTCGGAGCATCGCCTGTTCACGGTCAGACACGCGCACTTACTCACTCATTCACTGCCGGAGACTCACAGAGGGACGGACGGACGGACCGATATGCCTATCGGTCAATGGCTATCGGCCGGCGCCCCTCGGCGCTGCGTTCCTGCCCATTATGGCCCCGATTCTGGGGACAACATCGTGAGCTGAATCATTTCTGTGGTCGTCGCCGCCGTCGTCATCATCGTCGTCATCATCATACGAGGTGATGTCGAAGCAACGTCGTCCGCTGATTTTCCATGCATCTCAATGCGGCGTCTCGCCCGTTTGGGCTCTAGCGATGGTGCGGCGACTTGCCACCACCATACGCACGCAATGATGTCCTACTAGACAGGGACGGCCTGTATCGGACGATGGATACTTGAAAATTTACTTTTTTATTTAATTATTTGTGTATTTGTTTATTTGTGTTTCTTTCTATATACATAAACAACATATCTTACTTGCCAGATTGTACTAGTCTGATACTTTTGTTTCTTAAATATTTATATACGTATATAAAGAATAGACAATCAAGCCTATACATATATATATATGTTTCTATCAGCTTGAAATGTATGCCTAAATGCACATTTCACATTTTTATGTCAGGGGCACCTGCAACGACAGCATAAGCGGACATGTTGAGATATCTGCTGCTGAGAAAATTCAATCTGGAACTAACGCACTAGCCTCCTTGACCACGCCACCATACGCATTTACCTGAAATTCCTTTTATATACATAGATTCGGGAAAGTCGGGAGTCTCAAGACCAATACAGCAGCGCAAACCGAAGATATTTTTGTAGGTAAGCCTGTGCGCGGTTCGTTCATTCGCGACATCTTTACATCTAAATCACCTAAGAGTTAGAGGAGCGAAACGGATCGCACTAGTGTGTAACTAGTAAGTGAGTGGAGTAGTACGCCTCGCGGTCGAAGGAGACACACAGGTGCGCGGGTTCGAGCCGCACCATTGCCCTACATATGTATTTATAGTGGTCCGTCTGTGAAGCAATGCGCAAGGAAGTCCCATGATGGACGTTAAATCTTCGCTGAGAGTCAGCCCCGAAAGGATTTTTTTCGTAAGCGAGTAAGCGATAAAGAAAAATAATAATGATAACCAGGTTGTCATCTTAGACAAATATATATATATATATATATATATATATATATATATATATATATATATATATATATATATAGATAGATATGCCGGACACGACTGAAGGTTTACAACCGACTGCGTCTGTTGTTGCGTCTGTTGTTTCTGCCGCTGCTCTCCGCACCATCTCCTCATTGATGTCAGCCTGGTACGGCCCAGCAGCTAACTAGCTCTTCGATGTTCGAACCGTCGTCGTTGTAATAGCAGTAGTAGTAGTAGTAGTAGTAATAGAGGTGGTAGTAGCTGGTGGTTTGACCCTCTCCGCATCGGACGGGGCTTCCTCCGTACGGCGTAGCTATGCATGCGAGCTATGCTGGCGACGATGGCGGCAAACGGTGGTCCGCATGTCGCTCACGTCAGACACCGACGGAAACCGTACCGAGTCGGATCGGGCCGGTCAAGTCCCGGGTCGTCTGCTGTTGCTCATGCTGTTGTTGTCGTTGTCGTTGTCGTCGTCGTCGTTGTTGCTGTTGCTGCTGTTGTTGTCCAAACGACACACGCGGTGTGGAAGCACTGACTTCGATGGACCACGACGACGACCACGAAGACGACGACGTCAACAAAGCGCGCTGAAGAAGCCGCCGCAGTGTGCCGAAATCCCGAATCCCGAACTCCCGAATCCCGAACTCCCGACACGGCGGTTTGCGTAGAAGTTGCAGAAGTAAAACTGCTGATTCCTCTTCCCGTCTAGCCCAGAGCGCCGTCTAGCGCACGCATCTGATACGCTCTTCCTGCTCCGCTGAAGCTTCCTCAGACCTCGCGAGAAACCCATGACTTCGCGGCATGCTACTTCTTCACCGAATTGCACCGGCGCACAACGAAAACAAGCAGACAACGCAAGAAACACCACTCGTGTGCACCCAGTTGTCTGTCAATTGAAACAAAAGCTTGTAGGACACGAGAGACAAGACGAAACACAGGAAATCCACAAAGAGAAGCACGCAGAAAGGAAACACTAGCCGCTCGGGAGCATTCGAGGCGGCAGCAGCAGCAGCACCAACTTCAGCAGCAACTTCTACGAAAACCCACTTCGAACAAATTCCTTTGCTTTGGGAAAAGTCGTACTGGTAGAGATCACCGCAACGCCTTTCACCGCTTTGCACTGTCTAGAAACGAAGATTCGGCGGCCAGAACTACCGCGCTGCACACTATCGTCGATAAAACGCCATCACCAGGTGCAACAGGCGCGCAAACGCAGGTTACAAACTAAGTTATCACTGTGCAGTGCGACGTGTATTGCAGTCGACGGCTGCAAGATTGTCTCCATCAACTAAAGCTAGACCTTTGTAGTGTTTGTCCTTTCTTTGCTTCCTTGCACATTGGTCTTGCAATGCGTGAACGACTTTGTTAACCCTTTCTCAACTCCGAAACGAAAATGAACAGCCATGGCTTTCCGTATGCCTCCTATCTGTTTAGAGACAGATACAAATCAAACGATCTTCGAGACTAATGTCACAGTGATGTGTTCTCCCTTGTATGGATAAAAACAAATGATAATATATCGAAACACAATTTTGCGAAATGGCACCCATATAGGTGCACATATGCATACAACAATATGTGTTTGTCTTTATAAAGTACAAAAAGTTATTTATATGTATATATATATATATATATATATATATATATATATATATAATATTTGTGTTTTTCAGCTAAGCCGGAGTGCACGAATCGTGACAACTTTAAAATCGCAAAATTGCCAAATCGAAGACTACCGAACGTAACCAGCGTAAATCATCAAATAGCACACGATCGAACCATTGAGTCCTCGTATCGGCTGCTCGCTAAGGTGAAGTGACGATAACAAGAACAACAAGAATCGCAACAAAAACAACAACGACAACAGCAACAACAACAACAACAACAACAACAACAACAACAATAACGACAACAACAACTGTAATTGCAGCCGTAACGCTATTGTCACCAGCAGCAGTAGAAGCAGGGCTCAAGGAGAAGAACCTCGAAGTTCGGTCAGTCTTAGACGACGTAGACGCTGCACAGCTTCGAGAGCCGGACTTTGATTCTCAAAGGACGATCGTAGTAAGCCGGCGTAGCAGGCATCGGCGCTCCTCGCCGTAGTTATAGGCCAATGTCCAGAAAGGGCAAAAGCCCGAAGGATGGCTCGAAATCGAGTAAAAACCCCACGGGAACGGTCGCGGTTCCTCGAAGGAAGGGCAGCCAGGCCACCGCGGACGTCGCGATCATGCTGCAGCAACACCGGCAAGTAGGTACAACTACTACCAACTATGAAAATTGAAGCTTTTTTAAGGAGGTTGTTTTTCTTTCGAGACCATCCTCCGTCCCCTGCGGGCTTGGAACTCATCTAGAGGCATATCTTCAGTGCACCGAGGGCGGGACATGTTGAGATATTTAGGGCCTACCCAATTGTCCCTGTGGCAGCACGGCTGCTGATTCTCACCGGTGGATAGTTTATCATCTACTCTCAATGGGCATCGCTCAAAGAAAATTCAATCAGCAACAGGGATTGATGACAACCAGAGACAAAAATTGACTAGCGCACTAGTCTTCGAGCCATGGGGGCGGACGCAGCGTCGAAATACCCGCCACTGTTGTTGCTGCTGCTGCTTCTATCGCTGTGTTTTTCAGGACTCGGACAGGACTTGGTTGTCTTTCTGTATTGTTCATGTTGATCTTGACCGTGATTGATGGGTCCTTGTGATAGGTATTGTTTCGACATAATTCGCATGACTCGCATCGTCAATTAGCTATACGTCTTTCAGCGTACAGCAGCGATGTGCGCATTCGTCTAAATAGGGTGCTTGTTGAAATTGACTGTCGCAGATTTGGAGCAACGAATGGAAACGCCTGAAAGACCAGGAAGAGTCTGTGAAGAACGACGTAGTGGACAAGCTTCGGTATTTGTCGTGCCAAAGCCAGGACGACGTGGTCGGGCAGTGCCTCGAGACATGGATCGATCTCGAGCTTGACGCTACTAAGTTCCACGATAACGCATTCTCGTACATCCAGCTATTCAAGTACGAGAGCTTTTGCGCAGCAGTGAACTGCCGCCAGTAGACGAACAACCGTTAGAAAACAAATTTCGCATTTCAAATTCGTATTAGTAGCAATAATAAAAATACAATGTACAAAGCATCCGATCTAGTAAGCGGTGATCACGGCTGCTGTGGCATCAGTAATGATAAACAACGCTTAGTGCATGAGGTATAGGTTCGTAGCATAGAGCGTTTTGTACCCAAACTGACGCAAAAAAATGTTTGAAGTTCCGACAACTTTTCTGTCGGACCTTCCATCCGGCCGGCGAGACTGGAATTTGCTAACACTAGCTACAGCAATCAGGTCGTAGTATGTGTAGTTGTAGTAGTTTAGGAAGTAGGCGCAGGTATAGTTGGTAGACCCGTGCTCTAGCTTCAATCGGAGTCGACTCGTCTCTCTTTTGCGCAAAAGCACTTTTTTTGCCGCGTATTGTGGAGTTACCCTCACGTCAGTGTTCCATGGGAACTGACGTTCCTTCTGAATTGGCGGCTCAAAAGCGGATTTCTCTGTTCGTTCTATCTCGATGTTTGCTGCTCGATGGTGGCTCAACCCGTAGACGACTGATACAGCGATGCCAGGATGATGGTATCAGCCCTGAGCTGGAAGCGGATATCGATGCTGCCTCGCTCGAACTACGCCAAATCAGCGAGCAGTTGTCCCTGGAACGTCAGCAGGCCGAACGAGAGGTCACACAGGTGAGTTTGCAGCAGATATAACAGAGTTGTGCGGGTATACTCTTAGCCTAGGTAGGCGCCGCAAAGCCGATCTTTATCGGTTCAATGTCAATACGGTCCGGACATAGGCCTAATAATAAAACGATTATTATTATTATTATTATTATGCCCTTCCAAAGCTAAAGAAAATTAAAACCATTCTCGACTTCCAGCACGGTTTCCAGATTATTTAGTGTAAGTAGTTTGAACTATTCGTATTACCAGAGAAAGACCAAATGCACAAAGGCTGAATCAGGTTTAACAAAAAACAAACACAGCAATGACAGCAGCAATTGCCATGACGTAATGACGACGACACCAAAAACAACTACGTAACAACAACTACATGAACGGCAATGGCAATTATGGAAACCATTAATATAGCTGCCGACAATCACAAGAACAAAAACGGCAAAAGCAACAACAAAGACAAGCGTAACCCTAAACTTAAAACCAAAACAGAAGCAATAGCATCAACAATCAAGATAATAACAATAGCAATCGATTCGTTTTTCCTCACATTGCATATATATATATATATATATATATATATATATATATATATATACCTATTATTTAATTTTAGAGTTACAGGGAAAGTGATTATCGTTATATCACTATATTAGTTGGTCTTTAGACCTTCAGATTTGCGTGCCGCGGAGCCAGCGGCAGATGCACTGGCCTCCAGATTCGAAGGGGCGAGCGTGTCGGTGATTGTCGCATCTCAAACAAGCGCCTTTCGCCTTTCAAATGGGATATGGGTGAAACCGTCCGGTCTCTTCGTCGCTTCTGAGGACGCCGGTTGGCTCCCGGATACACGGCATTTGAGTTGACCTGAAGGCTTGGGCTGTAATCTCATTAATCTAGCTGTGACGGCGTCCTTTGGCGTTGAAGGACTTCTGCAGGTGTTTGTTTGCCTCTAGGAGCAGCCTGTGAGGTTCTCGAATCTCGTATCCGCAACCTCTTTGACGTCCTGGAAAGCCTGCAGGGCCACGGGGGGGGGGGGGTGGGGGCGGACAGTACCTTCTGAGGCGTGTAATTATGCAACGTGACATCTAGCGGCCAGGTCTGCTGTAGACCGAATTCCCAGACCTCCGAGCCTAAGAGGGAGAATGGCTTGAGCCCAGTTGTTGTCGGCTAGATTTAGATTAGAGAGGTCGCTGAAGCTGGTATTAGGTTTCTGTTCAAGTCCCACTGCAGATCCTGGTTCGCTCCGACGTCCGTGCTGCGGAGGATATGAACGATTCTTGCTGAACTGCAGGAATGATTAGGTAAGATAATGAGTAATACACGCTGTGGGAACTGAGCAGGTTTATCCGGGTTAGACGGGAGCGAAGGTTCTCTACCCTACCTGCGAGTTCCAGACGAATGGCGGCCGACCTCACAGAGGACCCCAGGAGCGTCATGTTTGCTGCCTCAACGAGTTTGCACCTGGTAGAGAGTGTCTCGAAAGCGGATAGATTAGGCTGGCCTTTGTAAATAAGTTCGCATTTCTGGGAGTTGAGCTCAAGCCCACTCTTCAGTCCGATGTCAACAACTCTTTCAATGTCTGCCTGTACGACAGATGCTTCTCTCCCGATGGTGCCATCGTCCCGGTACCAGAGGTTCAAGAAAGTCTGGATAGAATCGACCCGTCCCTTAATGGCTAAGCAAAACAATGGCGGGCCAAGAAGATCGTCCTGCTGCACGCCGCTGCATGAAAAATCGTTCTATCGCTAAGTGCGACTTCCGATCTGGATCTATGGGCTTGGTCAACCAGGGACACCGTCTATAGCCAATCGACTGGTATTGCCTTCAGTATGTGGGCACGACAAACCTGGTTGAAGACGTTCTCAAAATGGAGTTTGGCGACGACGAAATTGTTGTTTGTACTGGTAACAAACACTTTACTCGCACATATAAAAAAAAAAAATATATATATATATATATAATAAAAATATTATTATACATATATATATATATATATATATATATATATATATATATATATATATATATATATATATATATATATATATCAAAATAATGGCTTAATGTGTTTTTTGTCTGAAACAAATTTTGAGAGTATGCTGGAGTGCGGTGTAAACTCCTCTTTCATACTCCAACTTCTGGCTGCATCTTAGGTTACAATTTAACCATGCCAAGACGCCAACATTTTCCGAATAGTATCGTTTGATCGGTTACTGTATGTGTAAAAGGGGGTTTGACTTGAGCTAAGCATATAATGAGAGAATATTTTATAGAAGCGTATTTTTTTATTCTAAACTACTGGGTTACGTAATAGAGAAATCCTTGGCATCTACCCAGTATGCGTTGTTGCGGGGTCGAACCCAAGACGCAGACCTCTCTTTTCTTTGTTCTTTTATCTTCGTTTCCTATGTGTGTAAATGCTCATTACAGAAAGGAATTTCCATTATTGAGCAAGCCAAAAAGAATGGTCCTGCGTTATTACTACTTACGACCTGACGAGCCGATTGACTTTAGACGTGAAAGTTTAATCCTGTATCAATGAACCTACCCTTGCCGTCTCTTTATCACTACAAATGCCATTCAAAAGATGCGAACCGTTATGAGTACAAGTTGCCTGACTTAAAATGGGTTGACAACCCGACAAGACTTGTGCATACACACTGTGTAAGTAGGTGTAGGTGTATGTGTATTGTGGATTGTGATCGACAACACCGTATCATAAACATTAGATGCAAACAACCGCTCATAAAAATGTGGCAATAATAATAATAGCCCAAAGAAGTCAGTTTAATCAGAAGCAAAGCAAAAACCGCAAACCATGACAGTTCTACGATCAGGCCTTGTGATGAGCCGGTTGAGGTGCTTGAAGCCATTGTTCACCTTAATGTGGACAATGCCCAGTGGGCTGTTTGCCGGCTGCCGGCTGCCGTACAGGGTTGCCGGTAAGGATAGGTGCCCCGTGCGCAGGTGACTGACACGCTCCCCAACGTGATCGTACGTAATCGCCAACAGAACGGAACAGCGGTGCTTTAACGGTGCCTTATATATATGTATATATATATATATATATATATATATATATATATATATATATATATATACATACATATATATATATATATATATATATAAATATACATATATGTGAAATGCATATATGTGAATCGCTACTATACATGTATATATGTAGATAGAGGCAGCCGCTTGAGCTGAGGGCACGAACGGACTAGACAAGTGGCGGAAGGCAAGAAGGCTGGAGCAATATAGCTAGCTCGAATACGGACGATACTGTTCGACCTTGTTGACCTTCAAGAGTACAACTGCGTCGAAAAGTCTAAACTGTCTACGTTGTGGGCTGTTTTTGCTGCCCATTGCCGCCATTGGCCGAACCCGCGTAAGCCGAAATACTTACCAGCAGTGTTCAAAGTTCCGCTTCCAACGAGGACTGTGTCTCGATTGGTGAAAGCACGGTACCATCAGTACTGTTATCCTCACTACCACCATCATCATCGTCGTTGTCGTCGTCGTCGTCATCATTGTCATGATCATCAGCAATAATAGCAGCATCGCTATTGGTCCGCTATGCTGGCGGCATAATTCGTCGTGGTTCTGTCCGGAGACAGACCGCCGGCCGCCGGCTCTCTGACGTGTCCCTACCCGAACCGACCCAACCGAACGAACGTCTCGTTTCAGCCAAGGTTGCCAGGGTCATCATGCCACGGCCCCACGCCTTCCACGAACGAAACGGGGGATGTCACGTTCAGGATAATGCTGTCCTGTCGGGCGGCGGAAGCCATTATTATTGCTAAATTCACTCGTTTGTCTATTGCTACCGTACAACAGGGAGATTCTCAACCACAAAAACCTCGAGCGAGCCCTGCCTCGTATTGCGCTTATCTAAAGCGCTTACACATATTACATGCATATATATATATATATATATATATATATATATATATATATATTATATATACAGACACGGGCGATATCCTTTTCTGCAAAATTATCTGAATAGTTATAATTGTTTGAATTTATGTAATAATGAAATGTAAAGCTCGATGAATGAGTTATTGAACTTAAATAAATTTGCCGTCCGGAGAGAACGGCCCAAAAAAAAAAAATATATATATATATATTGAAGACACGCTTATCTTATTACTGTGTAACCCTTCCCAGTGCAATTGTGTAAGCATGTCTACTTACATAACTGCTTTGTAGGTCTATTTGATTCTCTATTCTACAACTAGACCTAAAAAATATATATTTTTTAATTAAGCTATTTATGGTTTCGCTTGCCAGTGTAATGCCAATTTTTATAAAAGCCCCTTTTTATAAGAGCTTCTTTTTCTCATCTTTCTTTTACTTGCATTGAGCGCTATTGGTCTAGTTTTGACTGAGAAGTAATTCACTATACGTGTGTCGTCGATAACTGCCATTAGGGCTCTAGCTCTCCTGTCGCCAGAGTGGTACCGATCCACAAAGGTAGTATGAGCGACCCGTCAATTTACCGCCCCGTGGATGGGTTCGCCTGTTTTCAACAAGATGATTATAAAACCAATTATTAGCCAAATGCGAGGCATCTCGAAAGCAACAACGCAATGCTCTCTCAAATTTCGCAACAATCTGGGTACAGTTCATGCCATTGCAGCTTGAAGAGGGCGAGCGTTTTGAGTTAGGCAAGATACTGTTTTTGGCGGCACTTTTTGTTGATCGCAGACGCGCCTTCGATAGTATTGGTCCAGATATACTACATTTCTATTCCATTTTAAGCACCTTGGCGTTGACCTACGAGCATGTCAATTAACTGCTACCGGCATACTTCTTCGGGCATCACTAATTTGCGGATATGCATGGCTCCTGATCAGGTCGGAATTGCTCCCGGCTTGACTTGTTATAGCCCATGGCCCGTTCATTGGCCCACTAGCCTTCCTTTGCTTTATAAATAATATAGACAATATCGGAAAAGACGCCGTTATCATTTGTGCCGATGACAGCACTTTTAAGGATTACTGTCGGTCTGATGAGGAATCACACCGGGTGCCGATGCAATATGTCCTTACCTTTATCGATTGATGTCCACTAAACCGTATTGTTACTGCTGAAAAGAAAACTCAAGTCGTGGTCTTCAGACAAGATAACATCATTTCACTAACGTTCTACCTGTTATCATGAATAACCACCTGATACAACCAAGCGACAATGTACATGTACTGGGTGCAACAGTGGATGCTAGACTTTCGGGCTATGTGCGCATAGTTTAGTGTAATGTGCGCCCACGGATAAAAGACCCTGCAAGTAGGGGTCCCTTATCCTTGAGCTGGCTGTCATCACAAACTAATCAAGGTACATAAAGAACATGGAGCATCTTCATGTAGGCTGCTATACAATGCATTTTTATTACGTATAATTACGTATGGATCCGAATTTTGAGCTACCTGCCACATGGGTTAGGCAGGAACGACTGAGTGTGGTACAGAGGCACGTTCTTCGTATGTTTCGGGGATCGCTCGAGAGTTGGGAGACAAAGACAACGCAATGTACTGGATATAGAGAGTATCATACGTTTTTCAATCATGGTGGTGGTTTTTGAAAAAGAAAGTTGGTTTGATCGGGCCGGAGTTACTGTAACCGGGGAAACTGATCGTCTTGAAGGAGCAGGTTAGACCAGGGCATCTAAGACTGTCATACTGAAGATTCGCACGCATCGCAGCAGCACGGACAGCCTAAGACATTTCGAGTTCGAGCTGTCAAAGAGAGTGCAACATTCGTCCTGTGAGTTTGCGTTGCTTGAAACCCTTTCCAAGCTTCAAGGGGGATTTAAAGTCACATATACAATCCTGTTAGTGATGGGTACACTAGTCTGTTCAAGCTAAATCTCATCACTGAATTCACACTGAGGAAAAACGAAAAATATTTTTATTTCAACTGCAACGTTTGTCAACACAATAGTCACTATAGTGAGTTTGAATACTGCCGACGTGTTGCAATATTGTAAGTATGTGAAATAGCATGCAGTTGTAGTTGTGTGTACATAATCGAAAGATGATTTGACAGATTTATATATTATATACAGATGTGTGTATATATATATATATATATATATATGCAGTGGCAATGTGATCGCTATTGCATCGGTAATAAATCACTGGCAGGGCTGAACACGGCCGCCACTACCGCTACTGCTTCTGTGTACATGAACTGCCCTATGTACTAGAGTACATACAAATACTAATAATAATAACAGCCACGTAACCGCTTTACGGTCTCGAACGGTTTCGAGCTGAGCAGTAAAAACGCGACGATCCTCAGCGTTTGATGATACCGCATGCCTCCAGGCGACGGGGACCGGGGGGTTGGGAGGTGAGGGTAGCGCATCCATCCCATCTGATTTCACCGCTCCCCAGGGAGGTTGGCTATCTATCTAGCCAGCCGTGCGGGGCGTGTCAATGCCGTGCGGTGGGCCAGTGTACCACTGCATGCACAGAGACGATGCTTATGCGCTTGTTATTCCACTAAAAAATGCCAAACGGGCAGCATCGAACGCGCATAAAGCTCTCTTCATCTATCAAACGTGTCAGCGTCTCCTCAACGCACACTCTGATACCTCTAGTTGCTGTTATTGTTAGTGCCGTTGTTGTTGCCGTTGTTATCGTTGTTGTTGTTGCTGCTGTTGCTGCTGCTGCTGTTGTTCTTGTTGTTACGGTTCCTGTTGATGTTGTTGTTGATCTCTATCCAAAATGTTAAATAAATAAACGGAATAAAACCACCTGCTGATGGACAGCTGCTGTTTACTTGGAAGGCATGGTGCTGCAAAACCTAAATCTTGATTCCGTCGATGCTTTTATGGCGCATACTGTTTCATCATCGTTGCATGCCAATGCCAAATGTAGAGATTGAATTTTCCTCCTGGCGGCTTTGTCGCATGAGGTGCAACCCTGAGATGTTCTTGAGGAGTTCACCTAGGTATATATTGGTTAATTTGCCTCTAAATTAGTTATTATGTATTCGCTATATATAAAAGTGTCGCAGCCATGGTCAGGAACTTGCGTAGAAGCACGGGTCTGGATCTTTTGGAACCGCTAGGTACGTTCACAGGTGGCACAGGTTTAAAGCGTGTTTTGCAAGTTGATCGCGACGTTGCCCTTGAAAGCAAGCCACATGTTTATTAGCGGAGAGAGAGAGAGAGTCCGCGCGCGTTTTAGTTTAGAAAAAAAAAGCTCATCAAATCGTTATTAACACCTCAGATCGCAGACATGGGAAGAATGTTTAATCACAACGATAACGACGACGTACTCTAATGGTGTGATTAGTTTCGGGTTGTCGCCCCCTGGCAACAACAGATTTTAATCATTCATTGTAACTGCGCAGTCTACTGCAAGGGAAAAGACTCATCTGGGCAGATCTTTATCAGAGTACACAGCTAGTAGGCAAAACACGTAGACGACATTTTTCGTGTCCAACTTTACAGCGCCTCATAGAACAGGTTGAAGGTGCTACCTGAGACGCAACCGTCTCTTTTCGAATGAGCTGCTAGTGCAATTTTGTGTAGATTCAGAGCATGGATAAGAATTTGTCGCGCTAAACCAATCGAAGCTTTGAACTACAATGAACACTACACTTGCTAAATCATGTAGTGCAGTCTATTAGGTATTCACAACAGGCCAGTACGGCGTCGACGACCGCAGACCGCAGCACAAGACCACAGTATGACGCTGGTTGGTTATTAGGCCGATAGTAATAATATTAGTTGTCGTGAGCGAATCATTGCCAGGGCGAGAACAACGCACGTAACGGGCACGAAATATGCACAAACGGGTGGGTCGTTTCCAATCATAGGATCCTGATTAGCAGGTGAATACAATATATATATATATATATATATATATATATATATGCAATATATATATATATATATATCTCATACATCAGCTTTTAACCACCTTCGTGCTTGAAGCAAACCAACTCCGCCGATGCCACGTTGGGCCTCAGAAATCCAGATTGGAGCACGGCCTCTAATGCAGTGGAATACCATGAATAGTCTGTAGTTTCAAACGTAGTGTGCTCAGTGGACACTGCTAACGTGCCGGACGCCGAGAAAAAAACGCTCGGCCTAAAACGGTGTGCACGCATCACAACCAATGCGCCTAGTAAGCGATCTCTCGAGTGTTATTTGTATGATATATTCGTTCAGAACAACGCGTTTTCGCTGAACGCCCTTGGGCATAAATTATGCGAGTCCATGCATATAAATGCATATATATATATATATATATATATATATATATATATATATATATATATATATATATATATATATATATATATATATATATATATATATATATATATATATATATATATATATATGTAAATTAGTAAAATAATAAGTTACTCTAGCCCATGCGCATAAAGGTACTAGCACAAATTAGACTCTTAGTCACTAAATATATATTTTAACCATAAAATAGTCTAGGATTGCACACGTTTACTACAAGGTAGTACGGGTATCTGAGTTAATGATTAGAAATGTACCCTCCAGGGCATATCAAATTAAACTACAAAAAAGGCGCATATTGCTGATGTATAGCTTTCGTTTGCACATGTACGTATGCATACGATTTGTATACGAACGTTTGTTTTGCAGGCTTTCGACATTCCCATGTTGACCAGTGTGCGATTCACGTTCGCGCGAAATGTGGACGAAGAGTTTCTGGCTGCCCACAAGGAGGACTCCAAGACCCGACGGCATCAGCTGGCCGAGTTAAAGCAGCTCGACCAGGACTTCGAAAAGAAACTTCGCGAAATCGATAAGACACACAAGACCGAGTGAGTTCTCTTTGCTCCCTGAAATCTTTTCTTAAATCTTTTCCGTAAGGCTATTGCCCGTGTACGGTTTCTTCATGTCATGGCTAATTTTTAATCCACTCCGGCATTTACCTTGTTTAAATTGGAAACCATACAAACCAATTTAAGAGTGACCGTTCTGGGTCTCGAACCCAGTCCTCCCGAATGCAAGGCATCTAAGCCATCTTGATCGATGAATTTTTCTCAACATTTCTCTCCCTGATATCGTCCGCCCAATTTTAGCAAGAAGAGAGCTTCGCCCTGGGCTACGATTTGTGATCCGAAATGGGCACAGCCTAAACTGCAACATCGTTAGCTTTACAACTTAAAGAACAACATCAGCCTTTCAGCTTAAACAAGAATATCACCTTTACAAATTACACAATAACATCAGCTTCAACAATAACAGCAACAACTACAACTATTACGACATCACTAGTTAGCAACTAGTCGTTATGTTTAAGCCGAAGACTGAGTCAATGGCTAACATATATATGTCGTGTGATAATGCCCTTCTCCCAGTCCTTGAATAACCGGTAAAAGTCAAAACAAAAGCCCGCCAAACTCCACTGTGTTAACTAGTGCTTTCTGTTTGTGAACATTGAATGTTCTATGCATTGGATAATATGATGATGATAATGATGCTAGCAATATTATTAACCATAATTGCCATCATCATCTCTGCAGGATTGCTGCACGAATGGCAATAGTACAATAAAGCTATTAGCGTTGATTCTGTTGACTTCGATTATAGCTGTTTAAGCAAAGAAACGTACTAAATTTCGCCATGCCTAAAAACAATAACAGTCATTATATGTGGTAAAGATGTTTAGCAATAAAACGTTTGAAATTAACCCTAAATTCAACGTTAAGCCTGCATAAAATCTATACACCATATGCTGAACGACAGTTCGTTAGTTGTCACAACCCGACCTTCTATGGTAATAAGATGCATATGCGTATATGTTCATATATAGAATAGCCTATTTTTTATTATCGGCCGTATACATGCAATATGTATATACGTACTGCGTACGTATACATACTGTACGTAACGGCCAGTCCCTAGTGCAATCTGCGTGTACATAGAAGATAAGCTGAGGCAACGTTCAACAAGCCAGTATGTACATAGTTGGCCAGTATGCTGGAGATTGTATCGGAAAACGGCCCGCCACTCACTGTTCACCCTGTGCTGTGCATAATAACGCGACATTTTGCTGTGTGCTCAATAGGGAGGAACCTGCCGACTGGACCTCAGAAGATTACCAGATCGTTCAGCACGTGCTGGAGCAATACCCCAAAAGTCTCTCAAACCGCCGCGCCCTAGTCATGGACATGCTCAAAAGGAGATTTCCGCATCGATCTGTCCTCGACGTCGTAAGTTTCTGCCATAGATCCTAGAGCCTCCAAATAAATGTAGGCGTACATATATACGCCGCAAGTTCGCCCATACCGTGGTGTCATTTGTTTTTAAACATTCCTAAGAATTCTCATGCATCTGCTTCTGCTTTCAAGAATTTGTTTTTGCTTCGGAGAATCTGTTGCTGTATAGGAGAATCCGTTAATGCTTCGGAGGGTCGATTTCTGCTTTTGCCTGCTTTCCTCTACCGACCTTCCCTCTCCTACGGATTGCGTAGGACAGGGAAGTTGGCAAGGGATGTTTTACTTGAATTGTTCTGAGGGTGCAGTTTATTTTGTGTAAATGTATAACTAAGAGCGATATCAGCTTGTGGATGTATTGCTTCAAAAATGTGTAAGAGAGGCACATTTATTCTAACTGAACGCATGGCTGATACTTTTATGTGTCTCTCTATTTCATTGGCAGTCGACGTACATGGCGTGGTGCCAAAATCAGGTGTTTTACCGGAGTAAAGTTAATTCGACTGTGCAGGACTGGGAACGGGCTCGAATCCAATGGCTCAGAGAAGCAGGGAAAGCCCTTAAAGAGGAGCAAATGGAGCACCAGGCTAGAAGACAGGTACAGCAACTCCATACGCAAGACAATCTACGACATATACAAATATGCTTTAGTTGACCAAGTTTGCGTCAAAGAACAGCGATCATGAGTCTACACGGTACATCACAGGGGGCGGATGCGTAGTGCCCATACTTTATGTCACATTTGCTCAACCTATTAATATAAACATATGACGGCTGTATTGTAACTATGTACGATCTTGAAATGCAAAGTGATTGCAAAATAAACAATATGCATAATTAAGAATTAATATAAATATATGACACTGGAAACCCACGAAAAGAACTACATCACTATCGATGCCACCAGTTTATCGACAGTTATCCCAACGCGTAATGTGTAAGTTTACATCACTGTGAACCCTGATTTTAGCTGCTATGTCTCTCAGCTAATCAAGATATCATTATCAGTCAAGAAATCAAGTGTTTCATTCAATTGACGCGGCAGTTTGCATAAGAAACATTATGGCGTTCCCAAAATCGGACAATTGAGGAGCAGCAAGGTATCATTATCCGATTTCTAACTGCGTAAGGTGTTCAATCTGCCGATATTCATTGCCGAATAGAGACCTTCCTATGATGGGTTCCGAAGGTGCTCAGCGGACTGTAAAGGGAACTGCGTATAGGGATAGCACTGCAACACCTTTTTTGGGTCCCTGTCATCACCGGTGACGAAAGTTGATGCCATCGCTCCGAGCCAGAGACAAAGCAATACAACATGCAATCGAAGCATGCGTCAACACATTTCCTTAAAAATTCAGAAGCGCTTTAACTCAGACGACGACCTGAAGGGCACAGTGGAGGACTGGCTCTTGTCGTAGCCGCAGGAATTCTCCGAACTGGGAATCCTTCGGCTCGTGAAACAATAGGATAATTGTGATCGGGTCTCTAGTGGCTCTCTTATATATATATATATATATATATATATATATATTTATATATATATATATATATATATATATATATATATATATATATATATATATATATATATATATATATATATATATATATAGAGAGTGATTCTAAGTAATTCACTTTTTCAGTCGACCATCCGGAACCAATCTCTAGACCGGGCATCAAAAGGACCACGACAGCGAACAAAGTCTGAACCTCCGCCGGCCCGGCGTAAGAAGGAGGTTACGACCAGCGGCGCCGGTGGAACAAAAAAGAAGGCTGCTTCGCTTAAAAGGGCCAAGGTGGCTTCGGGAGACACCAAGGTTAAGGCTGGCAGCGATAGGTGAGCTCTTGTAACGTCCCTGTTTTTTTATACATGTATCATCCGAATGTGGCCCGAACCTAACCACGCGAAGGCCTGGTAGGACTCTACGGATTCCTGCAATTTAGT
This sequence comes from Dermanyssus gallinae, assembly GCA_003439945.1. Taxonomy (NCBI): domain Eukaryota; kingdom Metazoa; phylum Arthropoda; class Arachnida; order Mesostigmata; family Dermanyssidae; genus Dermanyssus; species Dermanyssus gallinae. The sequence continues at coordinate 1,210,193 of QVRM01006816.1, forward strand.
CAATCAAGATTACGTGTGGACCACTCTGTGGATTAGACAAGCTGCCATCATCGGTTCACTCTCACAGCTGACAAAAACCATACTTTTATTAGGAATAATTTATTGGTGATGATTTTGTACACATGTCTCATTTATCTAATGCCCGTGTTAATGCTGTGCCTAGAGCGTGTCAACAAGACTAGAGAATGTGCAAACATGAAATTTTTCTGCCCAACATAATAGGTATCACTTCAGCTTCGCTTATTTTGTACCTCCTCTACATTTCACTCTTCACTAAAGTATAGGGCTTTGCTGACGATTAAATGTCGTGTGGGTATTCTATGGACTTGCCTTTACATATAAATGCATGTAGTTTTGAGCTCCGTATCAGATCTTCAGCTGCTAATACCAAATTACATTTAGTTGATAGTATTAAGGGGATTATCTAGGGGCTTAATCTGGCTTCTCTCTACAGACAGAGATCATAGCAGCCGGGACCACTCTATATGATATAACACAATAGCTATGCACATTTTTAGGGGGTCCAAATCGTCAAAAAACAAGACTCGGTCGAGATCGAGTACACGGCAACCTAGCAAACTCGCGAAAGAAAAATCCGATCTGTCTAAGGTAAGTCTATAGGAGGACTTCGAAACGTAGTATTTCGCCGCTAAGGCTCAGACAACTGCCGGACTAAATGTTATAAGAATACTAATTATTTTTTCCATAATTTTTATTTTAAAAGAAGTGCTTCCACGCTCTTTTGACTTAAGGCAAACTTTAAAACCTAATCATGAAAAAAATAAGTGTCGGCACCCAAAACGTACGGAAGATATTACGGGCGACCAATGCAAAGGCCTACAAAATATTAGAATTTATATATATATATATATATATATATATATATATAGAGAGAGAGAGAGAGAGAGCGAGAGAGAGAGGTCGAAGGAGGGCAATAAATAAAGATAATATTCTGTTCGGAACGATCTAATATACTCATGTGGGCTTCATTGCAAGTATATATGCATTCGTATATTCCGTGAGATCTTTGTATAATAGCAGAATACTAGTTTCGCATAGTGAGCTTGACGATGAAGCGTCGTGTTAATTTTGTTAAAATAACTTGTCATGCATAGTGTGTTTTGCATTTATAAATTGATCCGTTGTTTCGCTTTTTTTGTTTTGTTTTTAAGTTTCATCTAAATCTGCAAGTTTTAGCAAAGATCGCCTCAAACTGGGATGCGTCATACAGGGATCGAACCCACGACCCCAAACGTCAGAGTAGCCGATCATTTTCTCTACTCCATCCCGTCGACGACTTTAATATCCAAGTTTATCTTGTACACACAAAGTATTTATGCGAAGTGCTGTGTCATCCAAGCGATTCATCCCAGCTCCGACCTTCGGACTGGCTTGGATGATTTGTTCCAATGAGCGTCCAAACGCACCAATTTCCCGAACCGGCTATCCCAGGAGACCGACCGCCCCTTTGAGCAAATCCAGCACGAGGTTCGCCAGCAGTTGAACCGGGGCCGTGAACGTCCCAACAAGACCAAAAAGTCCGTTAAATAGCTGAACGAATGGATTTCCGCCTGAGAAATACGAAAAAATGGGTTTCCACCATTAACCAAATAGCGTAAGCGTGCGTGCAGACATACTCGCCAACATATCCTAGATTTCGGTGTCTAATATAAATAATGGACCAATGATTACGGTTTAAATTCCAACTTCACTAAAGTTGGATTTTTGAATCAGATTGAACGTGTAAATCGCTTTAAAAAAAATACAGCTTTTAAAGTGAAGCAGTCTTGCTGTATTTACCTTTTAGAGAAAGCCTATGTATTAACGCGATAGCCTGACATAGGGACTAATAGGGCCGAGATGAAAATGACAGCATGGTTTAGTCACGTGAATATATATATATATATATATATATATATATATATATATTTATATTGTTACGCACTTCCGCACAATTTCGTTAGGTTTTGCCAATCTAGTTGAATGCCACGTTAACTGCTAATCTACAATAGATAAATCGTTTGCCAATTAGCGTATCTAATGAGTCCATTTAATCGACATCACCGTCAATATTCTTTCTATATTTTCTTCTTTTTCAATTTGACTGTTTTGTTATATGAGTGAAGAGTGAGATTAAAAGTCTCTAGACCACATTCAACCTGTGCTCTTGGTGGTCAATGGAGGCTCACTTACCATGTGCTCCTCCTTCCGAATCGGCGCCAAGCGTTGACTGAAGAGCCGACAGCAGAACTAGGAGAATTTTCACGACGTTCCATCGAAGCATAAACGCCATTCTCCGCATCCGTTTCTCACCAATGCGACGGCGTAATTTAGAAACCTCACGAGGGGTCGCCAATATCTTGCAATGCCGTAATCGCACTGAGTTAATTAACCAACTAATTAATAGCGGTACTGCGACTAATACGGCTGCAACGGTGAACCTGTCCAGCGGTGAGCAAGCACATATGCTTGGATTGGACGTCCCACCAATTCGAACCTTTTTCGTGTAGACATTCTCCTATATGTGCACTGACATCGCGGCATTGGCTAATGACACCGCAAACGTTTCGATTTCGAGTGAGGCACGAAGAGGAGAAGGCGACGCGATGTGTCTGTTTGTACTGGAGCGAATAATAGCAAGATTAGACACAAGCTGACCATTAATCACTGCCGGGTCCGTTCCGAGTTGTATTGCCCAGCTCGATCGCCGAGCTCAAGTTGTCAAGATGTCGAGATCGAATCGATCCCTCGTTAGCCTTGACATGGATTGCCGGCAGCCAGATCTAACTAACCACCCTCACCCGACTGGTCCATGCTGTGACACCTGGGTGTGTGTGTGTGTGGATGTGAGCTTTTGGTTTAGCGTGATCCAACCTCTTCGGCTTGTCTGGAATGCACTTAGGTGCGAGCTCGGAACTAGACTGATGTCTGTATCTGCTGCGATGCTCAACATGATAACAGTCGGTTATAACAGTAGAGTATATATATATATATATATATATATATATATATATATATATATATATATATATATATATGTGTGTATAATATTATTATTAGCAATCACAGTTGCATACCAGATAAACGTGTGCTTATAGTTCAAGCTTTGGGTGCAACTCATTATCGTCTAAATATGCACTGATCTAATCGATCCTTTTGCGCATAAATTGCTTTATCACGACTGATCTAGCCTACTATATGGAAAAGACTTTTCTGTTTCAATAAAATTGTAGGCACCTAGAGAGCGTGTGCGTGCGTAACCATATAGTAATTGCACGTATGTGTCACAAAAATCTAGAAAAATTGCATGATTGCCACCGTAATTGAGAGCCGAATTACAGCTTTCCATACCGATTTACTAGAAGGAAACGACACTTACTGCCTACAGACAGTTTCAAGGACTAGTCAAGCTATTTATATGCAAGCAATTTACAATTGCAGACACAGATGATGTCAAGACGGAGATTGCATACAGAATGATCACGCCTTCCCGAATCAAGGTATCGAAAATGGTATAAACTTTTATTGAAATGACTGCAATAAATGCAATATGCAACCTGACCTATATGCAAAGTAGGCACTCCACGTGCGCAGCACCTCAACCTATAATTTATCCTGACGCATAGTTGATGAACTTGACATCGGCAGTGGCAGTCCTACAACGTCATAGTCCCGCTCCAATCTTTTAGGTAAATTTGACTGCGCTCTACACAGAATACTAGCAGAAAGAACAGGTCCCTAGACTATGTCTCCGTTGACGGGTTTCAGCGTAGCGTGCTGGGACCGATAATACGGCTGCTGCACGCTCGATCGCCCAGTCAGCGTCAGTACCGGGGCGGTTTAGGATATATTTTAGAAACCGCAGGAAAAGTTCTCCCACGGCTCGGAATAATAATAATAATAACACCAACGGCATCGTTCGATAGACCCAAGCGCGACGACGTGGAGGTATACGGACGTATGCGTCATACCAACCACCAGTCAGCTTCATTTAAAAGCTGATTATTTTACACGCGGGAATCAACGAAATTGTTAAATGAGTAAATGTAGAAAACAGGTGTTGTATGTTTGGAAGAGATAGGAGGGTGCACTGAAGAATCGCTTACGTCTATTAGTATTGCAAGAAATTGCGCCTAATTGCGTGTCCTTGTGGTCGTGGCAGTGGTACACAAAAATTACGTTTTTTTAGTTAATCGCTTCTCGGCCTTTTGGCTGATATCAAAGTGTAGTACCTGTGGAGCTGCAAGGAAAGTAGGATCCATTTGCCGCAACCATTTTTAAGGATTTTGACTGTGTTTCTACGGAAAAGAAGTATATGAATGTCGATGGGGTAGATATTGCAATGTGTGGTATGCGGCTTGTTGCTCGGCTAATCGCAACTAAACGCTCACTTAATCGCCAAACCTGGCACCGTGGATCTTTTAAAGGCTGATACGCATTTACATGACAATGAAATCGCTTTTTTTTTATAACTGAGACGTGGTTAGGAAGACATATAATTAATAGGGAGGCGTCATGTGATGATGAATACAACTTTTTCCACTGTGGTCATGATACCACAGGTGGCGGGGTTTACAAACCCTATTTATTATACTTAAATAATTAAATGTATTTTACTAAGCGATTTTTACATATCTAATGTAGACTGCTCTAATACGGCACAGTTGTAGTCAACTACAATTAAGTTTAAAATCGTAAATTCTTGCGCTGCAAATGACATTCATCAATAAGCAGATAAGTCGACCAAATTGAAGGTTACTTCTCAACCCTGAAGTTCCTGACGTCAGAGGTACAAGCAGCGCCTCAAATCAAATTTATGCATTTTCTTCTATCGTTTGACCCGCTGAAAATAGATTATTTCGAACTTTTTAACTCACCCATTCCGTCAGACCATAATGCTGTCAGTTTTAGCGATCTCATGCGATACGCGCTCGGCCGTTCGAGAAGGTGGTGGCCACAATTTATGGAGACGCAATCATGACAGTATTGAATCCCGTTTGTTCGGTGCATTATGGAGGAGGATGAAGGAGACCATATTCATTCGCTAATGGTCTTTATTTATTTTTATTTATATCTGAAGGAGCAAATACAGCGAACGATGTAAGTTACCAGCTTACAAGCCAATAAACAACCCCAAGAAAGGAATCAAAGCTCCGTAATGCAAGTACCAGACTACGAATTCTATAAGAACTGGACTCAAGGTCGTCTTTAGATAATAAACTAGGTGACTTAATTTATAACAAAGTTCAGAGGTAATTCAACATATGATCAAACAATCTTGTATGTGGTTTGTCAAAATCAACAGTTGCGATTGCCGGAACGACAGAGTTAACAGCATATTCTCTTATAGAGTGGCCAGAACTTACAATAAAAAAGTGTTTTTTAGTGCACTGGAACGATCATATCGTTTACGTTATCCGTCAGAGATGTTTGCAATTGTGTTACATTGTGCCACACCCATTGTATGGCTTGTGTCCCCCATTTGATCCAATAAGGTGTTTTTTAATTGTAGTGAGTATAAAGCGAATAAACGTCCTAACAATGTGTATACATAGCCTTATAAGAAACTCAAATGTCCGCAAATTATTTAGGTTTGCACCATACAAGTACATTGTATTGATTGTGACAGTAGCTCGTCTATACAGACCAGATAGTGATATAAATCACGAATCAAACTTGTTCAGGGGTTCAGCAGATGATGGTGATATCTGCGCATATCTTCTGCGGTTCGTTTTTCTACCTTTTGGCTGACTAGAATTAAAAACATTTTTTAAGGAGGTTGTTTTTGGCTGACTAGAATCGTTTTTGTACAATAAGCTCAGCCACATTTTGCACAATAAAGTGTTTACAATAACATCGATGAACTATTGCGGTTTGCCGTTGTTGTTGTTGTTGTTGCCGCCGTTATTGTTGTCATGGCGGCCGGCCGTTTCAGGACCAAACCCGGCGACACGCTCTGCGGGAGGCCAACCTTGCGGTGAGCCGCGCGAACGCGCGGCGTCTGCGCACTCGACACCTCGTTTCTCGGCGCTGCTTCAACGACGCCTCGAAGACTCTGGCGCGTCAGAGGGACAAGGGCCCCAGGGTATGTACCGCATCGAAAGGTGCTCCCCCGCTAACCGCGCTCAAAACCCGAGCGGCAGTTGGCCGCGCGAAGGAAGCGTTCGCGCGAGCCGTCTTCCACGCCATGGAGCTGCGCCGACTGGGCCAGACGACAGATTCGGTCGAGGTTGTGGTCGAGCAGCTAATTAAGAACACCAAGAGTAAGCAGCCACAACACCAGCAGCAACAGCAACAGCAACTACAGCAGCAGCCACAAACGCGACCGCTAAGTCTAGAAAAAAGGTGGCCGGTGGCCGGAGTGGTCGTCCCACTCATAAGCGTGGCCATCATACCGCCGCTAGGAAAAAAGCCAAACCGCTAACACTACATTCAGCAGCCGCAAGAATGGTGGCGGCGGGAAGGCGGACAACGAAGACGACGCCGAAAACAGCTGACAGCACAACGACACCAACACGAACAAAACCAACGGTGGCGAAACGACACAGCAATGCTTCACTGTCCAACCAAAGACGACGATAGCTTGGAGTAGCTATGCCACAATATCTGAAAGCTTACAGCATAACAACAAACAAAGACAATAGAGCAATACGAACAACAGTAGAAACAACAAGAACAATAATACCTCACAACAAGGTGCAACAGAGTGCCTTACAGTCCAACCAACGATAGCTAACTGTACCTATGATGTCGAGCCCGGTGGCGTGGTGGGTCAGGCATTCCGCCTGCGCCTCGCAACCGGAGGAGGAGACACATAGGTGCAGCGTGGGTTCGAGCCCCACCGTTGCACCGATTTGTATTTAAGGGGGTCGTCCGTCAATGAAGCAATCCCGCGAAAAGCAGTCCCGTGGACGTTAAATCTTGGCTGAGGGTCAGCCTTAAAGTTTTATTTAATAACTGTAATTATGCTACAAAGTATGATCGCTTAAAATGTAACAAGAAACTACCACAATTACAATTATAACAACAGCAGAAACAACAACAACAACAACAACAACAACAACGCTCTACTTAATACAGATGCATACCTTGTTGGTTCCTACAGAGTGGGTTAAACATCTAGTACTAGAACATATATATATATATATTTGCAACCTGTCTTCAGTGTTTGATATAGCATTGGAAATTAATAGAAACACTGCTGCAATATTAGTCGTACTTATATATATATATTAGGTAAGTCAAAAGGTTCGTCGGCTTTCTGGGACCACATTTTTGAAATTCCCGCGCTCTGCAGCAGGGCCGCCTGAGAGTGCGGCTGGGTGTTTACATTCAGGAGCAGACCCGTGGCGGCGCGACGGTATACCGGTTCCAACTTTACCGTTTCGTTTGCGGAATTGGCAGCTGTTTGCAATGGAGGACAAAAATACGCATTTTCGACACATTATGTTGTTCTCCTACCGTGAAGCATAAGTGCAGCGCAAACAACCCGGAGGATATGTGCAGTCTACGGCGAAAACGCAGTACACAAATCCACAGTCGAAAAGCGATTCGCCCGTTTCAAAGCTGGAAACTTCAATCTCGAAGATAAACCGAGGTCAGGACGACCCAATGTTGTGGAGACCGACGAAGTCATAAGCCTGGTTACTTCGAACCCAGGTTTGACCATAAAAGAAATTGAAGATGTAACGGGAGTCTCCCACGGAACCGTTTAGAATCGCCTCCATGATGCAGGTTTCTCGTGCAAATATCTGGCTACCACACGACCTCAATGATAGGCAGCTTGAAGGGCGAGTCGATACCTGTCACGCACTCCTCCGGAAGAACGCGAATGAGCCATTTCTGAGGAGATTGATAACCGGCGATGAAAACTGGATACTCTACAGAAACGAAACACAGAAAAGAAGTTGGGTCCCCAGAGGTTCTCAGGCCGCAGCTATCCCTAAACCCGAAATTCATCAGAAGAAGGTTATGCTGTGCTGCTGGTGGGACTGTAAGGGCGTCGTGTATTTTGAGCTGCTTCCAATGGGTCAGACGATCAACTCCGTCGTCTACTGCAGACAACTCGAAGATTTGAAGGCTGCAATAGCAACGAAGCGCCCGAAATTGTCAAACAGGTGGGGCGTCACTTTTCAACATGATAAGGCGACACCACACAAAAGTTTGGCCACCCGGCAAAAATTGGCGGAGTTTGACTGGGATGTGCTGCCGCACCCAGCTTATAGTCCCGACCTCGCACCATCTGATTATCATTTGTTCAGGTCTCTCCAGAACTCCCTTGATGGGACAACATTTGAATCTTTGGAGGCTATAAAAAATCACCTCACTCAGTATTTCGACGAGAAGGACAAGACGTTCTGGGAGAAAGGAATCATGGATCTACCGAGGCGATGGGCGAAGGTTATCGAACAAAACGGTTAATATATCATTGAATAAAAATACTGTTGTCTGCATAAATAAGACTCTTTAAAATCGGGTAAAAAAGCCGACGAACTTTTTGACTTACCTAATATATATATATATATATATATATATATATATTCTTTATGATCATAAATACAACTGAACGTTAAGAAAAACTCCGTTACCAGCAACATGAATAAAACAAAATACAAAGTTTCACATAAATCAGACTCAGGGCCACACGATAGTGGAATTCGGAGGCAGTAAACAAGTATAACATCGCACAACAAAGAGGCCGTCTTATTCACAACCAAAACATCTATGCACAATCTTTCAGAGCGCGTTACACGATAGAGGTATTTCGACTGTATGTTGAAAGTCAGCATTTAGCAACCAGATTAGCTGCGATGGGCTGGGTCTGCATCTGTTCCATTAACTCCAGAAAACTTCTAATACGGCGTTTAGGAATTAATCAGTAAGCCAATGGAGCGAAGAACATTAACAGCCGTGTCAAAAAGAATCTCTGGCGCAACTGCACCACCTTGCTCGACCCGTCTTGATGGGTTTGAGATCTAAGATCCTTCACTCAGGCAGGATAGCCCAATTGAATTGCAACATGAGAGAGGCACTCAGAGTACACGTGTAACTAGAATCTAAAAGTGTAGGCGAAATGCCGAGATAAAGCATTGACCAGCAGTAAATACTTAACAAGCTTGCTGGAAACACCTAAAGACATCTAATGTTCTCAAATATACCGTAATATTATATATATATATATATATATATATATATATTAGACAGCAATTGGGTATTAATACGTATAGGCAGCGTTGGAATATGAAAATAATGAAAGTTATCCGTTTGATTTGTGGCTAAATTGTATTTAATCTCTCTACACCCATATTTGAGCGATCCAGTCTGAACCGGAAACGGCGCTGGTCTCGCGTAAGTTGCCCTACGATACAAATGAATACTCCTTCTTTGTGTCACTTTAAATTTAAAGCCATTTTTAAGCTAAACATAACGTAAACAGCTTATGGTTAAGTAAACGCTCATTTGGACTAAATTATTCCTCAATCCAACTGCACTTAAACATTGCCAAACGCTAAAAGACATGTCAGTATATATATATATATATATCTACTGTTGACTGATAAATGTCTCCTGCATCACAACTGCACCTAAACATTGCAAAATGCCGGGACACATGTGTATATAGGGTGTTAGAAAATAATCTTCGATTTTTTTGAAGAAAATAACATTTTAAGTAACATAACAGGAACACTCAAATGTTGTTCACCGAAACACGATATAGGTGAGGTGGTACCTTTTTGGTTTTACAAGCTGTATACGGGACACCAAGTTTCTAAGCATTTATTCACATAAATCAGGCTCAATTATATTATTGCACGCTTCAATTTTGGTATTTAGTTTGCTGATTGTTGGCATACACTATTTAAAAAAAACGCAAGAAAAGTCTAACGTCCCAACTATGTTGGAGGCCAGTGAATTGCTCCGTTGCGCAAGATTACGCTCTCGCCTGCCGTCAGTTGAATCCTATATAGATACATTGGTAGATTTGTTTTCAAAATTAGTTGAATCTCACCAGGTTGAGATGCGAGAAACCCCCAGTTGTTAATACGTCGCCTGTTTTCGGACATTATTCCAAACTGTCGGCCACAACGGCAATGTTTTCAGCCAAATGAGCGCACCGTGGCCTTCCACGACTTGGCACACCACGTACTAAACTTGTTCTGTAAAACTTTTACAAAAGTTCACAAATGTGAGTGCTCTCACAGGACTGGTGAAGTCGCACGTAAATTGCACGAGGATCTCGCCAGCAAGCCCGTACAAAGCCCGTACCTATTACTGGGAAGTCCTCTTACAGCGCGATGTTGAGCATTTTCACAAGGATCGTGAGTTGGTCCTATGATGAGATGTCTTAAGGTTCGCAAAAAATCAACCTCAGAAGCGAAAATAACCACTATTGTTTTAATAGATCTGCCTAAAAGGATGCTTTCTTTCATTCAAGCAGTAGAGTAAGCAAGTAGCGGGGGCAGACCAACATTGACAAACAGTATGTACTCTAGTGCACGGAACTAGACTACACAGCATCGGTAACCACAGCAATAAGACAAGCAATGTCTCTGAATGACCAGTGAAACGTGCAACATTACCAACTATCCATAGATTATTGCATGAAATTCGTATATAGATTGTGCCACTTTAGTCAGTCATTTACGTTGCCTCGTTTTCTACGCTCCATAAATTAAAACGTTAAGGCAGCGTATGATACCCGTCAAATGTTGAATAAAATAGGATTCATTTATTTCTTCATGATGTATATAATGGAATATATGCTGCTTTGAAAGAGCAAGGATCGGACTATAGGGTATGTGCAAAGGGATATCCAATAAGAAGTCGACCGACTTGCGGCAGTCCCTTACGAATGTGCACGGGTGCGCATTGTCATTGAGGAAATACGATGCAGCTATAAGTGCACAGTTTGAGGCGTTTTTCGACGATTTACGTCAAGCTATTAAGCTACTGGCAGTCGTTTTCTCTGTTGGTCGTTTTCTGGAAGCCCGTAGTGCACTACGTTTCTTTAATGCTATCATAAATATGGTAAGACTCAACATGACGCTCCCTGCGTGAGCGTCAACTTTCGCAACGGTAAAAGGCCCGGTGCCCTGCTTTGGCCATGGTCTTGCGCGGTTGCGTTGTTGTAGACGATTTATTTGCTAACGCCGGTAACCAAGTTCCCCCAAAAACTATTTTTGTTGTCCTATTTAAGAAGAGCGCAGGTGTTGAGGCGCAGTGGTTCATACAGTTGTTTTTTGTTACCCCATGTAGGGCCCATACATCGGCATGTTTCACTTATTCTCGATTAGTTAGTGGAGGGATGAACTCATACATGCAATGCGTTCATTGTGCGATTTTTTTCTCCAAAACGACCGCATTGCGGCGCGATTGCATCGTTTATGTATGCACATTGATTGATTGAAACACGTGAGAAAAGTTGATAGTATACGATATATATATATACACTGACGCAATACGACATGCATATATAAAGCATCTGTGTATTATTTTAATTATATATGCATATAAAACCGCGCATGGCGTAGTATCCTCTACTAAAGTACTAAATTATTAAAAGTAAATACATGACCACCCGTAGTTAAAAAAAGTTTAAAAATAAATGGCACTATCGCGCTTTTTGACCTCCAGCAACGCCTGATTACAAACCGTTTTAAGTAGTATGCAGTACCGCTTCAGAGTAGAGCTCCCACATAACCTGAAGGCTCGGCGAAGTTTCTGGTCTGAGTGCTGGCAAAAAGACCAGCATCAACGCGTTATTATTATTATTATTATTATTATTATTATGAGTTTCGAATTGACTTGAAACTTTGTGAGCCGCGCAGGACCACGTTCCTGCGTGCCTTTAGGTTAGGACCACCTCGATAGAGCACCACACTGGGCTGGCGAGGGCAACTGCCAACTCGAACCTAGCCACCGCCGTGCACGCCGAGAAGACAGAGACGCAGTTAAACGTGTCTTTCTATATAGCAACGCTTAACTGTGGAAAAGCCCGCTCGGTCCAGAAAACTAACATTGATCCGTTTGTGTTTCCCTTTTGGTTGGTGTTGTTCCGTTCCGACGCCGCTTCCACGGATGCCCGTCCCCCTGTCTCCGACTCCAGCTGTAGGAGATTCCCCGGCCAGGCCAACAGCTGAGAGGCAATAAGAAGCGATCCGCCTCGCCACCTGCCAAGTTCACCGGAAAGTAGCGGTTTAAATTTGCATCTTTCTCTCTCTCCGTCCGTACGCGCTCTCTGTTCGTCTCTCGATTGATCGTTCGCCACCCATTACTGGCTACCTAATCGATACCTAGTCGATGTGTCTATGTGTACGCACATCGTAGAAGGTAGATGGCATACAATGTCAACAGAAGTCACAGGTTAGGTCAGTCACAGGATCTTAGGCGTCTTCGATGCTAGTTGAGACAGAAGTAGATAGGCTCTCAGGGTAGCTTCGCAGTCGTGAACTTCGTACTTTTCGTGCTATCTGAACACAAACTGTCTATGCCGGTAGGAAGAGCGAGTAACAACGAGCGCAGCAACATCAACAACAAAAATAGTAATCAAAACGACAACTTTAGCTGCAGTACTAACGACTGCAATAGCAGTGCGTTGAAAAATAAGGTGAAACAGCAGAAGTATTTATTCTTATATATATATATATATATATATATATATATATACCGCGAAAATACGAACAACAATATGATAAACGGAGAGAGGAGAAAAACCGCATCAACCACAACATCAGCAACTACAGCAGCAGTGGCGGGCTAATCGTAACTCGAGCGTGAGTTTAATTCGGGGCCAACCTCCTTTCGGTCCGAAGCCTTCATCTCTCTCAAGACGGCGCGGTTCAGGCGAGTAAGGGCCCTCGCAGCAGCTAACTGAACGATCACTGATCTCTACTTACCGGAGCAACCTTTCTGTTAGTTTGTCTCTTTGTTCTTTGGAGATGTTGATATGTTTACAGATTTGTTTTAGTTGGTGTTCAACGAGCTAAGACAGCTAAAGTAAATAATAACACGTATATTATACTACTAATTCATGGCTGTTCCTGACCGCCGCCATCGGCAACAGTTACAGCCAACGACCTGGAGAAGCGTATCTCGAATTAACTTTGATTGTTTCACGGTGCAAGCCAACTAACTATTCGTACATATAGTCCGTTATCTCGCACCGAGACCTGGACACCTAAACTAGATATATAGCATACAGTTCAACTACAATATATATATATATACGTTCCGGCAAGCCTAATAAATTGTACCCAGATTGTATCGGAAATGGAAATGTTTTCTCTTTACGTGTATTTGCTAGTCTAATGCATGGTAAGTTGGCTGTAATATCACCAGGGGATAAGCGTTCCACGTCGCTTGTCATGATCGCTTCTACTGGTAATTCTCACACTGTCGCACAATGAAATGGACGCACATAGTGCGGAGTCGTTATCAGAGAGTAGACCATTCTAAAAATGTGCCTAGTTGGCTAGTAACTAAGGCCTTCTTTTTGAGGTAAGAGGGAAACATGCTTTTACGCACATCTGAAGCAGGTAGTGTGGGACTCGATGCCGATGCTTTTGGGGTGATACCCACTAAAAACCTCTCATCTACATGGCCAGAGGGAGAGACGAGGAGCTGGAACCGTTCTTTAATAAAACTTCAGCCTCTACTTCTTTCTTAGGGTTGCATGCGCAGAGCGGCATCGCGGTCTGCACCAAATATTTCCGTTTAATGATGATCGTAGCAAAATCCTTCATGATTTGCCAGCTGTGGACGTCGGGCAAGAGGGCCTGCGCCATTTGTTTACATGTTACCGAGAGTTACGATTCCATCTACGCTAACGACCATCTCATGCCCGAATATGCCGACGGTTATTATTAGCTACGTAGGCTCAAGGGTCAGAGAAAAATCTTCGATGTTAGGACTCCAGACTGTCGGTTACAGATCAATGCAAAGAGTCATTCGCCTTGGAAAGAATTCACCTCGGACGTGGGTCTCGCTGCCATTCATGGTATACAAACCATGCTATCTGGCTACCACGGTTGTCATCAGTCCTAACAATATCTGAAACGCGGTTGCAGTCGGCAGAATGCCCGTCCTTTAAGTTAAATAAATCAGCTCCTATTTTAGTTGCAGAGACGGTCGGGGAGGAGAAACGACTCTATATGTGAGGAGTGACTATACTGCACGAAAACGCAATGATCTCAAATTTAGAAACTCAGACGATCTGCTCTGTGAGAGTATATTTCGGAAAATAGAGGCGTTGAACAAGAAACTAGTATTGTAGGTGTCCTCTACAGGCAGTCGAATGGAAACCCAGCGCACTTTGTTAACTCGATGGAGACTCTCTTGTCAGGGATCGGTGATACCACAAATCCGTAATACTCAGTAACGTAAAATGCAGTACAATGGCGGAGTCTGCCGAGGCACTAGAGTTAATTGAACAGCTCTAGAACAGCTCGCTAGAAAAAAAAAAAAAAAAAAAAAAGCTGTCAAATTTATCAGCCAGGGTGGAAACAACAATATCTAAAGGAACCGAATATAAGAGTTCCATTTGCATCATCATCACATCTATCTAACGTGCAGACTTGCCGTTACTTGCATCTGGAGCTCTCACAACTACCTTCTCGGACCACCATGCAACGTTTATCTCTGTACTCTCTAAGAGAGAAGAGAGCCGGCCTGCTTCTATGAGATACATGTACATTTACGACAAAATATTGGCAGAACTTGTAATAACTCCTGGAACGACCTATACGATATACGATATCTCACATGTAGACGAGACGTTTGCATGCTTTAACGAGAGAGCGATGGCGGCCGTAACTAATGATAAGAGAGAATTTTGGCGAAAGTTGAACAACGGCTAGCCACGTAAGCCATGGGTCACTGCCGAGCTGTTTCAAATGATAAAGAAGAAGGAAGATTGTTTGCGATAGAGTACAGGAGAGGCAGAGCCCATGGGAAGCCGCCCAGCCAGTCATAGGAGGTGCCCAGCAAAAAAATGCGTCAAACTGAAGGTTAACGATGAGATAGTCGGGTGAGATATCGTATATCGTATAAGCCGTTCCAGGAGTTATTACAAATTCTGCCAATATTTTGTCGTAATTTTACATGTATCTCATAGAAGCAGGCCGGCTCTCTTTTCTCTTAGAGAGTGCAGAGATAAACGTTGCATGGTGGTCCGAGATGGTAGTTGTGGGAGTTCTAGATGCGAGTAACGGCAAAGTCTGCACGTTAGATAGATGTGATGATGATGATGCAAACTCTTATATTCGGTTTCTTTAGATATTGTTGTTGCCACCTTGGCTGATAAATTTGACAACTTTTTTTTTAGCGAACTGTTCTAGAGCTTTAATTAACTCTAGTGCCTCGGCAGACTCTGCCATTGTACTGAATTTTACGTTTCTGAGTGTTACGGATTTGTTATCACCGATCCCTGACCAGAGAGTTTCCAATGAGTTAACAAAGTGCGCTGGGTTTCCCTTCGGTTGCCCGTAGAAGACACCTACAATACTAGTTTCCCGTTCAACGCCTCTATTTTCCGAAATAGACTCTCACAGAGCAGATCGTCTGAGGTTCTAAGTTTGAGATCATTGCGTTTTCGTGCAGTATAGTCACTCCTCACATAAAGAGTCGCTTCTCCTCCCCGACCGTCTCTGCAACTAATATAGGAGCTGATTTATTTAACTTAAAGGACGGGCATTCTGCCGACTGCAACCGCGTTTCGGATATTGTTAGGACTGATGACAACCGTGGTAGCCAGATAGCATGGTTTGTATACCATGAATGGCAGCGAGACCCGCGTCCGAGGTAAATTCTTTCCAAGGCGAGTTACTCGTTGCCTTGGTCTGTAACCGACAGTCTGGAGTCCTAACATCGAAGATTTTTCTCTGACCCTTGAGCCTGTGGACGACCTGCTAACAGTCTTAATAGCCATTATACAAGTTGCGCAACAGCCGACGCCGAATGTTCGAACGCTTACGAAGTACCGATGTCCATAACTAAACTGCACGAGCGGCTTTCGTCTCGGCCGGTCCCTGCGAACCGAGTGCATTACCTGCTAAACAGGTTCAAAATATGCGCTGTGGGAGAAGGTCGCATTCCCTCTCAAGTCTTGAGACGACGTGCTGACTAACACAGTGGCATTCACAGTTAATCCTTCGACACATCAGGGGGTTTACCCCACGGCTGTCAAGTTGTGTTGCGTTGTGCCACTGTCTAAAGGCGGGGACAGGCCAAGCAAAGAAGATTGCAGGCCAGTCAGGATCTTCCTCCAATATTTAAGATTTTAAAAAGGTTTATATGAATAGTTGAACGAACACTGTGAGATGTTTAATGGCCTAAGTCAGCGTCAGTTCGGTTTTCGATCCAAAATGTCGGCGTCATGGATTTTGTTGAAGAGGTTCACAGAAACCTAATATTAAAAAAAAGGAAGACGCCAGTGTGTATATAGAGCTTCGAAAAATATTTGATACAGTTGATGCGAATTAAGAAGTTAAATCGATATAGAGCCGAATATATTTTCTTGTCTTGGCCAGAGTCGTTTATGTCGAGAAGAAAGCAAGTCGTTCAGGTGGGCAATGCGCTCACTAATGTAAGAAATTTATCGGCTGGAGCAGCTCATGGCAGTGTAGGTGGTCTACTCCTATTTAACATCTTTATTAACGACATATCTAGCCTAGCAAAATATGCTAAATTGACATTGTTTGCGAACAATACCTAGTTAGAGAAGGCGGTGGTATATATATATATATATATATATATCTTTTTATGTTGAGGAGGAGGGTGAATGTATTTACGCACTGGCGCGGCGGGCATAGCATGGCAGCCTACCCGCGCTGTGTGGGTCTCAACGGCTGGATCTTGTTCCGTTCAGACCCATACTCACTAAGCACACCTCGCCCCTTAAGCTTTACACTTTGTCAGCCCGGATCTTCATTAATAGTGCTACGGGCTTACAGGAGCTGTGGAGGGTGCCAATCGGATCAAGCGGCCGTTGTCACCCCCGGGTTCCCCACCTCATTAGACTTTGGCCCATAACCTGTAAACCCGGCAGCGCGGTAATCCAGGTAATCTGATTAGATAAGGTGGGACCTTCTTTCGTGTAAGCGCGTCGATAATGGTTTTCCACAGAAGACTGTTAAAAGCATTCTTGAGGTCCAGCAAGATAGATAAGAACAGATCTCTGGTCTTTAACGTGGTCAAGTGAATCACTCCGGCTTTTGATACTATCTTGCGTATAGCCGTGAGGACGGATCTGCATTTTCTGAACCCATATTGAGCCTCTGAATGAAGGCCATTTATTTCGGCGAAGTCTCTTAGGCTTTTTTCGATCTCGGCCTCCACTTCCTTTGCCACTGTGTTGATGAGGCAGATAGGTCTGTAGGATATATATATATATATATATATATATATATATATATATATATATGTATATATATATGTCACGCAATCCTGCTTTTTTTATAGAGAATGCAATGCACTTATTCACAGCAAGACGGTGTGAGACTTCAGCCTCTGAATGCCTACTTAAATTGGCCCTTGACGAGGAAGCCGCTGGATTCTGTAATTATTACTTCCTTTCTTGTGCACCAAGACGTGGCACCTCGGAAGCGCCCTACACAACCGTCGTTGAGCATTTTGAGACGGTGCAGATTGCCGACCATCAATTTATCAGCTTCACGTGGCTTCAAGTATAACTAAGTCATTTTGAAAATCGGTCTCCCTAATAACCAAGGTAGGAACGGACCAGAAAACAAGAAAAGGTTCTATCATACAAAGGGCGGATCACCATCTTATTTCACTCATGGGCAAGCGACAACCGAAATCCTTTAGCATTTATGTTTGGATCATATATATATTGTACAGTCATCAGCACAAACAAAATCAAACTCAAAAATAGCCCGGCTGGATTGCTTCCCATTGCTGGCTCCATTCGCTTAGTGTGTCGGTTCGTATATATATATATACATATATATATTTCTCCGTTCACAAACTTCTCGTTGAAAGACAGCTCCTCCGAGCTAAACTACTTACTGAAGGGGTCAACACTGCCAACGGCCAACGTGATCTTAAAGTCTTAATCTCGGCGCACCTAACCTTGAATCCATCTCCGCACATATTAAGGAACTAGTCAAAGCAGTATCCATACTTGTAAACATGTTATTCAGCTGTGTTATTTCAAAGGAGTCTACGGTGTATCTTCGTTTGTACAAATTAATTATGTTATCCAAGCGTTTATACTGTTCACCCGTATGGCATCCATATTTGTGTAAATACATACGTATGATCGAAGATGTACCAAAAAAAAATGTTTAAAGAAACTTCACAGAAGATGTGACCTCAAAGCGAACGACATTGTACTACCGCCCTTAATGGAAACACTCAGGAAAAATGACAGACGGATTTCAGCTCAACCTATGGGCGCAAGTCTTATTGCTTTCTTGATAGCCGAACAATTGCAGAAGCTATCCAAACAATGTACGTGCCCATTTACGTTGCAAGACCGAAGCACATCAATAATATGTTTGCCTGGCGCGCGGCCAGAAATTTTCACAACAGGATGACTGAACAGGGCCTCGTCTGCGAACAGTCATTCCTTACCCTTTGGTACATGAATAAAGGAGCTTTATATAAATATAAATAGGACAAGAATGTCGCACATTTCGGCCAACTAGGGGTGTTAGGCAGGGAGATCCTCTGCCCCCCTTTTTATTTAATGTAGTTTTCGACGACATTCTTTCAAAATTAGATAAAACCAATATCGGGTACCAACTTACTGATGACTTCCGCCTTATGGGCTTAGCCTTTGCGGATGATCTTATACTCCTAGCCTCCACGAAATCTACTCTCCAACGGCTCCTTAATATTGCGGACCCACTTTTGAAATCCCGAGGCCTTGAAATTAATACTAATAAAAGCTTTACTATCTCCCACCTATTTAATATGAAGGAAGGTAAAGATTTTATCAACACCGCACCAGAATTTAACGTTGGAGATCGGAAATTGCCAGCTAAAGGTATGAGCGATCGATGGAGATATCTTGGAGTCGACTTTGACAGCAATGGCAGAGTTGACTCCACCAAGGATATACTCCTTAATTCACTCAACAGACTCACGATAGCTCCCCTTAAACCCCACCAAAGACTCATATTTTTGAAAGACTTTTTCATTCCCCGTCTCCTATATAAACTGGTCTCCGGTCCCAGACCATCTTACGCACTCCTTAGCGACCTAGATAAAGAGATCAGAAAGATTGTTAAGTCGAAATGGCTTAAGCTCGAAAACTCGGTGCCGAACGCCTACCTGTACACGCACACAGCACACGGCGATCTGGACATCCCCTGCCTCCAAGACATTCATTCCCAGACTCCGCTTGCGAGCGCTTGGGAACCTCCATTGAGACCGCTACACAAGAGACCGATTACTGGTCTCAACAACTACACAACACGTTCGATGGGGCACATTTTAAAAAAGCACACGAAACGCCCTTTGTACATTACTGGATTAAGGGTATGCCCTACCTATCTAGTAAGGAGTATTTAAACCTTCTAAAGCCGCGTGCCAGATTGGCCAGGGGACGCCCGGGCTACAACAAACGTTGTAGGTACGGGTGTCATGCGCCTGAGACGTTGGCTCATGTCGCTCAGATGTGCGATACAACACACAAACAAACCATAAAGAGACATGACGACGTCTGTGATCGCGTGGCGCGTCTTCTCCGCGAAAGGGGTCGAGGTGGTTCGTGAGGAGGTCGATGAGGTGGTTCGTGAGCGAGTATTCCGTCGAACGGGCGCACCGGGTCTAAAACCCGATTTCGTAATAACAACACCTACCGAGGTCTGGGTTTTAGATGCCGAGGTTTGCGGCCCGAACCGGGATCTGGCAAAAGCGCGGCAAGACAAGATCACCAAATATGACGTCGAGTTCCTAAGAGCGGCGCTCCCCGACCCGCAAAAACCTCGCAGATTCGGATCCATCACTATCTCTATAGTGGTGTATGGGACTCCGAATCTGCGAGGACGCTCTTGGGGCTCGGCGTCACGAAGAGGAATCTTATGGATCTCACCGTTTTAACTTTGCAAGGAACCTTGAGGATATACCGCTCGCACCGGGTCCATAAGAGCGGGCGCTACCATCAAGCAAGGACACGGACAACCGATTCTTAACTTCACGTGACACTTTTTTACCACCATTTTTATTAAGGCGAGCACTGCCGAGTGTGCAAACGTATTGTAATTGATTAATAAATCATCACAATATATTCTATATATATATAGCTTATCATTATATTTAGATCGCGACACAATGACTTATCATTATATTTAGATCGCGACACAAGGACTGGCGTACTTATAATTTCGTATCTAAATTAAAACAGATATCTGTATGCAATGTTTGCGAGTGCTGGACACCACACGTGTTGTTTAATATGAGCTTTTCACTTGGATCACAGCTCAAACCCATTTCAAAATATAGTTATGTATGTTTGTGAACCTATACTTTATGTATACAGCCAATATAACAACATCTAGCACATAATAAACTGAACGCTCTTTTGTCACCTATATATATATATATATATATATGTATATATATGCATGTGCATTTATTATTATTATTATTATTATTATTATTATTATTATTATTATCAGTACTTATGATTATTTTTTTTATTATTAGAAACAGCTTTATTTGCTTATATGCAAGACGTAACAATTGCTTTTATGAACCTGTACACCAGATAAAATAAGTGAAAACGTCACATATCCTCCAGGTTTCGGCGTGCCCAGTCTAGCAGAGTTCCATTCACAGAGGCGGCGTTACCCCGCTGAATGTACAGCGTGATAGATAGTCTCTGGTGCAGGTACTCGACAGCTCTCGGGTCCCCTGTTGAACGATTGAGCGCCTTGCCTTATGGACACAGTCAATATAATAGCATCTAGCACACAATAAACTAAACGCTTTTTTGTTTATATATATATATATATATATATATATATATATATATACATATATATATTTTTTTGCTTGACATGTATATTTACATACATATGTCACCTTTATATTAAGTATATATATATATATATATATATATATAAGTGATAACTTATGATATAAGTATATATATATATATATATATAAGTGCATTTGCGTTTATTATAATCAGTGCTTATGATGATTTGTTTTTACATACAATATATATATAGACACACCCAGCTTTACGTATTTAAAAAAAAATATCGTGTTTATATATTTTTAGTATACTGACAGAATTGAATTCGGATTAAATGAGAGAGAGAGAGACAGAGGCGAGACAATGCGAGCGGCAGAGAGAACAATGGGAAAGAGCCAGCGACCGAGAGAGAAAAAGAGAGAATCTTTTGCAGCGCGCCCACCTAATGTTCATAGAGCGACATATCCGGCGCTTTGAAAGCGGCAGCGTAGCAGGTAGTACAGTTGTCTGCGCCAATGATCTTTGCCTGTCATTGATGCGGCTTCTTGCAGAAAGCGGGTATCTCAAGCAACCCGCCAACTGGGCTGACTTTGTTGTTGTTGTTATCGTGATTGACCCTCTCCCTCTGCGGCCTCCCCTCATTCAACCCAGCTGATGCAGTAGCGGTTGGGTTGTCGTCTGGAATTTGTCGTTGGAACTCTCAAACCCACAAAAGCCGGCTTCTTCCACACCTTTCAGGCTCTCGCAATGCTTGCTGCATGCGTTTTGTTTTCATTTTCACTTGTTGATCGTCGTAACCAGCCGTAACAGAGTGCGACCATAGCGCCACAATATACAGACGACGACGACGACGATGATGATGACAATAACAGCATCAACAATAATAACAACAACATCAACAAACAGATGATAATATTAGATCGATGTAAACAGCGCGCCGTCCACTGTGGAGAGTCAACCGCGGGCTAATGTGTGTTTGGCCGTTGCTACGGGTCGATCTCCCTTCAAATTCGACTAGCAGAGTGTAGAAGAAAGAAAAGTTTTACATTCTACAACCACCACCACTATTCATTGTGTCGTCGTTCGGATGTGCTGTCGCGAAGGAAACAAATCGATTTCGTGTTTGTTGTCTCGCTGTGTGCGGTTTAACCGAACAACTAACTGGATGTCGGCCTGGTGATTTTCTTCTTGTTCGGCGGGCTTCGGTTGCTGCTGTTACCTCGGCTGTGCTGGTTAAATTGTAAATTGTTAGATACATTCTCGCGGTGGTGGGCGGTCAATTGTTAGATCAGCGTATCACTCAGCGCGGAGAGCTCAACGACCTCGGAGTTCAGCTGTATATACATATAACTCTCACTGTCTCGATCTCTCTGGAGGCCGACGTCCTGAATACATAAGTGACGTGAGGAAATTTCGCGAACAACTTCGGAGGATTGACATAATCATAAACAATATATCATCTATATTACTATTGAATTATCTATGGAATATTATCGTAGGGACCAGCAAGACACCGAGCCGATCGAATCGAATCGAATATCTGTGTTCTTCGAGCCGTGTAACCCCGTGGTTGTTTGAAAGTATGATCAATCATTACACTTGAAACTTGAAGACGTTGACCCAAAGGAATGATTCATGTCAAGCCAAGAGTCTTCTCAGCTACCGCAGCAGCAGCAGCAACAGGCGTTGCCGTTCAAAAACAATTATGCGGAACACCTAAACAAGTTCTTCGCGGGTTACCGCCAACAGACGCTGGTCAAGGCCGATCCTGCCCTCTACATATCCGACTGCCTCGCCACGGTTAGCGAATACACTTTTGATTTCCATTTTAAAACGTTGTTTTTATTATTATTATTATTGTTATTATTATTTACTTGGAAACAACAAGTTATAAACATGGATCATAAACATGCATCCACTATGTATATTATTAAAACAAATGCCAGTCGACTTTGTTCTCTCTTTTTATATCACTCGGTCTGTAATCGTCAGTGTACGTGTTTTCTTTTAATTTTTCAGTCGCTATCTCGTCATAGCTGTAATTTCCAACCCGAGCCAGAGACCGCCACACATACTTATCTATACTCACACGAGTTGGCATTTGCATCAGTGTTGCGTGCCATTTTTGGTTTTCGATATGTACCCGCCTATTTCTCTCTTTTTCGCTACGTATTCTCGCTCTCTCTCGCTAGCACTGCCAGTCCCGACATTATTAGGATAATCATATTATTTGAGGCCACAGCGAAGCCAGTACACCAAGGTTTCTGCCATCTGGTTGTACGGCCAACGAGGAAGATTGCCGCGAAATTTAAAGAATATTGCGCGAAAACGTTCGACGCAAGGAAATTGATTCTTGGATTATTTATTACGGCAACGCGCCAGCGCACATATCATTACTGTTTTCCAATTATTTGATGAATGTTTTATTTGTATATTTTTGCAATCTCACTATTCAACGGACCTCCGTTCGAGTGTGACTTTTCCTGTTACCACGGATAGAATAAATCGAGACTATAGAATAGATAAAGAAAAATAGTAGCAGCAGAGGAACTTGATTCCAAAAGACGCGCTCAAAAATGTTTTGATAAGTGGGAAAGGTGGCACAAGTGCATTGCAGCGCGCGAGAACTATTTAGAAGGAAACAAAAACACTTTGATAGATAAGATAAATACTCTTTCTTGTAAACATGCATCAGAACTTTTGGATCCGATATTATTTTATAGGTTATTATATAGTGTCAACCCGGTCTAACTCTAGGAATAATTGAAACTATTTGCTATAAAATATCGTGCGTTACGCAGTCATAATTTTCGTGCTTGTATGAATGTACTATCAAAGACTGTAGCGTACTGTTTTGTTCCAGTTTGGCTTCAGATTTGAAATGTTCTGATCTGCTGTTTATCATATATATATATATATATAGTTGTTTGCTCGCTTTTCACGTACAGAAGAAAAGGGCGAAAACACTTTTTTATTTATATTTTTTTATTTTCGGTTGTCTTTTGTTTCAATGTCTCGGAACATAGAGATTCTTTGATACTTAAGGTTAGAGTGCTTGCGTTCTCGAACATTGCTCGAACAGTGCAACGGGGCCGACTCTTTTGAAATTCGAACTACCAGAGGCACGAAAGACAGTTTCTCGTAACATTACGGTGAAAGATAAGTTATCAAAAGTATAATGTAGTATTGGTATCACAGCGTCTCACTTAGAGAGTTTAAGGAATCCATTCATATATATAAACATATTGTGTGTTTGATAGAAATTTACTTAACTTATAGCAGACGTTCTTTACTTGTACATATTTGTTGTGTGCTGGGTGACATATATGGAACGCCCCATTGGTGGACCTTAAAGCAGTTTCCCAGAGAGCTCTTATATATATATATATATATATATATATATGCATGTATATATGTATGTGTGAACAAAAGGTGCACAAAAGCTTTTCATTACCTGCTAAAGTCACGTCTGGTTGTCCGCAAGGCACAATACTAGGCTGTCTATGTTACATCTTGTACACAAACTCGTTATCGTCTGTAATTCCAAATGAGGTCTCACTTAAGGTCTATGTTGATGACGTCAAGATCTATGGTCGTTCGAACTCAGTAAGAGACTGCGAATTGGTACAAAGATGTATAAACGATTTCTATGACTGAAACTTTCAATCCCGAAATGCAAAACAATGCATTCTGGCCGAAAAAATACAAGGTTTGTTTTTAAAATTAATAATTGCCACCTCGAAAGTGTGAACGCTATGAAAGATCTGGGAATTTTTATGACCCCTGATGTAAAATTCTCAGAGCAAAGTAGAGAGGTGGCACTGAAAGCGACGAGAAGGTGTAATTGGATTCTCAGATCCTTTGTTCTAAGAGATGCTGAATTGTTTATGCAACTATTTAATATCTATGTCAAACCAGTACTGACGTATGCATCCCCTGCATGGTTTCCAAGCAACGAGAAGGATCGACAATTATTGCAGCATGTTAAAGGAATTTGTTGATAAAGTTGCATTTCGTTGCGGTGTGCCACGAAAGGACAGACACGTAGAGGACATAGTTGATGTTTTTAAAGAACTGGACCAAAAATGCTTACAAAAGGTCATACAAAATGAAGAATTATGTCGTCAAATGTTCAACTGTAGACATTCGCATACGCGATTTAAGGTTCGCTACGAACCGAAATGCATAGAGAAAAATGAAATTATAATGTCCCTGTTTCCTTGGAGAGCAACCCGAACCTATGCATTAATGTTGCGATTTTCTTGCAATGTACATTTTTCCTTTATTGTAAATAAAGCGCGTATTATGAATACATATATATATATATATATATATATATATATATATATATATATATATATATATATATATAATTGGACTTTTGAGGATGAAATGTCGGTTGGGTAATCTCGTGTAACGGTCTACACTCATCTTTTCTTGACTTTCATGATTTTGCGATTTATTGCCGTTCGACTTTTCTTGTAGGCTTTTGAAGAGTAAAGTGCACGCTAATAATCCCACGACCAGCGTTTAGGCGTGTATTAATGTAACTGAGTTTAACTTATGAGAAAATGTGCTTAAAAATTGGGTGTTCCAAGTGTATACAGCTTGTGAAAACCACTTAATCGACATTGTATTGCGTTAGAAATGGCAATGAGTCCGTGAAAAAATGTAAATACTGTAAAAGCTCTTATTTTTTATGTTACACATAAGATCTCAAAGTAGTTTTCAAACATTGTATATATATATATATATATATAATCAGTAAGGAACTCTGGAAAACAATCAGTACCCCAGGTTTGTGTGTAGCCGCGTAATTTTACTACGTATCTTACCTAGAAATATGATGGCGTGTCGTTGTCGGTGATATATGCCTTTTTGACGGCGGAGTGTAGAAGCAGACGTTGAATGTTTGATTAACGCAGCACTTCAGTACAACTTGCCGTTCGTTGCGTGACACGTTCTGTCGTTTGATCTGCAATTGGCGTGCCTTGAATGTGTCCGCCAATGTCTGGAATGAATACGGGGGTGGTTGCATAGCAACCGGCCCCAAAGCTAAAATGTTTCCATGACAGTTTCATTCCACAAATCGGCAGCAGCATAGTGAAAATTCTTTCATGCTGAATATTCCACTACCGTTGACGCCCGTTGACGTAACAAGTGATCGCGATTTTAACTAGAGATAGCAGTCGTCTTAGGCTCTTACCCAGCGAGAGAGAGAGAGAGAGGAAGTGACATGAAAACAGTATATCTCGAAATCTATAATAGTTCCCTAGGCCGGCAGATATGGCCCTCAGCCGGCAGCTAACCTCAACCAACCATACATAACGAAATCGAAAACAAAATCGAGTGATCATACGACAAAATGAGGGCGTCGATTAAACAAAACCGTGTGATCATACGACAAAATGAGGGCGTCGATTTTGGTGTTTTAACAAGCGTTAGTTACGGAAAAGAAACTATTTTTACCAACGTTTTTTTTCGTCGTTGGTGTTCTAGGCATGTTATCGTGCTAATTTCGGGTGAACGATGTATTAGTCCATACGTTCTAGTGCCATTTTGTAGTATCCTTCTCTATCGGGTGAGTGCCCCCCTTCCGCATCACGATTTGTAGGTAGTGTGTGCAGAACTGATTTTGAATCCTAAACATGGATGAATTCATGGATCTCGAGTGACGTGCAACTAGCAACTTTATGTTCGATGGTTTTCTAACCGAAATGCGAAATGCCTTTGAGAGATAAGGACATTATCCAGCACTTCATATCTGCTAGTAAACGCTTTCCCGCTCCTGTTTCGAATGCCAAATAATGTTTGATATGCAGTTTGCCCATAATGCCCACGTGTTTTCTCTTACTTGGCTTTTGAACATTACGAGTTATTGCTTTCGTTCTACTCTCCTGACTATCTAGCTTCCATGCGTTTCTAATCTCGTCGAGTTGATCTCTCCACCCCATTGAGTTTGCCCTGATGCTCGCTCTGTGTAGGACGTCCATTTCGCAGCACTATTTGTGTCGTATATTTAGAGCATCGCCTCTTTTTCTGCCATACGTCCCACAGCTAAGTCGCTTTAGATGCTCTCGTCAAGATTCGTAATCTAGCCACATTGCGCTTCCTGCATTAACTGGATTGGCCGTTACGTGGCGGAATTGACCTGCAATTGTGACGTCAGGGGTGTTGGATTTGATCCCCACACTACGCAAATCGGGTACATATTAGTGAAGAGACTCGTTTTCGATGTAACACGGTGATTCCGATAAAGATCCGCGTCTGGCTCGTTCCCGATGTAACACGGTGATGTCTATAGTCGTTGTTCGAACGTCGAGGCGAGCGGTCGGGTTCTTGTAGGTTCCTGCCTGAGAGTGTTGTTTTGGGTGTACAAGCACAGTTGCGCTTCGCAAGTGAACCAGGATAACTGTCTCAAGATTGTGTATCGAACTGGAAGCCGATATCGCGTTTCGTGGAAAAGTTTTTGGAAAGTGGTTGCTGGAGTGTTGGAAATAAACTTTCCGGCACTGTGAGAATATAGCTGTTCGAAGTGAACACTTGGAAGGTGAAAGCGTAAACAGCAACAGCTATATAGCGTATATACTGTGCTTTGGAACGCATTGGAGCGTGTGTGCAAATCAACGTGCAGGGTTGACGCTGTATCTGCATATATATATATATATATATATATATATATATATCTACAGGAAATTGTACGTGCACCATGTCTGGAAATAACGGAGAGAGGTCATCTAACGGTGGTCGTGATAACTCCATGAATATATCTGAAGCCGTAACGACGTGGAGTGAATCTGCGTCGACAACATACATGCCTCTAACTAGAGTATCTGTGTGCACGTGTGGAAATATGATGGACAAGAAAAGAACTGCAGAGCGGGATCCGCCGTTTGCTGGTTGCACGGGATGTGCTACCTATCGGCAGATGAAGACAGAGCTGGCGAAAGTGAAGGCAGAGGCGGACAAGTGGCGCGGTATCGCGAACGCAATGCAAAACAGGTGGGAGACGTGCATGACCGATGTGCAAAATAGGCTTAAAAGAATTGAAGAGAGAGAAACCGCTTTGGAGGCGGCGAGGGAGGAGAAGATCGCCGCGGTCAAGCAGGAGCTGATCGAACGACTCGGCAGAATTGAGAGTAAAGTTGAAGAACGTCAGCAGAGACAGCCTACAACAGCTGCTGCTGCTGCTCATGGAGAGGACAGTATTGAAGATGAGAGGAAGGAGAACTTAGAGAAAAGAGTTACAGCTGTAGAGCAAACGATGCTGGACGTAACGGCCCGCGTGTACCAAGTAAAGACATGGATTCGGGACAGAGAGGCCAGAGAGAAGGCGAGACTAGCCGAAGAGGAGGTGGTGGATCTTGAGCTGAGTCGTAATACCGAGGACGAAAAACATAACGATATTGATGAGGAGAACACGGGCGAAGACCAAGAAGTACGCGGAGACGACGGCCGGCAAATGGTTCCACAAAAACGAAGAAGCGATGATGCTGTTGTTGTAGCTGTGCTGGCGGAGACAACGCACCAACAAAATAAACAGCATCAGAAACAGCTGGAGACAGAGCAGGAGCAACCGCAAACGTTGCCACCGGTTGGCAAAAGGGTAGTAATTGCTGGGGATTCAAACATATTAAGAGTAGAAGAACAGTTGAGAAAGATTATTCCGAGTAATATAGTAGGGCTAACGATTATTGGAAAAACAGGGGCAACATCCAGGACTATTGTGGAACTAATTGAAGAAGATATGGATAAGTTTGATAATTTGGAACAGAGATTGGTGTTTCATGGAGGGTTAATCGATGTAATACAGAGAACTAGTAGTATGGAGGCGGTTAGGGTGGTCAGGGAGCAAGTAGGAAAATTAATACGTTTTTGCACTAAACGCAGAATCAAATTGACGGTATGCTCATTGCCAGAAACAATTAATCGAAGTGCAGGACTATCCCATTGGGGGGCTTGCAGGGCTGTTAATATGGCAATAGCTTCCATGGTGCGGGCACATAACTTTGAATACCTATGCCTGGATTACATAAACGATACTGCTGGAGCCATGGCTCCGGACAGTGTTCACTACGGTGAGGTGGGTGCTCAAATGGCGGCACGATCAATTTGCCCGATAGTCTGTGAATGGCTATGGCTTGGAATAAAAACAACAACTCCGGAAGCAGGGGAAAGAGCCACAAATTGACAGACATTGCAAGAAGAATGTCCACCGCGAACCACCAAAATACGCCCTCTGACGATAGAAGAAGAAGAAAGATTCTTCAAAGACTGATTACAGAAGACGAATTATCGAAGACGAGTTATCGAAGAAATTCTGAGAGAGCAGATCCAACATTAAGGTATTTGCCATCTGGTTGTACGGCCAACAAGGAATATTGCCACGAAATGTAAAGAAGATTGCGCGAAAAGTTCGACGCAAGAAAATTGATTTTTGGATTATGTATTACGGCAACGCGTCAGCGCACGCAATATCATTACTGATTTCGAATTATTTAATGAACATTTTTATTTTTATATTTCCGCAATCCTACTATTCGCCGGAACTCATTTCGTGTGACTTTTCCTGTTCCCACGGATTTTTCTTGTAAACATGTATCAGAATCGATATCATTATATAGGTTATTATAGAGTTTCAAGCCAGTCTAATTCTAGGAACAATTGAAACGATTCGATATGTGTGATGGTTAATGCTGATACAATTTTAATAGACTACCGAAAAAAAACAACAACAGCCTAGAACCTTTTCTCAAGCTGGAACTACTCGATCCGGTGAGGCAAGAATGCGTTACGCGAGAATCACAGTTGTTTCTATTACGTATTATCTGCTATAAAATATCGTGCGTTGTTTACTACGCAGTCGTAAATCTCGTGCTTGTATGAATGTACTACCAAAGACCGTAACGTCGCGTATTGTACCAGTTGGGCTCCAAATTAGAAATGTTCTGAGCTGTTGGTTGTCATATATATATATATATATATATATATATATAGCTGTTTGCTCGCTTTCCACGTACAGAAGAATGAGCGAAAACACTTTTTTTATTTATATTTTATATTTTCGGGTATGCTGATAACATGAAGGTCGACTTGTTAATTGGCCTAGCACTTTGAATTCGTACGAAGAGGATTCGGCTGCTTAAAGAACAATGCCTCGGAACATAGAGACTTTTTGACACTTAAGGCTGAAGTGCTTACGTTCTCGAACATAGCTCGAACAGTGCAAAGAGGCCGACTCTTTTGAAACTCGAACTACCGGCACGAAAGACAAAATTTCTTGTAACATTACGGTGAAAGATAAGTTATTAAAACTCTAATGTTGTATTATTATCACAGCGTCTTACTTAGAAAGTTTAAGGGATTCGTTTATATATAAAACATATTGTGTGTTTGGTAAAAATTTACTTAACTTATACCTGACGTATTTTAGTTATACATATTTGTTGCACTTATATATATATATATATATATATATATATAATTGAGGATGGAGCGTCCCGGACCGGTAATCTCGTGTAACGGTCTACATTAATATTTCCTTGACCTTAATGATCTTGCAATTTATTGCCTTTCGACTTCTCCTGTAGCGGTTTTTTAAGAGTAAAGTGCACGCTAATAATCCCACGATTTGTTCTTGTTATTGCTGTGCTGGAGGAGATAACGCACCAACAAAATAAACAGCATCAGAAACAGCTGGAGACAGGGGAGCAACCGCAAACGTTGCCACCAGTTGGCAAAAGGGTAGTAATTGCTGGGGATTCAAACATATTAAGAGTAGAAGAACAGTTGGGGAAGATTATTCCGAGGAGTGCAGCATGGCTAACGTTTATAGGAAAAAGAGGAGGAACATCCAGGGCTATTAAGTAGGAAAATTAATAGGTTTTTGCACTAAACGTAGAATAAAATAAAAATTGACGGTATGCTCATTGCCAAAAACAGTTGATCGAAAAGCAGGACGAGACTTTGGGGGGGCTTGCAGGGCTATTAACATAAAAATGGCTCTCTTGGTGTGGGCAGCTAACTTTAAATACCCCTGGAATACATATAGGATACGGTTGAAGCCATGGCTCCGGACGGTGTTCACTACGGTGAGGTGGGTGCTCAAATGGCGGCACGACCAATTGGTCGGAGAGCCTGTGAATGGCTTGGAATAAAAATGACAATTCCGAAAGTAGGGGGAAAAGCCACAAATAGACAGAGACGGCAAGAAGAATATCCACCGCGATTTGTAGATCAGAGACAATTGCCATGTAGACATGTAACAAAACTAGCTCAGGAAGGTAATCATTGGAGTTTGGGAAATGGAAAATATATAAACAGGGAGGGATACTACGGGGAAAGAACACAACAAATGATTGGATGGGGAAACGGAGGCACCGCGTACAACATGAATCAGGGAGGCAACTGGGGGGACAATGGCTACAGAAGACAAAGGGACATTAGATATTTAAACAGAAAGCACATCCATCGGAATGCAAACGCAGATGGAAACGAGACAGCGGGGAGTGTTGGAACTGGAGGAGGCGTTGGATGTGATATCGAAGGGCTTAGTGGGGTAATAAGAATTATAGGGGTATACAGGGCGCCGAGTAATACATTAGAGGAAGGTAGAACATTGTTCAGTAAATTAACAGAGGCGGTCGCAAGTAGTGAGGGGACGAAGAGGCAATATTGGAAAGAAAGAGATGGAGCAAAGAGCACAGGTAGGTAGTAAGTAGGGACCCGGGTAAGATGGAAGAATACTGGCAAAAATATATGCAAGCAAAGACAAAGGTTCAGAATTTGGTGCAAAAAGCAGTAAAACGGCAGGACGAACAGGAGTATAATAGTTTATTGGGAGCTCTAAGGGGACAACGTGTAAGGCGATTCTGGACATATGTAGTTAATGCGGGAAAAAAAGCATGACTAATCTTGTAAAAAATGTACACAAAAGAAGAGATGAATGCGGCGGTAGAAGCACCATTTTTTATTAGTAATGGAGTTAGTGAAGGAAGGTCGAGAATAGATACAGTATAATCACAACGGTAGGAGACATAGAACAATTTATTATAGGAATGAAAGGGAAGACGGCACGCGGAATAGACGGAATAACAATGGAGATAGTAAACGCGTTGGGAGAGGACTACATAAGTTATTTATCTAAAGTTTTTAATAGCATCTTTACCGGAAGTAGCATACCGAGAAGTTGGCGTAAGGGAAGAGTATCAGGCAGGTCAGTGAAAGGGAAACATTTATTAAAATTCCTCTAAGGGGCGTAAGAGAAGAATATTTTTTTAGATTTCCCGTAAGGCAATTGCCCGTGTACGGTTTTTTTCATGTCATGGCTAATTTTAATCCACTCCGGCATTTACCTTGTCTAAATTGGAAACCATGCAAACCAATTTAAGAGTGGCCGGTCTGGGTCTCACACCCAGTCCTCCCGAATGCAAGGCAAAGGCTTTGACACTAAGCCATCTTGCTCGGTCATATGATGTGGTTATTTTAGGAAGGAACTTAGGAGGGGTTCAAGGAATGCGTGATGCCTGTGGGAAGGTAGCAGATAAACTAGATATGGTATTTAACGAAAAGAAGAGCGCTATTTTAGTATTTTCAGGGGTAAAAAAAACAGGGGTTACATTGGAGCGGCAGCTAAGGTCACAGGGGAAAGAGTTAGAGTATCGGGATCAATATGAATATTTAGGTGTAACTATAGCGTCAAAGGAAGAATTGTTGAAAGTGGAAGAAATGTTAAGAATAAAGAAAGCAAAGTGGGTTAGGAATTCGCTAAGGTGCAAAAGTCTATGGGGGTTCAATAGGTATGTGGTTACAAGGGACATTTGGAAGGCAATGTATGTGCCAGGGCTGACATTTGGAAACGCTGTTTTAGTGCATAGCTCGGGTTATGGAGGAAGTTAGAAGGTATTCAAAGAGAAGTTATTAGATTTTCATTGGGGTGCCGTTTTAATTGTAGCAGAGAGTTTCTTGAAGGGGAAGGCGGTATGTCAAAATTTATCGACAGAGGAGTGCAATGTAAGCTGAGGTATTGTTGTATGAATTAGGACATTGAATTACGAACGATGGGTTAAACAGATACAATGGGTAAAAATGGCTAGGGGAGTAAAAACAAAATGGGACATTAGGGTGGAGTTTGCGGCAAGACAGATAGGACTCAGTAGTAAGCAATGGCCAGACACTGCTATGTCCAGTGGGCAAATTAAAAGTAGGGTAAAGGCAGCATACGCACAGAAGTGGTGGACATCACTTATGTAGAAAATTATTTGAAAGGAAGTAAACGGGAATATGAAATCAGAAAGGGGTAGAGTAGCATGGTTATATGATAATACAAGAGGCAGCGGGCTGTTAGCAGATGCGAGAGCCGGTATGTTAGACACTACGGTGCAGCGAAATTGCTACGAGGAATTAGAAACAACGGTGTGTCGGATATGCGGTAAAAGAGAGGAAGGGGTAGATCATATGGCTAGGGAGTGTGAACAATTAGGAGGCGCTAGGATTAGTTAGCGTTATGCGCCCCTGATATAAAAGGGTGATATGTGTGCACACATCAAGCGAATTTATCAAACGAATAAACCAATCAATCAATAAGACTCTGGCGTCTAATGTTGGTCAGGTCGCGAGCAGCAATTGTATGGATGTAACCAACTGCAACATGCTTTCAGCGTTGCTGTCTGGTTTCTCGAAGAAGGCGCCGCACAACCGCATTCTGCTTTTATCGGTTCGAAGGATTGCCTATTTTTCCGTTCTTAGTTTAAAGTGATAGCTCCCCGGTTTATAGAATCAATGTCCCCAAAAAATCTTTGCCTATTAGATTAAAATAGAAGTTGTAATAGTTATAGTAGTTGTAAGTATATGAGCATATATAAGTGCTACATCTTGATTGAGCAGAAACTTCGTTTGTGTGGGGTACTTCTTACTCAACTTACTAGGAAGTTAAATAAAAAAATCCGTTTCGACTCCTTTGGAAAAGTAGGAAGTATTGTCAAGCAAAATACGCATCCACAGTTGCGATGACCTCTTCATGGGCCAAACATTTTCTTCCCCAAGCCAGAGTGAGAATAGAAAAACGTCATCAGCGACCAAATCGTAACAATAGGAGGATGAGACAGCACTTCGAAAATGTGTCGTCATTGCCACGATGCTGATGATGATATGATGGATGTTTTCAACAATTTTTTGCGTAGTGATTATACGCGTCTGGACGCTGGCACGCTGCACTCGTGGTCGGTGTCCGGCCACGTTGGAATGTAACAGCATTTAGAAGCAAACAGTTGCTAAAGTTGATGCAGAGTGTCCGTCAACTTCGTCTAACTCGGCGGTTATTTGTGAGTTCGTCTTCTTCTCGACACAATGCACGTAAAATGCGTAATAACGGTACGAGATTTGTTTCTCTCGAGCCAAGTGTGTGCCAGACGTAAGTATCGATAATGTCCAATGCTCCGGACATATACTACAATGATATATATATATATATATATATATATATATAGTTACATGAAATCTGCTAAATGGTATTATTTTTTGTCTTGGATTTTCAGTTTGCTCCGGCCGAGGTGATAGTCAAGGAGCCAAGTAAGCATTTCCGTTCGATTAGTTCAAAGGTTGCCGAGAGCGGCAGAGGTGGCGTTACCGAGCGAGCCAGCGCTAGGGCCGACACTCACAATGATGCAAAGAAAGGCTCAGGGACGATGAGTAGCAAACCAGCTTCTCAGAAAGGTATCCTTTATCATTTCAGCCGCGCTGATGTTGTTTCTTATACTAAAAAGATAGTTTACCCTGCTAATGCAGATTAGTTCTGCCGTATAGCTGCATGGTGCATTCCAGTGACGGTTATTAATTTTTCTGAGACCTTCCTGTTACTTGTCATAAATGCATCAAACTTCGATCAATCCTTAGCTTAAACGTTCGATATAAGGGTATAATATATATAATATATAATAACACAATATATATAACATATATATATATATATACAATATATAATAGATATAGATCTAGAGATAATATAGAGATAATATAGATAATAGCTATATATATATATATCTATCTAGACATTCTATATAGATATCTAGATCTCTATCTATATCGCTCAGCTAGATAAGCTACTCTAAGCTCTCCTATCGAGCTCTATATATCTCTCGCTCTCTCTCTCTAGAGCTCGCTCCCTCATCTATCCCTCTCCTATCTCTATCGTATATATATACCTAACTGATAGGTACTATAACTGAGGTCAATTCGCATTGCTATTACTTCATTTTAGATCAATATTTTAGGCAACATATACAAGCGTGATTTGTAGAAGTGGCTTCTAACTTTTGTTTAGGAATCTGGTATGTTGTGCAACAAGTATCACGTCTTATTGGGTTATTTTGAGAGGAGGTCCTGCTGACGGGTCACTACCAGAAACCTGTTGTATAGGGTGGGACGTAGGACTTAAAACACTTACTACAAACTTATTAGACATGGCGTTGATCAGATCGCCTCTTGTTTTTTGTTTCGAATTTGTAGCGCCGTTAAGATTTAAAGAGTGCATAGTAGTACCAGCAATAACCAAGTGAGGCAACTCACAACTAAGGCCCGTAGGCAGAAGGTAGAACAGTTAAAGCCCAAACATTTCATCGAGACTTTCCAACTAGGCATTCATCATGAGAGGTGATCCGGCTTCAGTTTTTCTTGACTCGGTCGCGATGCGCGGTGTCCGCCAATGATCAGTGTTCGATTTCGCTTAGTACGCGACTTATACAAGAAGCAACTGTTCCGTTTTTATCGATTTGTCTTTAGCCGGTAAGCCGTCAATCCTCAGCTTCTTCGGCCCAAAGTCAACGGACACGGGTGTGGTCGGCCCGAAGGCGGGCCCGAAGACCGTCGGGCCCCCACGATCGGACGCACCCAAAACACGTATCGCTTCCGGGCGGATACCGTCGCACGAACCCGTTGAGATTCCCAGCGACGATGACGATGCCCTCTTCAATTCGCTACCACCGACGCCTCCGCCTACAGGCTCGCAGGTGGCCTCCGTTGCGTCCGCGGATGAGGTATGGTCACAGACGACTTAATCGAGGGAACAAACAGCGGAAACCTATGTAACAAACAAGGGGTAAAGGTAGAAGAAGGCAACATCTGCGTAGAGATCCTCCAGGGACTCAGCGCACACATCGTCAGACCGAACGAAATTGGCGCAGGCGTACGCGGAGTTACACAGAGGAGAGGGATTTCATCCTTTGGCTGGAGAAGTATCACGATGACGAGGGGAAGGCACTGGTGACATAGTCTATACGGAGAAAACTCAACAAAAGATAAATGAAATACCCAGGTAAATTCAATCTGGATGAAGGGGAAAAGTGCCTAAGTTCGTTCAGTGGAGTCAGCTCTTCGGCGAGGGATTCCCGCTAAACGGCAGGGGGTCATGCTGTTTTGTTACGCTCCATTGTTGAGCTTGCACGAGTAGGTTGGTAGCCTGAATAACTCAGCCCGCTTCTATGGATGGATGATTTTTGTATTTACTTCGCTTGTATGCCTAAATACGAATGTTACTCTTTTACAACAGGGAGCACCTAGAGCGGCAGCATAATGGTATCTAGGGTTTCCCAAACAGCTGCACGGTCGATGACTCTCAGTAGATTGTATCAGAATAACGTTATCAACATTTTCTTACCATTGTTTCAAAAAATGGTAAGAAAATCTATATAATTGAAGCCTCTCTGCATCATTTGGTCATTCTCCCACATGAATTGCACTGAACTATATAATGAGAACAGTCTCCACTTGGCTGGGCTTACCGTGCTGCGATTCGCTTAGGCCTGTCTTCAGCTTTTGTCCCAACTTCTCGTTTTTGTGGTTAGATGCCTAAACTTAGAATCTAGTTTTCTTGTTTGTCACATTGTGTTGACAGCACCATGCTGTGGTGTTGGTTGATGTTTGATTTATTTCTAAATCGGTCGAACTTTTCCTGGTATGCCAAAAGACGTGATTATCTATTCTTTCAGACATGAACAATATACCAACGTGTGGTTTCCTTGATTCCGCATGATTGTGACCACTAGATTAGTTGAGCAGCTGCAAAAATGATTAAGTGCTAGTCAATAATCAAGCCATGTCGAACGTAACAGGCGATTTTGCGCCACATTCTAAGCTGATGCAACAGTTTTGAGTTACAACTAATTCCGAGAGGTTGTATTACTAGCTGTACCCCCCAGTTTTAACCCTAAGAATAATTTACATATCCGCATAATTCGTAATTGCAATTAAACCGCTTTCAGAGACAAGATGGAAAACCAAGCGGTGATGGTGATTCGATAGTTATCGAAGGCGATAGTGAAGATGAAATATTCGCCTCTATCGACGTAAGTAGAACTACGCTTTATTTCAATTTTTGTATGCCTTGCATGGGTCGGGTATAGTTCGTTGACTCAAATGAGCAAAATAATCCGCCTAGTTGTCTGTAATATGAGATGAGAATATAAACACACACGCCTTTTACTTCATATAAAATAACTCATGAGGGACGGCCTCTTATGTTTAATTGGCTCGTTTACAAGTTGTTATATACGTTCTATATAAAGGTATATATATATATATATATATATATATATATATATATATATATATATATACTTTCGTTAACCTAACTGATAGGTACTACAACTGAGCTCAACCCGCTTTGTTATTCTTAATTAAGATTCATTTCTAGGCATAATATCCAGGCGTGATTTGCAGAAGTGACTTCTAAATTTTGTTTAGAATAATTTTTATGTTTTTCAATAAGTATAACGATCTATTGGGTTATCTTCAGAGAAGGTCTTGCTAACGTGTCACTACGACAAACCTGCAGTATCGGGTGGGACGTTATACAGGGTCTTGAAACAGATTTGTTAGACCTGGCGTTGCACCGAGCAAGATGGCTTAGTGGCAAAGGTTTTGCCTTGCATTCGGGAGGACTGGGCTTGAGACCCAGACCGGCCACTCTTAAATCGGTTTGCATGGCTTTCAATTTAGACAAGGTAATTGTCGGAAAGGTTTAACAATTAACCGTGACACGAAAAAACCGTACACGAACCTTACGAAAAAAATAGTTTAACTCTAGCTATCGTATTTCAGGATAATTCAAAACCCTTCACGGGCAAGGCATGGAAAAGGAATGCTAGTGTGTCGCCCGCGCACCGTGTATCGTTCAAACGTGTCCGCAGAATTAATATTTCCGACGATGATCAGGACCAAAAGGTTGTGGCTTCCGTGGTTCCAAACCCAAGTGCTGGTCCAAAGGAACCCGATGACGAGGACGACCTCTTTAAACTTTCCGACGATGAACCAATTCTAACCGTCAACCGGAAGACGACAGATGCGAAGCACGCGAGCAATCGTCTTAGGTCGAAACTCGCCGTCGTTCCTCCAAATGGGGTTGACGACGCTGAGTCGGCTGCGGACGAGATCTTTCGCGCGTCGCAAGATTCCCCAGAACCCGTACCGCTTGCTGCGAGGATTGCAAAGGGTATGTAAATGGCTCATGCATAGACTGCCGCTCGCCGTTTACAATACGGATAAACGGAACGCTGTGTCCTTATGAATGGCTTTGCATTTGTAACCTGTATCTGTACCGTTCTTTCAGTTTGTGCTCCTGTCGTTGTTATATTAAGCCTGATTGAACAGAACTACCAGTTCCCTTTAATTTTTCGGAGTTATTGAGCTGGTTACACCAGTGCGTCACTTATTAGTTGCAGTTACGGTGCCTAATAGGGCTAATGGATTGGACGCCCTTCTCGTGATTACTTTGTTAATTGGAGTTGATTATAGATATCGCTTTAACGGCATTAGCACATCTTGTATATATATATATATATATATATATAGAGAGAGAGAGAGAGACAGAGAATCCTCACAGAGATCCCAACTCGTAGGAAGAGGATGATGCTCTAGAACCAAATATGCGCCTATATATATATATATATATATATATATATATATATATATATATATATCTATATATACATGTGTGTTTCTTTTTCAGCGAAATTTGTACCACCTCTGAAGAAACCAGATAAGACAGATGAAACAAGTGTTCCACGAAATCGTGAATGCGGCGGAGATGGCGTCGGAAACTTTTCAGGAGTCAGGCAGAAGGTGGCACGGCCTCTTGAAACGAAAGAAAACTCATGTGCTGGGAAGTCATCCGATCATCCATCCGTTACTGGCGAGGATATTGGCGACTTCGATGACGACGATATAGACCTTGACTACAATGCACTATTGCTCAATGAGGAGCCCGAGGATTGGCAGGACTCGCGGAAAGTCACCCACCCCCAACACGGTATATTCTGAGTTTCCGAATGCTGGTTTTGTCTTCCCTCTCTCCATACATATCTCTTAAAACGTCGATAAAAAAGACGTTGGCCAAAATAGTTTCAAGAGTTCCCAGTTACAACCGATCAGACGACTTGCAAAAAAACCGTACGGTTAACGTGCCTGGTCTGCCCAGCGTTTAGAAGGTCAAAGATGGAAAGGCGTATGTGGTCGCTCTTCCGAGTACTTTTGTTTCTGTTGCGACTTAGCCTCTGTGGCCGCCAGGCGTGGCCAACATGAACCGAGAGCCGGTGTACATATATGCACGGCGTTTCTGCTCTTGCGAGGGTGTCGTTGATGAGTAATCGAATTCATGTCTTCGGAGAGTATAGGGATAAAAACATATGCCTATATATTATGGTATTATATATATATATTTTTTTTATGAGACCGTTTTCTCCGGACGGCAAATTTAGTAATTTTTCATTGAGCTTAGAATTTCCATAATTATCTAATTTCAAACAGTTGTAACCAATCAGGGCTCTAGTGAGTATACACCACAAGTTCGATATTACCTTTTTAGCATGCTTGTACTAAACTTCTTCAACAGTGTAATAAAACAGCGGGGCAATGCTCAACCCCATTTGAACTATCAGGGAGGAATAAAGTATTCGGCAGCAGAATTTTAGAAGCGAGCGTTAGCCGCCCAAGCGCCGTCACTGCTATTATATATTCTTCAATGATAAAAGAGTCTAATTTGGGCCGGGGAGTGGTTTTACCTTGGTATGCCCACAACAGGGACGATCGCTACTACAGGCTTCAATGCGGCTTCTCCCAGGAGCTAGATTAAGGAGGTCCCACGCATGACTGGCCACATTGCCTCAGAGTGATGGACCCGAAGAGATGGTAGAAGTGCGAGAGCCTACAAGCGGGGTAGGCGAGCGTTTAACCCTCACGAAATACTTGGACGAATTTTACGGATTGAGACAGAGGGCAACATCTGTGGGTCCCTTCGCGTCGGAGCGGAAGGACTCACAGGTGTGTTCTGTTTATTGTGCAAAGTGTGCTACTTGTCTTATATTAAAGCGATGTCGGTCAGCTTCTACGCTACGCTGGCACGGGGATCGGGGGGGCGCTGACATGCTGTAGTCGCTGTAGCGCACGTGAATCGACCTGCTTGGTGCGATGATGTCGTGCAATGTGTTGATTTGGCCACCTTGTATGGAGGACGCGTATAGGCTAAAACGCGCGGTGCTGTATAGAGGACAGTGGAGCGTATAGCGTAAAGTATATAGTATATATGCTCCGTATTGTATAGAGTTTTGTATTATGGCGTCTAGTTCATTACACGCCGTGTTATGTGGATGAGGGTGGGGCGCCTTGTCTCAGTATCAAAGACTAGATGTGTATAGCGCTCGGATCATACTAATAGCAATAATAATAATTGTTTTGCAGGAATAACGGGCGACAGCGGCGCACAAGCACCAACCGCGGCTAGTTCAAAGACATCACGCAATCGCACGGTGAGTACGCAAGGCGACGGTTCCGATAGTGCCGAACTTGCGCGCGTTTTTTAGTACGGAGTCACTAACGCTTTTAGTTTTCTTATTAACACGCCGCAGGCATGCGGTATCAAATGGCATCAGAGCATGCAACAACACCATTGACGTGAGTGAATATATTTGATTAATACGACTATTGTCTAAAGTCTACCTCCGTGAAGATGGCGATCCAATATCGACTGCAGACCTGCTGCTATAGTCCTCATTTGTGTTCTTTTTTTAGACGGCTCGAAGACCTATCAGTGTGTGTTCGTGGGATTCTGATGCCAGCGAGGAAGGTGGCTCTTCTTCTACGGTCGACGCCTCCGTGGGTCATAACTCGTGCTCCGACGATGTTGGCCGAAAACCACCTGCCGAACCCGTTTGTACACCTAGCGAGCCGACGGCTTTGTCAGGCGCGGGCATCAAAGCAGGCCCTCGACAATGCGGACCGCCTCCTTCAGGACTCGGTCATCGCCATTCACCAAAAGAGGAGCCCAGTGATCGCTATGATAGTGATTTAGAGGAACTCATGCGAGGCAACTATTCGAAGATGCTCATCGTTTGCCAGGAGCTCCTCAAGAAAGGCGTATTGACGCCTGAAGCCAAGGTGAGCCACGATCGTCTTAGCAGTAGGCAATACCGAGGCAAGCGCTATCACTCAATACAAACATACGAA
Source organism: Dermanyssus gallinae (assembly GCA_003439945.1). Taxonomy (NCBI): domain Eukaryota; kingdom Metazoa; phylum Arthropoda; class Arachnida; order Mesostigmata; family Dermanyssidae; genus Dermanyssus; species Dermanyssus gallinae. The sequence continues at coordinate 1,251,630 of QVRM01006816.1, forward strand.
CATATTTATTCACCATAATATTGGCAGCAGTATACATCGGATGGATGGAACCGGGTGGTTTGCAAGAGCGGTAGGAAACCGCTGCCTATTAAAGATAACGACGACATAGGCGGTAGGAGCCTGTCAATGCTGAAGTTCGGAACTGGTGCAGTTGCTCTAGCAGTTGTTCGTGAGACGGCGAGCGAGCGTGCTGAACTAGAGTGTGAACTTTTTTGATGGGGATCGCACTCAGAATGAGAGTACGCCATAGTGATTTAATGTTTCATATGTTAATAGTCAAATGTTAGTTGTTACTGCTACGGCAATCTGACAATCCTTCCCCCCCCCCCCGGCGATGGAAGCGACCCCACTACCGCCACTGCATTACCACGTTGAACTTCTATGGAGATACGCTGAACCAGGCCCCCGGCTGAACCAGGACCCCGGTTCGCGCATCCTTCGTCACAGCAGTTATCCTCTTTCCGAGATCCTTGAGCTCTGAAGATACTCGCCCACAACAACCACAACAACAACGACGGCAAAATTAGCAAAAACAACGGCAAAATCAGCAACAGCGACAACAACTGGACCTACAATCTCTTATAACAGCTGTAGCACTATTATATATTTAAATCCCACCCTAATATGCTTAGAGCTGTTTTGGGAACTATCGAGCCCGTCTCACATTATGTTGCTTGAAGTTTACTTGAGGACTTCATTTTTACTACCGATGCAAGGAAAGCATAGGCATTAACACGAATCTGTGCGGCAAATGGGGATTTGATTATCCCTTGCGCCGTATACGGGTTTCGACACATATTATGCCGCGCTGTTAGTTTCCATGAGCCCTGTATGCCGCGTATCTGTGAGTACGTGCGTATTTATTATCTTGTTACTTGATATAACGTGATATTTTATTACGATTCATTGTTTTTCATGTGTTTAAAACGTTTAGTTAAATAATTTCTATGTTCTGATTTTCCCCAAAAATTTATTTTACGATCCAGTATATTCAATTGTTTCAATAAACGTGATGCTATGCGGCTCGAATTTGATGATTTTTCATTTCGCATTTATGCTTGTGATTTTAGCATTGTAGCAGTGACTTTTTGTAGTTAAGGACGAATGCCGAATACCATCAGACGAAACTCGCGTTCTATGTACACATATATGCCTCAAATTATGCAATAGCGTACAATTTGCTAGGTCGATAGGTTTTAAAGAACTTACAGTTTTGTCTTATGTTCAAATGCCTTACGTTGTAGGCCGCCCTCAGGGATCATGAACAACTGGTTCGCCGGATAGAGGACCGAACGACTCCGGGAAAACCGACGGTGAGTTGTGACAGTTGTTTCGTGCCGTCCGATAATTGTAGCTGGAGGAGCAAGTCGGCATATAAAGAGGGAATATAAATGTTTTCTCATCTTCTGTTTACTCAGCAGATACCGAATGACAATTACATTGCACATGCCTGTTTAGAGATTCTGTTGTTTCTACAACAATATATGCATGCATTGCTATGCTTAGTTCGTTTAGCTTATAGTGCATCGTCCTTGAACCATCCGCTATTTTTTACTCGGAGCTTTGAGGGAGGATGAACGAACAAAATATGCCGGTATGGAGATAATTGGGTTCGTAGGAGTATATGGCATTTTTGCAATACAGTTCTTGACAATGCCGTGTAAGATTACATATTTGAAGCCTGTGCTAACGTCAAATGTTGGAACGACAGCCTTGCCGGTCTGGTACATTCGCTCGGACGCCATCCGAACTTCTGGGTCACCAAACAGTGTCTGAGGAAGGCACTCCGGTTTCACGTCTTCAAGGGGCATCTGGACAAATAAGAAGCAAGCTCTTTAACACGATGACGCCAACGAACTTATGGGTAAGCGATCTAACGTTACTCGAGCGAATTCTGTGGAGGGCAGCCCTGCCCGCCGTCTCGTAACATAACAGAATTTTCACATGGGATGCTCTTGCTGTTAACCCGTTTGGTAAATGACGTAAAATATAGCAATTGATGTGTCTGATGTTGTTTCTGCTAAAATTATTTATACCAGCTATCTCCTTCGTGAGCAATCCTCAAGCTCGAAGTAGCTTCTATGAGTTTCGATATTCTTGTGTAATTTTCTTTTAATATATATATCTGTGAGGGTTTGTGGTATACAAATATTTTCAATATCTGGATCTGCATAGGCGCGCCAAACATGCGTAGTGTTTAAAACATCCAATATAGCTTTGATACGTAAACGAGTATATACAGAGCTACTTCACTTTGTCGTTGCTGCACTTAATAAGATCAGAAATGTTCACACATCTAGGTGACACGTGTTACGAAGCAGCCTTGAGATACTGAAGTCAGTTTACGTAAAAATACCTGTCATGAGAAAATACCAAACTTAATTTTGGTATTATCTCTATATAAATTTGGTACTGCTATTGTTTTGTTGAGTATGAGGTTCTGTAACGCTTATTGTAGACACAGTATGTACTCTATATTTCTAGCAAATATATCTTGTTGTCCTGAGCAATCTTAAATACGGCGCATTTGGGTATTGAGATAATCTTTTCGTTAGAGCTTGCCCATCTTAATACCTAATACTAATAATATAAAATCAATAGTATTTTGGACGCCCAACAAGTGTTGCTGGTTAGCACACCACTCACAGTAGACTTTCAAGTTATCTACATACACGTTGTAGTGTATATATCTCACTAGATTGTTGTATGTATATGTTTTTATAAGATAGAAACGCCATATATGTTGGTTAAACGATTCGACGATTCGGAGTATAAACCCGGACATGTACTGTAACATATTTGGATCATATATATAAATAGGTTTCATTTTTTTTTTGCAGGAAAATGACAACAAGGAAGAGGCGATACCGATAAAATCTGCTGCGTCTGCCCGTTCGATAGCTAGTATCGAATCGACCATGCCAGACAAGGTCGACAGTGGTGGTGACAACTCTGTGGTGCTTGCTCCGCTTCAAGTGAGCATCGTGAAGAAAGCACAGTCTCCCCTCAAACGTATGGTGCTACTTGTACACGTGTTCAGGTGTAGCGAGAAGAATTTGTTGCATTGCTGACAGCGTTCCATTCAATTGAGCCCATGGCATTCCATGACCATGATGAATTCCTACAACAAGTAATATAAGTAAATAATACCGTGGCGATACGTACATAAGCAGTAGTAACGATTATCATGGTTGTTATTGTTAATATTATTATTAGAGTTTGAGACAACATTAGCCAACTGGGGGTGTGTGCGTATCATGTGGCATTTTATTATTTTCATTGCTTTATTGACACTCACTGTTGGGCAAAGATGTTAAATTATACATCTTTTTTTAGAACTGCTTTATCGTTTTGCTACGCCTCGATAATTCGAATGAAGAGCTGCTGATGTGATTTTGTGTACTGTAGGTGCGAATTTTTCATGACACGCTTTAAATGCCGCGTACGCGCCAGCACTTAAGATGCATTTGTTATTTCATAACATCCTGAACATATGCAGTTTGTGTTGCGTAATTTAAGCTTATTGAATTAACTTTGTTTTAGCTACCTTTACAGCGCCTATTCGAAAAGGCTTGGAGCAGGAGGAGCAGCAACAGAGCATCGACTCAGCTCATCCGACCTCCAAAACTCATGTCCAGCAGGACGATATAGGAGACGACGACGCGCTCGATGAAGAGCTGCTGGAGATGATCATGGAGAGCCAGTGAGTTAAACAGAAACACGCATATATATATATGGCTACATGTCCCATTTGTATGCATGTCAAGCGGCATATGTCTTTGGAATTTAAAACATCGCTATCTTATATTATATAACGTTTAAATAAAGAGGTACGGAACGTCATAGGTGCTTCTCATCATCTCGTTTGACGTCCGACGTCTGATACTCACCAAATTCCTTGAGCACATTAATACCATTAATAGTTACATGTACTGTGAGACACTACGTAGCCTACGCAACTCCATCAAGAGCAAACGGCCTGGGCAGCTCACAGAAGGAGTGATTTTGTTCCATGATAATGCGCGTCCACACGTCTCCAGGGTCACATAAAGTGCATTAGTTCCATTAGTTTAGACCACGCCGGAAGGTTTCACCGAGATTTTAACTCGGATTGCTGGGTTAAGCGAGTTAGTTTGGTACATTAAAGAGCATGTCAAAGGGAGGCCCTTCAACTCGGACGTCAAAATGAAGGAGACAGTTGAGGACTGGCCCTTGCCAGAGCCGCAGGAAATCTAAGAACAGGAAATGCTTCGACTCGTATATATATATATATATGTCTTAAAAATAAATCATGCATGATTAAGCATATTATATCTCGTGTATATAATAAAATGTGAAATATTGCATATATCGTAATAAATGCATAAAATTATAGTTTCGAAGCAATATCTAATATAAATGTTCATTTTACTCTGTATAATATACTCTATATTTCTAAAACAAGATGCTATTATTTATTATCATCTTATCGTAATGGTACCACTTGCAAATAAGGCATAAAGGGCGCAAAGTTTAACAAAAAGCTTAGCCGTGTCTATAGTTTTAGCCAGGAGCGTAATCACATACTCATGTGTATGTACTCAATGATGACAGGCCGGTTAAAGAGCCGAAGTCGGCGGCACAGCCAGAAAAAGTGGACGCGGCGCTGCGCGGAAAATTTACTGGAGACGCTCGAGACGACGGTGGAACGGGCGAGTTTGACGGAGATCACTTCTTCTTTTCAACGGTGAGACAGACGCGCATCTCGAGTGAAGAAAAACCCACTCTGATCTGTGATCTCTCCGATATGATCAAACAGCATACATCACGCGCCGTCTCTCTTTGTTTGCGTGGCACAGTCATTAAATTTCGGTTAGGACGTAATACTAGAAACAAGCGTGACATGCTTATCATGAGTGTAACTAAAACACTGTAGCACAATTGTGTTGGCTGTTTGAAAATGACAGCTCTGTCCTAGTGACCATATCTGCATTTAACCTTAGTTAAATCTTGTAGAGTCCCGTTTGCCAGCGAGCACAACACGAAAACCCGTTGCGTTAAACTGTTCATCGATAGAGAGCCTCTGACGAAGGCTCTGTACATAAATATGTTATAACGATTTGTGTAGTTGCTTACGGCGTGTGATTATGAAATGTGCTGCAGGACATGCGTGACAAGTTCGAGAACTTCTTTGGACTGAAGGCGTTTCGACACAACCAGAAGCAAGCTATTAACGCCACCCTTCTCGGTCACGACTGCTTTATTCTGATGCCTACAGGTAAGAAAGCATTGTCTTATCCAATGATTTGCAGGTGAAGTGAATAAACATAGCACTGGGAAACAGTTATAACGTAAATCTTAATAATTGTCAAATAATTGTGTTTAACGTTATTGTTAATTATTATTGCATGGTTGCAGTAGTAAAATATAATAAGTATTATAATTTACTTTATGAGTGTAGACTGTGAGTATGAAACGATATGATTAAAATATGCTACAAGTGAAACAATTATAAATAACCATCATGCTGCCCATTGTAACAAAGATTATTATTCATAATAACATTGAGATCTCCGATGATTATTTCGTTTTAGGTGGTGGGAAGAGTTTATGCTATCAGCTTCCAGCCATATGCTCGAAAGGGCTAACGGTCGTAGTGTCACCTCTCAAATCGCTTATCCACGATCAGACGAGCAAACTCGCGGCTCTTGGGATTCCCGCTGGTTTCCTCGCATCCGAGGTTCGTAGACTATTACAACGACATTAAAGAGAAACTTGTAAGTAGCTTTAACAGGCACACCGGCTAAGTTAATTAGCTGATGTGTAATGCGACGTAAAATTTACTTCAATTTTTCAGCCCGTGTCACAATTGTATATTAATTATAATTAATTATATTATACCGTAATCTTTATATTCTCGGCCACCTTGTAAAGGTTGGTTCCGCTCGTACCTAACCTCAAGAATGCAGGCGGTGAGAGTTGGGCCGGTCGAATCCTCCTGGAGATCCGTAGACATCGGTACCACCCAGGGTTCTGTTCTCGGACCTTTATTGTTCTTAATTCGTATTAATTGCATCCTATTTAACATCCAGAGATCTCCTGTCTCAAGTGGAAACAGTAATTTCGATCTTCAATAAATTTGGTCTTGTCGTTAATGCCAGCAAGACGAACATTATTGCATTTCGAGCTCCTCAGCTACAAATGCACCTCGACAAGAAATTCTTTCTATCAGGGAGAGAATTAGTCTTCTCAGAGACCACAAATGTCTCGGACTAATGCTGCACGAGTGCATGAGCTGGCGGGCGCATTTAGAATACATCAAGCCCAAATGTTACGCCATCATTTCAGCCCTCTTTCGCATGCGGCTTATCGGAGTTTCGGTGGATGGCTTTCTGTTGGTCTACAAAACTTTGTTCCTGCCAGTTCTCCTTTATGTCATTCTTATCTGGGGGAGTGGGTTTGAAGTTGTTCTCCGCCGGGCTCGAATAATGCCAAACGATGCTCTAAGAGCCATATTTGGCAGGCGACGCAGAGGCTCCGTCAGTGATCTTTATGTGGTCCACAACCTCCTACCGGTCGACCTGTTCTACTTGCTGAAGGTTGCCATGCTGGGCTTTAAAATCACTTGGAACATTATTCCCTGTGATGTTTATTTTCCCTTTGCTCCCTTGTTTCGTAGGACCTCGAGACGTGCCACAATATATGTAAAGTCATTAGTCACAAAAAAGTCTAGTCAGCAAGCCCTTGTGCCTCGTTTGCCCTTTATATGCACTAGTATACCACAGAATATTCGTCGTATCACTTCCCTGCATTGTTTTACGTAGATGGTTCAGAAATGGCTACTCACTAACACATTTCGACATAGTTGAGGCACACATGGTATTTTGTGTTGTGTTTATGATTTGTGATACTTCATGATTGACTTATTTTATGGCTGTTCATGACTGAGAGTTTGAGAGACCATTTATATTCTATTTTTTTATTATTGCCCATATATTTTTTTTATGAGAACTAAAGCATTGTATTATGCAGTTCCTATAATAAACCACGTTTTGAATCTTGAATCTCAAAATCTTGAAAAAAGCGAGCGGCATTAATATATATTAAGTTATCACTCTCCACAGAGAGGTAGTCAATTAATCAAGTACCTTGTACATACCAGAAAACGGTCGTCAAACCTTCGGGTCGAGATGTGCCTCTTTACCCTCGTGAGAGGCCTTTGGCCGTGTGTGATCTACTCCACTGTGTCATCTTCCCGTTTTGGAGTGAAAAGTGAAAGAAGTTAAAGTTTTGAAGCGACGAATCGGCCCAAAAAACTTGCGGATTTTGTCGCAAAAATTCCAAGTTAGTTTCCGAAATTGACACTCGTGTCAGCGTTTGCTTACTCATAGATAGCGCGGTAGCCACTTTGCATTAATGTGCGTGAATGCCGACGCCACATTTCCTGCACTGCGCTATATGTAATGCTCACCTCTTCCGATATTTCGCGCAGCTTCAATCGGCGGTCAGTCTTCCGAGGGTTTGCAGATTTCTAGGACAGTTTTCTCATCCGAAGCTGTTGGCCGAACGTGGTGCAAACTACGGCCTCTTTAGTAACGGTACGGGACGCCAGTGCATTGCTCCCGTAAACAGCAGATACTGTGGTTTTAATTTCCGTTGCCATTAAGCCTTCGAAAAATGTTTACCCACGACACGGTACCTGTTTTGCGCCATTGCTGCTGGATGGTTTGGCACGGTACAGTTGCTCGACCTGCAAAATATGCAGTTCGAAACCAATTCATAGGACTCTTATTTTTGTTATTTATGCTTTTTTTTTAATTAGCTTTTTGAATTGTAGGCTGGCGATCCCACGATCGGCCTTTATATATATATATATATATATATATATATATATATATATATATATATATATATATATAGAATGACTTTTAGTGGTAGACGAGACCACTGGGTGGGGGCTGTAGAGAGCCTACATCCGAGTTGTTTCACCATATTTAGCCGGCGCCTAGAAGCCCATCCCACCTCCTGGCTCGTAACGGCATAGTTTCGTCAGGAACAGAAGTTCAGCGGGACGACGCTTTGGGCCACGTTGTTCTGTCTGGGTTTCCCCAACAGTCCTTGTGGCAGCATAGCCGCTGACTCTCAGCGCTATGGTTTATCATTTATTCTTAATAAGCATCGTTCAAAAAATTCTTTTGACAACAGGGCTCCATACCTCGGTAGATAGATGACTTATGTGTTGATATATATGATGTATCAATAGCAAAGATTTGGTAAACAACAGCGAGGCGCGTTATAAGAATTTCTCTTGTTTTAGGTGCCGATGAATGACGTCATTCGAGTAAAGGGCCCTATGGCTGCGTCTATATCTGTATGTCTGTATGGCTTCATTATTACTCACGATGCTGTTTCCATGTGTTGTACAGGACGAAGGTGGAATGATGGAGAGGAATGACGTCGACATCTACGGTGACCTTTATAGCAGAGAGCCGACGCTCAAGCTGCTTTATGTCACACCCGAGAAGCTAGCAGCATCGCAGAAGCTTCTGTCAGTTCTTGACCGCCTTCGGCAGCGGCAGTTTTTGGCGCGGTTCGTTATTGACGAGGCACACTGCGTCTCCCAGTGGGGTCACGATTTCCGGTACGTTGTGGGCATGTTTTAGTTGCCAAGCCGATTCCCAGGGGAAAAGCCTCATCTGTAGGGCAAAATCACACTGTCACTCAACGGAGCCGCCATACGTTATAAGCATTTTTGTGGTTTGGGTGACAGACACGAACATGAGGTATGCCGTTGTGACTCGGCGATACGCAGAAACATACTAGCGAAATCGGAAGAAAATTCTACTTTTTTTTCTATAAATGTCATTCAATGTTAGATAGCGAAGAAGAAAGAAATAGTTGTGAAAGAAATTACAAACATCGAGATTATGTAGTGTCTCATCGTTTAATACCTTGAAAATTGATGATTGAGTGATCCTAAAGAACTGACTTTTAGGAGCACAGTATGGGATTACTGGATATTGACCAGATTGATTCATGTTTGCGAAATTATTTAAGTGTCACGCTTAATATATGTCAGCAAGTGCATATATTTGATCAGATTTTGTCAAAAACGTCTCCCAAATGCCAGTAATCGTACACATTTTGTAGCGACCGCAAAGTGTTTTGACGCACGTGTTCAATGGTATTAGGTGATTCTGGCATTTAGATCTTCAATCGAATCAGCGGGGATATCGTAGATAAGGCTAAAGATTAGCCAAAATAAATCGAGGCTTGATAAGTCGTGCCATTGCGGCGATGGGCCCGGCTTGGCCATTCCATCGATTCCGTAAGATAACATCTACGTGCGACCATACTGCAGCGTCATTGTGCTCTAGCGCTTTATCGTGTGGTTACCAGATTTTCAAGATAACTGTGTGCATTAAGAATGCTCGCTTGTGTAAACGAGACTTTATCCTTAAAAAAGTTGTAGTGCAGTAAACTCCGCCTAGGTTTTTTTATTTTTGAAAAACGTCCAGCGCGTTGATCCGCGCGGTAATCAGTAGGGTCGGCGGCGAATCAGAGCTTTTTTCTGTGTTCAGTTTTCTGTAACACAAATAATTCACTCATTGAATGAACGGTACTTTATTAATTAAAAAAAAAAAAAAAAAAAATATATATATATATATATATATATATATATATATATATGTCTATATATAAGCTATTTCAAGTCGGCAAACTAAAGTCACTGCCAGGGCTGAAATTCGAGCCGTGCTTGGTCTACTGGTGAAATCTCTATTTTTAATGTATGTATGGTATTATCTTGCATGACTAATGGGTTGGTATTTGTGCTTAGTAGAATGTTGAAGGTCCCTGCACACCAAGGTAGTTAACAGTGTAAGGACGAGGACGACGTGTATTGGATGGTTTGGCTGTGTCGCAAGGGATGAACGTATTCATGTTTTAGCGACGCGATGCGAATTTTTAGAGGTTTGATATAACACTGTTCTTTCTCTACGCGTCGTCATCTATTGTATGACGCAGGCCTGACTACAAGCGTCTATCTGAACTCCGCACCCGCTTCCCCGGCGTGCCGATGATGGCCTTGACTGCCACCGCAAGCCCGCGCGTTCGACAGGACATCCTGGTACAGCTGGGAATGAAACAACCCAAGTGGTTTCTGCAGAGCTTTAACAGAACTAATCTTCGTTACGAAATCGTGCAAAATAGTGAGTGTTTATGTACGTACGCATATATGTATATATTTGGCAATGTGCTCGACCTTGGTTTGCTTTGTGTGCTCGTTTAGTTTGTTTGTTTTGCTGATATTAGCATTGGCAGGACAGACTCTTTAAATCCCCCGAGCAGATACATTCAGGCGGCAGCTCTATATAATTAATGATGGTCAATCAATTCATGACTCTTGAGACGATGTCGGTATATTTTGGATTGCTCATACTCTTTCTTGTAGTATTTAATCAGAATTAATATCGCTCTACTTTATTAGCATAACGCAGCAAGTCTTTCCTCCCTTTTCTGAGCCACGAATGAGCGATCACCATACTCTGCTCGATAGGTAAAGTACAGGCAGCTTTTTCACTGACTTTAGCCTTTTAAATTAGCCATGAGTGTTGGTGTTGGTCCAACTAAGCCTAGTTCTTTAATGTGTTTGTTGAAAGAACAGTTTATTTGTCACCTCTTTAAAATAAGTAGTACTTGGTACTGCGATTTTATCAAACACAATGGTACTATATATATATATATATATATATATATATATATATATATATATATATATATATATATATATATATATATATATATATATATATATATATATTCTTCTGTACACTGCAAACAAAGTAAAAAAATGTTCTCTAAACAATTTGTGAATTTCCTCTAGGACCACTACCTACGCAGCACGAATTTAGAAAAAAACGCAGTGTGAAGGAATATATATATAGATATATATATATATATATATAGAGAGAGAGAGAGAGAGAGCGAGAGCGCACAAGAGATGCTTGCGGTTTCTTCTGTGTTTAACTATGATTTGTCAATGTCGTGTTACTTGCTCATTCTATGACTCAGTTAAAAATTCGGTCGTTAGCGAGATGATATCGCTGATCAAGAAGAAGTATAGCGGAATGTGTGGCATTGTCTACTGCTTGTCTCGAAAAGAGTGCGACACGGTAGCGGGTAAATTTATTCAGGTAAGTTGGATTTGTAATTCCATCTGAATATCAGATGAAATAAAGGATATAGGGAGATTGTCACAGAGCGCCGTTGTGTCGGTATAATATTGCACTGGTCTAGTAAATTTTATTGCGCATGTAATTATTCCTTCTTTCTACATCCGTCAATAACATCTGTAGAAACCACCGATCTGACACATAGTGTGGTGGAAACCGTGTGCTGCAAGCTCCGTCGTTAGATGACTATACTTTCTCCTGCTCTCCACCTGCCTATTAAATATGAATTCAATTTGATATTAAATATCGAATGCATATTGATTCAACTAAGCTCGAGATACTAACTCATAGGGTTTCATAGTGATTACCAACTAATAAACTTCAGGTTTCTGGGAAAAGTTTTTTTAAATCAGGGCAACTCTTTAAGTGAACAGCGTCTACGCAGCGTTGTCTCTACATACGGCTTGCAAATTATGATTGTTGTATGTATATATATATATATATATATATATATATATATATATATATATATATATAGCAGCAAAGAAGTAAAGTAAAAAAACATATTGTTGCAGGAGGGAATTTCCGCCGTTAGTTACCATGCCGGGATGGACTCGCAACATCGCGCCCGAGTTCAAGACATGTGGATCAACGGCGACAAAGATGTTGTAAGTGATTGAATCGAGACGTAAATGTATATGCCCACCGGTTGCTCGAAGGTAGAGGCTGATATATATATATATATATATATATATATATATATATATATATATATATATATAGTTGGTTATTCATTCCCTCCTGCCGCATGCAAACAGCCTACATTGTGGTCTATTTGGCAATAACTTACGCAGATGTGAATACGGTCGTTCAACTCAGGGATTGATTTGGAGGCACGTAGACGCAGTCCTTTGCAAAGCTTTGTAAGAGAGATCCTTAAATATTTATTTTTATTCGGCCATCTCCGTCTATCTACTCATCTAATCCAGCCAATTCCGCCCACAAAAAGTTCTCCATCATCTTTCGGTATCGCTCGATGTTGGTCTTTACAGTTTCTCCAAGGTCGCTTTTGACGAAGTAAGGGCCGATAATACCACCGCGCCAAAATGCGCACCAAACATTAACTTGCTGTGTATAATGTGCTTGTTTAAGAATCATTCTTGGGTTTCCCGAGCCCCAAACGTGAACGTTTTGCCTATGCACATATCGCTAGGCGCAAGTTTCTATTTGGTATTTGATGAGCGCTGTTCTGACCACTACCGCCAGCAAACAGCCATTTCGTAAAAGTAATCCACAAAAAAAAACACGTTGGTTGATACTGTATTGCTCCGTCACGGAATAAGCCCTAGATAGTTTGCTATCCAACTCCACAAGAATAGATTCATTTTTTACCTTACAGAACAAATAGTGAGGGAATCAAAACACCATCGATCCGCTGCCCACGCGTTTGTAAATTGTATACAGCAGTAATGCAATCTAACCTTAATATGCTGCGCATTCCGTATGGCTTGCGTAGGTGTGTGCAACCATTGCGTTCGGGATGGGCATTGATAAGCCGGACGTACGATTTGTCATTCACGCAATGCTTCCCAAATCAGTGGAGGGCTACTACCAGGAGACGGGTAGAGCGGGCCGTGACGGTCTACCAGCTGACTGCGTTCTCTACTTCAAGATATCTGACTACATCCGGTTGGTTGAAATAACAGTGCTTGCTGCCATCGGTTACTTAAGCATAGTATCGCCTATCTTTGTATAAAACATAAAGGCACTTTTACGTAAAGCACTTTGAGTCGATGGTGAGCGCTACCCAGCGGAAAATACTCACAGTTGGAAAAACAGAAGTTAACGCCCTAGTTCAATTCACCAGTCATCGCATCGCGATCACAACTAGCGTAGATAGTCCCTTTTCTGCGCACACCGAGCAACGGTGTAGCGTCTGTGTGCTATGTACATCTGATCTCGTATGGCATGCATTTGATAATATCTAGAGTAGATATATATATATATATATATATATATATTGTAAAGCATTACGTTTGTGTTCTTGATTTGTGCATGTAAAATCAGGTGGCAGAAGTTGATTAGCCAACAGAAAGAGACGTCTTCGCTGGAGGCTCGTAACGTACATTATGCCAACTTGTGGTATATCGCGCGCTTCTGCTCGAATGAGATTGACTGCATCCGGCACCAGATCCTTAAGTATTTCGGCGAGGATTTTGGCTCTAAATTCTGCGAAGTTAACCCTGAGGTCAGTTATTGCAATTTGTTTGTGGCTTGGCTCATTTCGTCTAAACAAAGGCGCGCAAAGGTTACCATATATGTTTTATGTATGTTTCGGCAGTGTAACTTGCATAACAATTTCCGTTTTCTATCTGAATTTGTTAAAATATTTTTGTCAATTAGTAGTTTTCTAGAATACACGACCTAGAAGTGGGACACTTTTATTCAGTTTCTTGCATGGCAAATCGAAAAAAATCAGTATGGTTTTAAATGTGTTTAGTTGTAGTTCCGCGAGGATATTTCCGCGTGCTATACAGGGGTGTTATAGGTTTCCCTTTATTTTGTAAATAAAAACTATATATATATATATATATATTTTTTTTTTAATATTGTTGTACACTCATACGTACTATCATGTATGTATGGCCTGCGATCGTGACGATTTTATGGCAAATATCTATATACAATTTACTTTTTATTTGCAGGTATCGTGCGCCAATTGTCGCCGAAGGCAACAAAGCACGATCGTCGAAATCGACTGCACCAAAGAAGCGCGACTAGTGCTCGACCTCGTCGATAAGCGAAGTCGCTATAAACCGCATTCCTACCTCACAATGATCATGATGTACGATGTCCTTCGAGGTGCTAGTACTGATAAAATGCGCTCCCAAAACCTCACGTCAGAGCCTGCCTACGGAGCGGCAAAAGAGCGCCTTCTTAATATCGACAAGACGCTCTCGGAAAAGCTTATCAACAAGCTGTTGATGGATGGTAAGTCGTGTTAAGACTTAAAGATACTCTTATATTTACGTCATCTGTCTCAGAAACGCCTCGCTTCACGCCGGTCTGGCGTAATATCCTCCATACGTTTTGCCGTGTTACCATGGAGGTATGATAATCCCATTAGGTTGTAACTCATTGCTTCCGCTCAGACCTTTGGGCTCGAGTGTGGATGGTATTTCTCAGTGCCGTTCTCATTATTCCACTGCGCCCCGCGTGCCTTGTGAGCCTGCATGTCAGCCAACATGGTTGTTTTCTTTAATTCTATTTTTGAATCTTAGTTAACGAATGGTTCCGTCAGAAAGCCAAATGAATTTAATATTTCAGCGTAAGGAGCTGCGGCAAAGTCCGCAGCCCTTCCAATACCAAAACAAGCCGAAAGCTATTAGATGGCTTCTTTTTTCCATTAGCTCTTTTGTAACTAATTTAGCATCTCGCGTAGACCCTAGTAGTCCCGCCGTAAGTAAAGTACCGAAAGCATGGCTTTCCGTATATACAAATATCGAGGGATGCTCGCAAAATGTAGTGAAATCTTGATAGATAGTAATAGACAAAAAGCTGTTTGCAAGTGCATAGTTGTCAAACGTGGACTGATTCTTACAAGAGGTTCTATACGAAGCACCCGTGTGATTTATTTATTTACCCATTTACACATGGCGGGAGCACCGAGAACATCTGGGTCATCCCGTGTCGTGTTAATTATTTTAGGAAGTGCCTTTATCGTTTAGATGGCTTTCTCTTGCTCTTGTGGATTGTCTCCTATGGCTAACATTTCACACGTGGAAGCGTTGAGTGTCAGCCCCCCCGGCTCGAATTGTAGCACGTCCTATAGATTCTCTGCCACGACGCACGCGAGACAACCTAGAATTGCGTCGTCCAGGTACCAGACGTTAAGTGGGCTCTGTAGACCCTGTAGACTAGGGAAAACAACGCTGGCACTAGTGGATCTCGCTGTTGGATACCGGTTTTAGACTCTGTAGTTGCATCTGTGGTCCAAGCGAGGATTGACAGATCTCTGTAGCCCAGTAACACCATCGGCGGGAACTATAGAGCCTTTCTTTGTGTTTTATTATTATTATTATTGTCTGTGTCAGTAAAGTCGTTAGTTTCAAGTCAGCGCATATATATGTATATATAAATATACATATATATGCGCTGTTAAAACTAATCTAACGACTATATTGGCACAAACTTTTAGATATGTTTTTTTTTTTAGAATTAAGCATAGACTTTGCGATATATGTATTTCTTAAAATTAAATATATATTTACGAAGTGCATATATAATGCTGTGAGTTTTATACTATTGGGAAATACTTCTGATTACTTTAAGCGGATCCGAGCGGACCAGCCAGTCACTTTAAGTGCAGCAATTTTACCGAGCGGATTAGCCAGTCACTTTAAGTGAAGCAGTTTAACATGTGAACACATGTCTTTGTTAGGAATTCGAAATGTTTGCTGAAAGCCAGCAGACAGCTTATCAACTACGTGCTCATCTTAATCTCCAACCTCTTATTATTGAGAGGTTCTACTGTCTATATATATACGTATGGTATTCTACTGTCTATATATATATACGTATGGTATTCTACTGTCTATATATATATATATATATACGTATGGTAATATTACATATAAGTAATACAATTTAAGTGATAAACGGTAACGAGGCACTTAGTGACAAAAACAAAATCGCTTCGAAAAAAGAAATTATTCTGATTGCTATTGGATACCCGTCAGTAATCATTTTCGTTAAAGGAATCGTGTACCTTGTGTGTCAATGTTTTCTTTTTTGTTTATCTTCTGATGTAATTCATACATATGTGACTATTTTAGGTTACCTGAAGCAGGTTGTAGTGGAGACGAAAAATGCCGATGCAGCGTATCTCGCTATGGAGGCACGAGGTCAAAAATTTCTGCGCGAACTGGGAACCAACTTGAGTATAAAGTTGCTGAAGCCAAAGAAGAGCTTCGCTTCGGTCGTGAAGCCATCCAAGCGAGATGCACCCACGGATGCAGCCTACCGTATCAAGAGAAGGTTCGGCAATATGCATGTTTGAATGCTGTCTAAATCATTATTTAATTTAAAAACATGCATATCAATATTCCATGTGTGGCACCACGTGTGCCTATATGTATACATATACACCAGAAGTGATAGTTCACTGATTGAAAGCATTCTCTGTACCATATATATATATATATATATATATATATATATATATATATATATATAAGTGCTATGTTGGACGAGCAAAAAAGAAACATTCGATCATTCGTATTATACTAATCACATTCTAATGGTCCCGTTCCTTATTTAAGTGCGGCCTTGACAAACAAACTAACGAAGTATCTTTACTTTTCGCAGTTGTATGGAGAGCTTGACCAACGAGGTTAAAGCGATCGCACGGGAAAAGGGCATGTTCAACTATACCCATCTCTTTCCAACCGAGGTAGGCCCATACGTATATATGAAGTGTATATATTAAACCCTTGGTTACATGCGAAGTTTGTGATTGTTGAATAGTGCAGTTTGGTACGACTTACTTTTTTTACGAGGGCTCATTTCCTTCTATGTATAACGTTCTAATCGAATGATGCTGTAGTGGTACTATTCACTGTCACCTTATTTACTCGTTGCTAGCATTAGGCATTAAGTATGCTCGAACTAATGGGAATTTTGGACGTTACCAACATCATCTCCATGATGCCGTAGTGGGTGACTTACGTTATTTTGCTTAACTGGTTTTGGTTTCGTTTGTTGATTGTTATTGTCGTTTCGCTTGCAGACCCTCCGGATGCTCTCAGAGCTTCTTCCGGCGAACGAAACAACTGCTCGCCAAGTTCCGATGGCGGACCACGTTTGGAAAGCTTACGGCGAACGTCTGCTGAAAATCACACGCAGGTACGTTGCAGCGGCTCTTTCCAGTACACCGAAGGTAAACAGTGCAAATAGTCAGAACTCGACGAAGACGACCATCCTAAGCTCGGGCAACCGACACTATTAGAGCTAGCTCACGATACCTTCGCATGCAATGAGTGACGACTATTTATCAGAAGTCTAGCGGTACCGTTAGAAATACCCTCCACAAACTCGTCACGATTTGCATCTGAGCATATCGTATCTCGAATAGATCATGGCCAGACTTTTAGTGGCCCTAGTGTGTATGCGTATGCGCGAATACACACTAGGGAAAGCACGCCGCCGCCGGTCTGAACGCCGCAAAGCAGCAACAATAGCTGATGATGTTCTATACACGTACACTGTATTTGCTTATCTATCTATCTACCTATCTATCTGTGATCTGATTATCGACTTCGTATGTGTGGCATGCTTATTACAGTTTTGCCGCCCAGCTAGAAATGGCCGATTTGGACTTTTCTACGGACGACGAGCAGGACGACGGTGGCGACGATGGTGCCGGCGACAACGACAACTACGATCACGGTGTAGGCCACGACTCGTGGTCTGGTAGGCCGCCCGTGGCGCCGCCGGTTCATGTGACCTAAGGCCGCCGGAAGGGGTTCAAGACGGGGCTCACGAGGAGGCAACGCCTACAAGTATGCGCGTCGACGCCGACGCACAATGACACAGGGCGCTGGTGTTGCTGGCGCGAACGCTGCAGCTTCCTCCTTCTCCTCGTCGCGCGGCCAAAAGGCGAAGCGCGGCCAATATCGCGCGCCGAAAGCCAACAGTGGCGTCGACATGACGCACGTGAGGACGGGAAATCCTCTGCCCGGCGTGCGCCTCATGGCCGCACCCGGCAATCGGCCATGGAGCTGATCAGTCCGGCGGCCGGCCGGCCGGCGAGCGCAGTTGTAGAGTTGATCTTCTAAAAGGGAACTTTTAGTTTGTTTATATATATATATATATATATATATACGTTCATACATACTCATGGGTATTTATATATATGCATCCATATGGATGTATACAATCAATGTACATACACATATTCATGTAGCAACATCGTTTGCAGTTCAGGTCAAGCAGTCGTAGGAGGAACAGAAAACGAGAGTTTCAACGTTTCACGCAGGCAATAATACCTGAGTTTATATACGTAATGCAAAAAACAATATGTATATATATGCGATTTTGTTTTAAATATTGGGACCACACGCTAGGCAACGACACTTATATATAGGGTTGCGTATTGTGTTCGATGTGACATAGTTTGATAGATGACTTACAGTTTGTGGCCAGATGCTAACGGCACAAACCTGTCAATATTACTTGTTTTGCTATAGGATTCTAGACTGTTTAGAAGTGTTTCAAGAGGCAGCGTGAGGTGTTCATGCAGTGTTTGAGCCAATGGGCATATAGTTTCTAGGCAAGTAGGACGGTTTCTTTAGTCTTAGCTAAAATTAGTGGTCTTTAAATTCGTATCCTACTATTTGTTGTTCTGGCAGAAGAACTTATGTAATGTGTGCTTTTTTGTTGTGTACTGTGGAGGTTAAACATCGTATGCTCCGTAGGGCAGCTCTGGTGATCTGCTGCAATCGATAGATGACTTACAGTTTGTGGCCAGATGCTAACGGCACAAACATGTCAATGTCACGAGATGTTGCTATAATATTCTGGGGTGTTTAGGACTGTTTTAAGGGGCAGCGTGCTTACTCAGATTTTGAGCGAATAGGCATATATTCATTTTAGGCAGGTAAGACGTTTTTTTTAGTTTTAGCTAAAATTAGTCGTCTTCAAGTTTGTACCCAACTATTGTTGTTCTGGCAGAAGAACTTATGTAATGTGTGCTTTTTTGTGTACTGTGGAGGTTGAACATCTTATGCTCCGTAGTTCAGCTCTGGTGATTTGCTGCAATCGATGAATTACTGCTCTTACTGCATTTACGAATTATATATATATATATATATATATATATATATAGTGAGAGAGATAGATAGATAAAGCACACTGTACATATGTAAATAAATTACAGGTTCGAAATGTCGGATTGGAGGTTGTTTTCAGTTAAGCTCTTCAGAGTTTAGTTATTTTTGGGTTGCATACATTTAGAAACGGGATTCGATATACATCACACGAAACATTGAATATGCAAAGCAGGACCTAACATAGGCATAGAAGTGGCACAATTATACTCGATAGAATTGAATTACGTTGCGTTTAGCTTGCACGCTTTGCTAACCAGAGTCAGTAAAGATGATAGCAAGGATTGACAATGACAAAAACCGTGCCAACATGATTTGCTAGACCGGCCCTCCTTTTTTATAATGGAAAAATGACGCAAATATGGCATTATGAGACATTTAAGATTGGAAGAGTTGAACGGAAAAGTCATGCAGATGTTTCGAAGGTGTCTTTCCTAATGAGGAGTTACGAATTGCGTGGGGGAATTTTTATCGAACTTCATTGAGTCGATAACAGTCGATTACCGATTATGATTATTATCTAAGAAATTCGACGTTAACAGTAGCGGGCAGGCAGTGAAGTGCATGTGCGCAAACGGTTTCATTTGTTGGTTTCAAGAAACTCGTTCACAAAACTTAAAAGGATATTAAGTTTGTTAAAGATTTGAGTGACTGTCAAGATCATTGTCTTGCGCGAATTCTTCAGTGGCAGAATGCTAATCTCGCAGAATTTCATAGTGCTTGACCACAGGCAAATCCGCAATGGGCATCAAGATTCTTGCTACGGTATCTGGTGTGTTATCCGCTCATGCATCGGACACACGTAATGCGAATTTATTTTATAAATGCCTTCTCATAGAACACAAGAGTAAACAAGATCGAATCAATATTTGTTGTTGTTGTTGTTGTGGTTAAGTTAGTCACCGTGCATAATAGCTATGAAACGTTCACCAAAGGCGAAAAATCAAATCTTTATAGATGGAAGGTTGTCACGTAATAGATAAATGAATAGGTGTTATTAGTTATGAGTGGTTTTCATATGTTCAGAGAATCATAGCTCCTCAAAGCAATCAAGGGATAGTATGAAGTGTTTATATTACGTGCTTTCTAATTATTTTATACATTGCTATTATGAGTAATATCGTGTTCGACTGATACTAGAGTTAGGTACCTAAATAGTATTGTTTGGCGTTTTGTTTGAATATTGTCAAAGAAGAAAATGCGCGCACATCTGGAGAGAGCTTGTTCTAACATTTGGCACCGAGATTTAATATTGAGAAACGAGATGAGAAGTTGTGTGAAGAACTGGATAGCATTTGTTCATAGAGTCTTTTGGGGAATCGCCGACAAAGAGGGTGTCATCAGAAAATCGGGTCAGTCGGCCGTGCATTGGAACTTCAAATATATCGCTGATAAATATGTTAAACAGCGGTGGGCCGCCAATACTCCACTGAGCCTTTCCAACTGATATGTTTCCGACATCTGAAAATTTCTGCCCGATCTGTGAAATTTGCTGCCTTTCTGACATAAAACAACGTACCCACGACTAAACACGCTCGTCAACACCATAGACTCCTAGTTTAGTCATTAGGTATGTCCTTAGGTCATATTGAGGTCGACGGTATCGACGGTAGTCCGCATAATATGTGGAAAACAGCAAGTTCTGTTGACATAGTCTGTAAATACTGAATAATTTAAATTACTAATATGCCCGTTGGAAACGACAAAAAGAGCAAGAGAAAGGACAGCGAAGGTTTGCGCGTAGATTGTGTTGTGTAAAATGAAGTACAACTTGTACAGTAACAATCAGTACCATTGCATTTAGAAGAGGAGGTAATATGTAGGACCGCTTTGGAAACAAGTAGACTTGCATAGGCAGGAAGGGTTTTTGTCGCAATTATGAAAATAATATCGAATGTGCTGATCATGGTTACTTGCCCGGCTCCTGGGTGTGAACGAAAATATTTTGTTTTCCTCCAAAAAATAAACTGGTGGTTGTTGATTTTAAGTGCCCGCGAGGACGATGTACTCGCCAACGCCTGAGGGAGGTCTTCCGATGAAAGTGCTAACAAGTCATCGACAAGCTATGCCAGGCTCGTTGCTGGGTTCTCATCGTCACTTGGCCAGGTTAACTGCAGGCGTTATTTAAGTCGCGACGTTCCAATCCTCCCTTAAGGTTGTTTTCTTTCATTAAGAGACGAGGCTATATATATATATATATATATATATATATATACATATTTATATATATATATATATATATATATATATATACGTATATATATATATATATATATATATACGTATATATATATATATATATATATATATATATAGATGTTCAGAGGGGGAATGCCGCTTCGGTGAGAGGTACCCTGGCTAGGTGGACCAGCCCAAGCCTGGACCTAGCGCCTTGAGTTATGCCCCAGCGGGCTGTGCACACGTTCTTACATCACAAATGTATATTTTGCTACACTTAAATAAATGATGATGATATATATATATATATATATATATATATATATATATATATATATATATATATATATATATATATATATATATATATATATATATATATATATATTTGTGTCATAAAATGTCAAGTAAGCGAATTAGACGCATTGCTCGACATTCCATCCCGCGAACAAAGGTCTGCTGGATTATTATGACAAAACTTACACTGTGAATTCTACAGTGGCAGATAATATTTATTATCATGCTTGAAAGAACAAATCTGCCATAGGTAGCTTCCAAGTACCAAATGCAACAAATATTTTACACTAAGGTTTGACAGATGGAACCTTTATTTGTAACGAGAGGGGGACATTTGTACACAAGCGCTTGTACACAAGGACCACGTATATATCACCAGTACAGCCAGTACTGTTCTCAATACGATACCAGCGAAACGCGACATGCCTGGAGCACCTCATGGTTAACGGGTACTAGTATTTTAAGCTGGACAGCGGAGAGTGTCGGATTTGCGAGATCTAAGACAATCAAGACGAACGTATATTACACGTTTTTTCAACAAGAACTTGAATGAAAAAAAGGTATTCCGCTGCTGCCGAGGCCGCCAACCGTGTCCATATAGGCTCTGTGTGTGGGGGGGGGGGGGGGGGGTAGACGCTAACCGGACAGCAGAAAGCCAAACAATAAAAATAACGCCAAAGCATAGATTTCTCGGTATGCACCTAGGTATCCCGTATAGTCGTTGGAATTTTTAGAATTCCAGGCAAGCCTGTCAGCAGAACATTCCTCGCGGACGTTTCTGCTGATCAGGTTGCAGCAAATATGAATATATATATATATATATATATATATATGGGGCTTGCTATAGGTTTTAGGTGCCGAGACAGTAGCTCTGGCTCAATGTTTAAAAAGGCGCTGCATTCGTAGCAGTGCGTAACACCGTCAGCATCTCCAGAGTTGCACATACGCCGTAAATGGGACTCAGCTTGCCCAGTGTTAAGGGTGGCTCGGCAGGATTGCTTTCCATTACTCTCTCATTTGTGCGCCATATGTCTTTGCGTCTTATTGAGGGAGCGGTGTGTTGTAGCCCTCGAGTCGTGCGCTTCCATACCATGCCAACTACGAGGGAGACGGTAGATTTTTATGATAGAAATACCAAATGTGTAGCCAAGAGCAATTTAACTACATTCCGCCTAATAACGGTGACGCCTGTGCTACATCATTCAAATTTGTCAAATTTGTCCAACTGGCTATGCTAAATTTTTATTTACTTAAATTGCACCCTGTTTGGGCATATATACACAAACGTGATATAACAAACATAGTAAAAATGAATTATGAGCATTTTCGCTGAAGCTGAGAAAGCGACACGGATTCCGTACAATCAGGTAGGTGGTATAGGGGACATGGGGCGCCACAACGACGGCATTTGCAGTCCTCCTTGGGTTTATGAAACCCAGCAGACCATAACTACCGGCATAGTAGGTGATGAAATCCGTGAACACTGTAGCGAGTAGTGAGGTGACGACATGGCTGGCGAGAGCCCTTCCAGCCCTGGTTACTCATAGCTGGTGATAGATGAAACTCTCTGGGAATTAGAGACACTTTTTGAGAATACTCATGCCGAAACGTTGTCGTCCACTCACCAAAAACGTTTCTACGCCAAATGTATTTAGTTTATTCCATGCTGGAAAATTAAGTAAGATTTTTGACGCTTCTCCGAGCAGACTAAGAGATGCCCTCCCCGTCCCCAAGGATTGTGAGGTGAATGAGCTATTATTACACAGAAAGGCCCCATACAGGGTACGATTCCCCCTTCTTCGCAGTGCAGCTTATTTCAGTTTAGACGCCGGCGTCTGTCCGGCGACGTGTTCGACTCGACATGCATAATGCAGAAGTTGTTTTCTACTGCATTGACGGTTAATGCTGTATTTCATGATTTGTATAACTAACAACATGTTTTTCATACAATATGTGAACGTATACCGTGCGCCTACTAAGTTTTACAACTGATGAGCTAAAAAGGCTTACATTTTTAGTTTTACGCTACTGGAAATGCTATTTTAAAAATAGAGTAGTTAAAGACGACTACTGGAAATGCTATTTTCAAAAAAATAAGTAGTTACAGACCCTGCCGGGGATATACGCTTTATCCCATCCTAATTGTTATGTACATACAACCTAAAAAATGTTGCTGTTATGAAGTGAAACGGGAAAATTGAATGCGCCTCCAAGGAAACGTCTAGAAAGGTAGGGGGAGGGAAGAGTTTCTAATTCCTGCTTTCTCAGATGACACTGTGCTAGAGAATTGAAAAATAATGCCAAATTTTGTTAGCTTTTATTTCGTGTATTAAGCTTGCCAATACAATTGCCTTACCGCACAAAAAGCAGAATTACCTAGCGAACGATAGCCGATACGTCGAGCCAGGTGGCGTGGTGAATTTGCACAATTGCGTTTATGGGGTCTGTCTTA
Organism: Dermanyssus gallinae; assembly: GCA_003439945.1. Lineage (NCBI taxonomy): Eukaryota > Metazoa > Arthropoda > Arachnida > Mesostigmata > Dermanyssidae > Dermanyssus > Dermanyssus gallinae. Next base: position 1,275,596 of record QVRM01006816.1, read on the forward strand.
CAGAGCAATGTAAAAGCAAACCCGTGGAAGTTAATAATTGGCTGAAGGTCAACCCGAAACAAATTAGGGTAGCTGATGCGGCAAATTGAATTCGGCAGAAGGCGGCCTGCGACAGACAGCCATATATTGTGTGTCTTGTGCATTGGCAATTCTCCTTCGGCTTGTGAAAATCGTCGCTGCTACAGAGAAAATGATGGAATCCGTGGGCTACAACCGCCACCGCCAAATGGTACTATTTAATTATTAGAAATATTTGGCATAAATATACAGCCAATTAAAATTTAGCATATTCCGATTTATAGATACAGATATATATATATATATATATATATATATATATATATATGTATATATATATATGTATATATATATATATATATATATATATATATATATATATATATATATATATATATATACCGATTTAGCATAACGTTTAGTTTGAGCAACGTTTACCCTGATGTATGCACATTTGGCATTTTTGTGGCCATCCTAGCCAGCCTCCAAACCATATTGGCTTACTGAAAAATGTCACCTGCCCAAACCTCTTAATGCTATAAAGGTGACTTTATGTTACGTTATGTTACTTTTGAAAGACATCAAGAAAACTTTCGGTAGATGTACGTAAGCTGTATCTGTAAAAGTCTCCACGCCGAATATTTAGCCCGCCTTTTAATTGTTGTGCATTACTTTCGTAACGTTAATTAGCAATTTAAATAGCGTAACTCTTTTGATGTATGAGCTGTACAATCACAATCAATCAATCAGGTTTATTGACGTGCCCAACAAGTTGACAATCTGTCACCTTTCATTCAAAATATTCACAATACACGAGTGTTTGCACCGATCAAAAGTGTGCACGCGACAAAGTAATAAAATTGAGCGTAAATAACACAACAGAAGTCTACGAGTGTATGCACAAATCAGAAGTGTATGCGCGACAAAGCAACAAAATTGAGCATAATTAACACAACACAAGTCTAAAACCCTACAACCAACCTAATACAAATTTAAAACTTTAGAACCAACCCAATACAAGTTCAATACCTATATAGTAAAACAAATCTAAAACAATTCACTCGGAGTCACTTGTTTCTTCGTTCTTCAGCAGTAAGAGAAGATGTCGTTTAAAAACAGCGGCCCGGCTGGCATTTCGAAGCGCCAATAGCAGCTCGTTCCAGACCGTGAGCAGCATGTAGGCCAGTGAGTACCGAAGTAGAGTGAGTCTGAACCCTGGCACTCTGAGTTGGTTCCTGTAGCGCTGCGACCGTACTGGGGAAAGGACGAAGTCAAAAGTACTAAGCGTATTCGCGACGTAGCTTTTAAATGTGTTAAAAAACCACAGTCCAGTCTAACAGCTTGAATTAAGGCAATGCTTGTTAAAAATACCATAATTATTGTTTAAACATGTGCCCAAACTAGTAACTATATTAGAGCACTAATTTCAGTCGAAAAACAGCTTTTTTAAAATTAAAAATTAGCTTTCTTGTCTTATGTAAATTAAGAGTTGTGCACAACTCTTTATCATCGTGTTCCCAATTCGTTTGCGTAAGCAGCGTTACTTCGTTCAAAATGACAATACTATACTAGAGTAAGAAATTCCAAACTTTTCTTAGTTAAGAATTCAGTTATTAACGCTGTAAATTTATATATATATATATATATATATATATATATATATATATATATATATATATATATATATATATATTATATATACATTGAGCATTAACATATATGTATATATATACCATATTTAAAAATATGTATATATATAGCAGTGTTTTAATATTGAGCTTAATGTACCTAATACACACTGTCTATACACGGTACGAATTCTAACTATAGCAGCTCCTAACCGCGTGACCAAACCTTACCGTCAGGCAACATTCTGAGTTCTCTATTTCCAATTCTCCTCGCAAGCAAGTACCTGTGCAGCGAGTTTAAGGGCTCGGATCCCAGCATAGCCCTTTTTCGTTTGCATGCACGATTGAGTGTTGTCCACACAAGGTGCCGCAGTTCCCCACAGGATGGCTAGTTCCCCACATCGGCGAGCTGACTTCCATCCTTTATCCTGCTCATTCGCCTACACCTTACAGGCCCTTACTCCGCAGTGCGAGAGAGATGAACAGGGGGACGAGAGGCGCGCGCACTCCTTGACCGTTCTGGGGGTGCGTCGTCTGCTTGGAGCCAAAGCAGTCAAATCTCAACTTACCCACTATGTCGTCGTCCCTCCTCCTCTTTCGTCTCCTCCACCATTTCTACGGTCGCACCCCTCCGGGTTACCACCGGGAATCGGCCCACACTCCTCGGCAGTATATACACTCTATATACAACGGTCTTGTTCCTTCTGAGGAGGGAAAGAGGCAATAACGTGATCAACACCGGCGCCGTCGCAAACACAGGACATACACTTCGATAGCCGATAGCAAAGAACAATAACTGCTGTATCATAATTACATCATCGTTCAGTGTTTGCTTGTGAGCTGGCTCGCCCTAACGCTTTGCGGTGAATACGGCCGGAAAGCATTACCTATGAGCGTTACGTGCGCAGCGTGGCCAGCCGGAGGAGATCGAAATACACGTGCATTTGAAACACAAGCTACGACGTGTCCTGAGATCCTAGAGCAACCACTCATCTGGTTCTCTATCTATCTATCTATCTGTCTTCTTTTGACGGTCAGAGACGATCCTGCCTATCACACGTTGCGTCTGCATACCTGCAACTGTGACCTCTGTAGCAGAGTGCGGAGGCATCAGCGGTTCACCCAGTTTCTAACAGCAGCTTGTCCCACCAGCCGCCGGCAAGACCTCATCCAGGCGTAAATCCCTCCCGCCTCGACACATACACACACACGTTCATAACTGGATTTCGGATGATCTCACCGTATGGTGGACTGCAAATTACGACAAGGCCAAAGGCACTTCACGCGTTCACGGCCCTGACTATAGATATATAGTAAGCGTTTACTGGTCCTTACTGGAAGCCGCAAAACACGCCCGTCGAATGGTTAACGGTGCAACGAAATTAACATCAATAACAACAAGTTTGGACGACTGCGATACAATCGTCGCATAGAGTGCTAATGGAAAATGTAGTGGTTAGCGTAAGTAATTGGTGCCAGCTTTCGGTGATACCTAAACAACGAGCAAGTCAAGGACAGGAAACACGTGCCGAACAGTGCGTCCTGGCTTGACAAAAGACAGCAGGTTTGCACAGCTCAATTACAGCGTTGCGGAAAACGCTATAGTAACATCGCCGCTACGGAACCAGGACAGTGCGAGATTTCTGCACAAACGACCACAACAAGAGTGAGAGCCGCGACCACTATTGGACGTCAAAAGGGTGTACGAGAGCAGTCACTACAGTACTACCCGGGTATAAGGCCAGGTATGCATTAAAAGAGGCTGGAAAAACGTCTGAGTGTGTGTTCAGAGATAAGAAATAGGATTTCACGTTCAAGAGGAAAAGCATAACATAAGTAGTATGTTATTGTTCGTCGTCGAGCTTGTCAATGTGTCGATATCTTCCATCGCTGGACGCATCTGTCATTTTTGCTGCCGAAGGCTGACAATTGTGCAATTGCCTATTCAGCCCCTACGTTAAAATCTTTGACTGCTACTGAACATCTGGATATAGCTATTTAACCCCAACTTTAAAACCTTTGATTGCAACTGAGCATTAGGATATAGCTATTTGGCTCCGACCTTAAAACCTTTGACTGTTACTGAGCATCAGGATATAATTGTAATACAGGCCCATAGCATTCGTGCACAGTTTAGCTAGAGACTCTGCTAGTCTCGGTTGCTGGCAACGAGCCTAATAAGCCTCCCTGGCCATAGTCCCATGCGTACGTGATAATTTAGACCTACACGTCTAATGTGTCTGAAAAAATTTAAAAAAGCATTTAAGAAGCCGAAACGAATTTAGATCATGGGTCCTCTTCCTCTACAACCTACTACGACTGGCAGCTGGAAATGGTGGATTTGGGCGATAACATCTCAACCATCTAGGTAGGTAGGCCAACCATGTTGGCATGTTGGTAATGTTGAATGAGCTTTGTGTGCAACAACGTGGAGGCAGTTCCAGGCGTACGATTAAAAAACAATATATATATATATATATATATATATATAGGGAATTAATTAATGACAAAGGACTTCGCCTAGTGGGCTGACAAATATATTTTTGCTTCCTAAAGGTAGGTGGTCGATGCGTACGGTCGAAGCTCGTCCGCCAGAATGATTTGGCACGACAGTCCAGTACACTAACTGTCACGTCCAAGAAATAGGACAAAGGAAAAGATTCCTCTAAACAACGCAGCAGAACAACGCCAGACACTATGTAGTTTTTGCTAGTTGGTGTTCACTTCGAGGTCGGCTATTTTTTTTCTACGTGTCATGTGTTTTATAAATCAGTTGCATTTTCCAACGAATGACGCCTTATGCGACGCTAGCGTCTGTCCCACGTTGTCCCACGCACTGGTCACATGGCTGGTGAAAACCTAGAGGACAGCACACAAGCTGGTGGTAGCCGTGCACGATATATCTTGTGTATATGTGACGGCTAGAGCATGCGGCTACCTCCCAAAGCTAACAAGAAAAATAGATATGAGGCTGCCCAATCTCGGCCGAGCCTTTGTCAACCTTTTCCTGTTAGTCTTGCAAAAAATAATGCAATGATTTGGTAATGGGTAACCTTTGTCCGACTGTGGCTATTGCTGCTGACGGTCCACAGTCGGCAAGAAGGTTTATCAAACGACTCTTTGCTTTCCAAAGAAAACATAGAACCCGCTTCATATATGTGGGAAAACGTCCAACTGAGCAACGTTCACTGTCAAGAGATGTGTCCACGCTCTATTGAGGCTGCAAGTCAGCATTGGCGCAATCTTCAGCTCAAAATGTCGTACAGCAACACGCAGTAGCAAACTCCGAATGTATCGTCACCTCCCAATACACGAAAGTGATTAGTGCTCGGCACCTGTCACTGATATGTTGTGTGAAGGTCGTGCACATGTACTGTACCTAAGGCCCAATATTGGGAAGGAGCTTGCGAGCTCCAACTTTTCCATGCCTCCACATACAGTTGCGTCTGTGTCAGCCAGGCAACCCACGGCAAACGTTAATTGCTTTTGTTTCCTGTAAATTTATTGCCCTTGTTGTTATGATAAGCCTCTACTATACCAACGATTCTGGGGATAGCTGCGAGGTCATGGGCAATCATGACGCCATAAACGTACAACGACATTACCTCCAAATTCGGCCCGCACAAGGCGAGCGGGTAACTCAGCGACTAGTAGAGCAAATGACAAACATTTGAGTGGATTTCCCTACAGGGTACCCACATTTGGTCTCAGCTTTAAAGAGGCGCTACTCTACATATCCACTTCCATACAACCCTCAATAAGGAAGCTGGAAAACACTTGCAGAAGAGGACCACCCACTCCAGCGTGCCGAAATGAATCGACTATTAGGTAGCAGGGGGCTTTGCCAAAAGCCTTGACGCAATGGTTAAGATTGCGTACCGAGGAACCCGGGTCTTGCCAACGCCCGCTCAACTTTCGATTGGAGTACGTGCATCGCATACTGTGTATCTCGGCTTTTCCTGATCCCGAATTGCTCTGGTCGTAGGACCTGCTCCGGAGTTGGAAGCATTCTTGCGATGACCGACTCATCTACATTATCGTCGCGATTTGTCTTGTATAGCAGAAATATTCTGGCGCGGTGCCAGGCGTGGGGTATTTGCCCCTCGTCGACTATCTGGTTCGATAGCGTAACCGACTTACCTGAAAGAACATCTGAGGATTCTACCAGTGGTAGATTCCATCGAGACCAATGCTTTTCCGCTTTGGAAGACCACGCAGAATTTTGGCGACCTCCTTCTCCTTGAAAGGGGTATTCTTGAGGTCCTAATTCATAGTGCGTGGATAATGGGCAATTGGGTCGAATATGAGAGGTAATTACTCACATTACGGCCTGTAAAAATTTGTATCTGAGGAAGTCTGAAGAATAACCGATTATAGTCAATGTTTTAAGGCCAGGCGAGAACAATTGTCTAATGGTTTCAATAAACTGTCCTTTCAGATGTTCCCGTTTACGTTGCTGTGGGAGCTAACCCCTCCGCAAGATCCTCGCACCAAGGTTAGCCTAATCTGCAATATTTTAAATAAATAATTGAAAAACAAATGATCCTATATATATATATATATATATATATTTATAGGGACCTAGGTTCAAATGGAACAGGCATTCTTATTCGTAGTTTTAAGTCTTGACGGAATGAGTGCCTATATGGACTCGTCGACTATAACCAGAAAACAGAAAAACGAAAGCACATATTTGCCAATATATTAATGACTCATAACCATCTCCCCAAAATTATATTATTATTCGGGAAATTTCTTCCACGCTATATATGTATGTGTCTCCTCATAGAGACCGTCTAAAAACCCAAGATCCAACGTGTATAGATAATCTCAATGTAACCTTCTCACTGATGTTTTTTGCGACTATTAGGGTTGGCTGCTCGTAGATACCTGGATTCCCGCGATTGCACTATGCACAGCCTACGTGCTTACGGTGAAGCTGTTTTTGCCACGTTACATGATGGGTCGGCCGCCTTTCGACATTATGTCGTTCATACGGGCCTTCAACATCTTTCAAGTATTAGCAAATTTTTGGTTGCTATCCAGGTGGGAAAGAGGTAAGTATATATATATACATACATATATATATATATATATATATATATATATATACATATATATATATATATATATATATATATATATATATATATATATATATATATATATATATATATATATAATATCTATATATATATTATGCATTTTATTTACCATTTCTTGTGAAATATCTTTGAACCAGATGCGCTCGCAGTGTAGTATGTGATACAGCGTTGTTGTTGTGTTTGTTGTTGTCGTTGTTGTTGTTGCTGCTGCTGCTGCTGCTGTTGTTGTTGTTGTGTTGTTGTTGTTGTTGTTGTTGTTGTTGTTGTTGTTGTTGTTGTTGTTGTTGTTGTTGTTGTTGTTGTTGTTGTTGTTGTTGTTGTTGTTGTTGTTGTTGTGTTGTTGTTGTTGTTGTTGTTGTTGTTGTTGTTGTTGTTGTTGTTGTTATTGTTGTTGTTGTTGTTGTTGTTGCCTGCTGTCTCCTAACCTGAGTCTAACTTCGCTGGCTATGATTGTTTTCGCGGCTATGCTCGATCTGGCTCGCAGAACGTACTTCGGTGGCGGCTACAACTGGCTGTGTCAGGGTGTGATGGGTCGCAATGATGCGGCCACCCGCGACCTTCTGGCACTGCTCTACCTGTACATCTGGGTGCGCGTCGTGGACCTGCTCGACACGGTGTTCTTCGGGCTGCGCCACAAGTGGACGCACGTCTCGACGCTCAACGTGTCGCACCACTGCATCGTGCTTCTGTTTGGCGTGTACGGCGTGCGGCACGGCGCCGACTCGCATCTGACGCTCGTCGTGCTCGTCAATCAGTGCGTGCACGTAGTTATGTTCACGTACTACTTCTTCGCGTCGTTCGGCGACCGTTTCCGCAAGTAACCTCACGTGGAAACGGTAGGTTAGAGTCGCTGTCTTTCAGTGTCGAGCGGTTGTTGCCCCCCCCCTTCCCGCCTCGAACCTGGGGCCATTGACCGAGTTCAGCCAATGTCTCCCGCGGGCGCGCTCTTGACGATGCCGTGTTAGTCCCCAGTAGGATGGCACGGGTAGAATGGTCGAACACTGTCGATACTAAACAAGAGGTATCTTCGTTGTAATATAATATGTATAACGACACGCTCATATCGCGGAGATTTTTAGGATATATTATATCTTTCTAAAACTGTCTAGCCTGCTATATCTAAATTTAAATGATGCCCATTTAATAAAAAATAAGCTGCTGTCGTGCGCCATCTAAACGTCGTATCAAGTTCCGAATATTACGATTAATTTACCCCACAAGCTGATGGATTGAATAGGGACGACCAACAGGCTATTTGATAACTGATTAGTCAGCGCTAGTAGCTACATATATATATATATATATATATATATATATACGTTGTCTCTGAGTCTCCTGCGCGTTGTTCCGTCACGTTGCTTGCCTGTAATCCCTTATTCCTGTGATGATTCCTGGTTGTTGTTGTCGACGTTGCTGCTTCTGTCGTGAGCAGGTATCTGACAGGTGTTCAGCTGGCGCAATTTGCTCTGCTCGGCATCCACTCGTTTCTGCCGTTAGTGTTTCGCTGTCCCGGACTTCCTCTGATGCACTCGGTAATCGCCGTGAGTTCGATGGCGTTCTTTCTCGTCATGTTCGCCCGTTTCTACGTACGTACCTATTATAGCAACGGCCAGCCTCGACAACGACAAGGCCAGCGGAAGCCAGTGCTGCTGAACGCGGCTCCAACGACGCCAGTCTCGCCAATTGCTTCTCCTGCCGGCGCGACGCCAACAACCGCGACCTGTAGTTACATACAGCCTATACATAGCAAATCTCAGTGAAAAGGAAAACACACTGGTTGCTCTCTCTGCAGTTATTCTCTTCTATGTGGACTGTGTGAGAGCAGATCGGGTAAAACCAAGACACACACATCGAGCTTAGAAACGCATGCAATGCTTCTGAAAATCTAAGAAAATATATTGCAATAACAACAAACCGAGCGGTAAGAGACGTGAAATGCCGACAGGGACAAGCGTTGTTGGCACTTGCTGCTCGGTAGTAACGTAATAATAAAGGCTAGAAAGAGAAAGCAAGAAAGAAAGAAGGAGGGGGGAGGGTAATCACGCAAAGAAAGCACGCCCCGCCCGTGCACGATTAATTTCTATTGTTCGTATTTACGTTCTAACTTAACCAATATAAAGGCAGTGAGTGCACTTCCAGATCGGCCAAGTCGACATCGCCGTTAGATGTCATACAACATATATATAGGAGTGAATGAGATCGTTCCGTTTCAGATGCGGCGCACAGTCTTACCATATATACGCGAGCTAACAACATGGCTCGCCCTAGTGGCGTGGAGGCGTGTTATTCGATTTTACAACCGCTGACTGGGGTCGCATGAAGGTTATCATGGCAGATTACAATGGCGCATATAGGGCAAGAAAAGAGAGCATCAGCTCACCGCCGTATACGTGAAGTCTGCGGCGGTAGAGAACACGTTCGAACACACCTATAGAGAAACTGGCAATTTCAGTTCAAAAAAGCAGAGAGTGAGAAAGAGAGAAAGTGAATGAAGTCATTATCAGCAAACAGCTAGTAACAAACCCCATCGTGCGGCGCTTAAAGCTACTGTGTGCTGTGCACTACAAATACAACAGCTAGTTACGTTCGTGACGAAGTGTCACACAAGTCCTAGAATATTAACACTTGGTAGTGCGTTCGGATAATAATAATAATAATAATAATAATAATAATAATAATAATAATAATAATAATAATAATAATAATAATAATAATAATAATAATAATAATAATAATAATAATAATAATAATAATCAGTCGTTATGCTCAGCCCAAGTGACGTACTTAGCTTAGCTAAGTTTCTAAAAATGTTGAAATAACTGTGCCGAGACTACGCGAATAAAGTATATCAGCTAAGATAAAAATAAATAAAAACAAAACACTATGCACCGAGCATGACACCGCGCGGAGCGTGTAGAGTCTTGCTACGAGGTGGTGGCGAATATTGAATATTATGATTCTAGCAAAAGAAGCATACAATGGCACTCGCCCTTGGTGAATCGATCAAAGTTAAAAGGTAAAGCTAGCTGATACTTTACTACACTTTACTGTCGCACCATAGTAGGTCAGAATAGCCAATAGCCAAATACATACACATAACCATACATAAATGCAAGCCGCCCACTACCACATTCCACTTGCACATGTGTAGGCACACACAATAACGATGTGCGTTAGCCGAGTGATAGAACAATGTTATGTTACAATAAGCGTGGAGGGCGTGGTTGGTTGGCCGGGAGATGTGGTGAAAAGCCAGACAGACATTGGGTTTCGCTCGGCAACATCCGAGGGAGATTGCGGGGCATCGAGCCTACCTAGGCAACAACAATTTATTTTCTAGTTTGCAGTGAACAAGGGGCCAATAATAAGCAGAAGAGCTGTGTTTCGACGACAGTAGCAGGCAGGCAGTAGTACAATAAGGAGACCGTGACAGCGACGACCACGACAACAATAACAATAGCAACAACAACAACAACAACAACAACAACAACAACAACGGCAACAACAATAACAACAACAACAATAACAACAGCAACAGCAACAACAACAGCAACAACGTCAACAACATCAACAACAGCAACAACAGCAACAACAACATTATTGCCGCCAACGACGACAACAACAACAACAACAAGTGTTGCAATCCACATCGCGACACAATAGACAAATGCTGTGTCGACACAAAATACGCGGAACCCAAAATACGTGTCCGGCGAAAGAGGAAGGATAGGAGAGACGGTATACCCGCAACCTACCCGCGTGCGTAGAAAGACTCATGAACGTTGTTGCAGCCGTTCGCTCGCTCGCGAGTACTACAGCAGGTGCAAATGCTATCACTAGTACTACAGCAGGTGCGAATGCTATCACTACTGGAGCAACTACGAGAGCAAATACCGAGCTGTCGAAGTTCGAAGTTCGAGATTCGAAAACGAGTGATAGATTTGATCAATCAATTATTGAATCAGTGTCACAAGAACTGTGACAATACATGTGCCCTAATAACGGCGCCTACAATCCTTCCTACACGGCTCGACCTCCATTGTTGAGGCTCCAGCTCGTGAGCTGCAGATACTAGAGCTGCTTATAGCCAACGGGCTACCACCACCAGATGAAACTAAGGTGATTGTCGTTGCTGATGCACCGCTGCCGCGCACAGCACACCACCACAGCAGAGAAGACACCGTGTTGAAGGACACTGGTGCTGTTCATGTGGTATTTGCGTGTTTCGTCGTGTAATAGTAGTTGTAGCAGTGAGATGAGTTATGACTGTAGACATCTGTGTGTGGTAGCAATCTCGAGTACTAGGATGTGAAGACTTTTAACGGGTGTCGACCCGTTTTAACAACACCCAGTACGTTTTCACCCACGGTCTCGACCCACCAAACATACAACGGAACAATGAACTCTCTAGTGATGGTATAAGACCAGTTACGTAGCAAACAGCTCAGATCGCCTATAATTTCCAAAGGCTATGTATGTGATATAGGATTCGTATATATACTCGTATATATACATATATATATATATATGTTTGTGTGTAGATACACGTCACCGTCTAGTAAAGGCAAACATTAACAACTATGAAGCACATAGCTTGCAAAAGCAAACTGGGGTCTAGTCAACGACCGACCGGTTTGCAAAAATGCGAGGAAGAAAGTTCGTACATATGGCAAATACGTGCTCTTTATGGCAATAATACTAACAATAGAACACAGTCTATTTTGAATGACGCCTACCTAGGTTGTACCGTTTTTTTAAGGATAAAGCTTGCTAATAAAGTGGACGTGAGTTATCTCGCTAGTACTCGGTCGGTTTATTTCATTTGGTTTGCTGCACGTGGACCTTCTCTCTGTAGGAGAATCATCCTTACTCAGCGACGACAGCATCTCTAGAGGGGTATATGCGTGCCTCTTTATTGCATCATTATTATTGTATTCGATTTCCACATAGATTGTCTAATTGTCCGATTCTATGTCAGCTAAGAACGTTAAACGGTTGTGGCAGTAGCAACTCAGAGAATACAGCTAAGAATGTTTCATATTCTTTTTGCTTAGCTGCGCAGCAACTTTAATTGCCGTACCAGCGTAGACATACCGTGCTAGGAGATGGTCTAGATATGGTCGAGTAGCTTAATTATATAAGTAGATTTGTTACGAGAATGCTTAGTAAAATTATCATAATTTATTGGTTCATATTAGATAGATAGATAGGTTTTTATTATTCTCATGAGTGGCTTACATTTATGCATACGTTCACAGCTTCTCAAAGCCATCAAAGGCTAGTATTAATTAACTTTTATTTCACATAAAAGGGTTGGTATCAATATACATACTTCTGTAAGACAATCGTGACTAATCACCAAATAGGTGAGCGCTATTTGGATTAGCATGGACCCATTTGGCCATACGCCAAGCAAACAGTCCGTTCACGAATTCACCGCGGGCCACGGCTTTTGAGGTGATTGATCGTTGACTCCTTAGGTTATTGGAGCGTACATCAAAAAAGTGTCCTACTATGGAGTGCTTATATTGCATATCTTCTTATAATTTTATTTATTGTCATTATGATGATATTATAATCGTGTTCGGCTTATATTAGAGTAAGGTACCTAAATAGTATTGCTTAGCACTTTGTTTGAATATTGTCAAAGAAGAGGTTGCGCGCACATCTGGGGGGAGCTTGTTCCAATATGTAGCACCGAGATTTGATATTGAGAAACGAGATTGGTCACATGAAGCTGCAGACAAGATGAGAAGTTGTGTGTGTGATCCCCTTGTGTTCATGGTGGATGTCGAATGGGAAAGATTAAGCAGGTTGGGATGAAGTCTCATTAAGATTCGTTTAAACTCAGTTACGACAGACATCTCTATTTGCAGAGGGTAAGGCAGAATCGACATCTCTACGTATTTATAACGCATGGATTCCCATGGTGGATATCCCAATATTACGTGCAAGGTTCTTTGTTGCAGGCGATGTAACGGACGTAAAAAACGCATATATAAAGTGACTGATTGATTAATTTTTCTAAACGTCGATGCAATCAATAGTAGTATACACCACGATGATTATTATAACTGTCGACATCATGATAATAATAGTATATATTATTCATGATCGTAGTGATATACATATAAACATATATTAATACAGGTGATATTTTCAATTTTATAGCAGTTAGTATTATATGAATGCGAAATAAACAATATACATACATAGATTATATGTATACTGTTTATTCCGCAATAACTTTGCAAAGAACACGCTTTTATATGTATATTGTGAAGCATCTTTCTATCTATAGCTAAACACTGGCTCAAAAAGACACGCTGCTGCACCCAGAGACCGTTTTCGAGAGTCTCTCACCTCTATAAATAGAGGCAATAGCTGCCCGACGCATGCGGCCGATGTGTTGAATAAAGGTCGTCCCGGTATAGTGTAGTCTCGGACCCGGATACGGGAGGGAATTGACAAACTCCAGCAGTTGGCTACAGCAGGGATGACGTCTGCTGTAGCTTTTTTTAATTATAAAAAAACCTAGGAAGATAAAAGCCAAAAACTTAATGGCTTTTGTCGTCCAATAATTTTTTTATTTGCAGACTATTACGATAAAGGTAAGTCTACGTAGCCGACAATTTGGTGAATGGCACCGCGGTCCCCGAGGGCCACTACTATGTCATTCGCACACATGACGACGACGGCGTTTCTTCTAAACTTCTACGCACAGAGCGGGCTGGGCCTGCGATGAACCCGAACACCAGACAACTGAGAACGTCCCCTTGAGGGGTCTCTACGTTTCGACTCAGCTGCAAGGTGCCCTCGCCCCTTATGTTTACTTGAAGGCGGTCTTCAGCAAATAAGTGTTTAGCTACAGCCGTGGCAGGGTGTGGGACCATCTTTCAGCGGCAAATTTTCCGCGGATAAAAAAATGCCTCACAATATATATTAAGCTTGTTCTTTGCTTGCTGCACACGCACGGGCCAATCAATACCCGCTCCACTTCCCACTGGAGTACATGCATCGTGTCCTGTGTTCTTCAATTCTTTCTGAATCCGAATTTGTTCGGAGGTAGAGCCTTCTCTACAGCTTAGCGTACATTTTCTTAAGAGTACGTTCCGACGCGATACCCCGTTAGGGAACACCCCGCATACCAAAAGGTGCCTTCCCGTAAACCTTGCCTAGTGTCACGTTGCCCAACAGCTAAAACACAATCTCTGTACGACACAGCTAAGACTCTTTTTTAAATTATTCTATTGCTAATTCGAATAACGCAATTCGCATTCAACAATACGAATTTTAGTTTGCAGGCAACTATTGAGCTAACTAACACGCTAGCGTAAAATTCACCGATCCTCGATACGTCGTGGTATTAGAACCCGAGATGCTTGAGAGGTTTGCTTTTTTGGGGGAGGGGGGGGTGTAACGTTCGAAGTGCTTTTTGGCGATCGCTTCCATCAAATTTTCGAGCTGCAGATCGTACCTTTAACTTGCTATCGATTCCTTTCGCTCACATCGACATGGCATCACGCTATAACCAGAGGTCAAAAGGTCAAAGGCCAGCAGAAAAACAAGTGCAGCTCTTGTATTGTTCAGCTCAAGACAGCTGGTGTAATTCATAGTAAAAACAGAGCTTGTCTGAGGTCTTTACGGTTGGACACACCTTTAGGGTCGTAGTCAGTACATGTCATAATATGTTTTCGTGTATGCCATTTTTCGTTACTTAAAACACACAACTGGCATTGGGAACAAAAACAACTAGAAATTCCATTGCCGGTAATTGCAGTAACAACTAATATTTGACTATTAACAAGTAAAACATTAAATAAACTAGTCGTACTCTCGTTCTGAGTGCGATCCGCGGAAAAAAAAACTAGATTTTGATTCCAGACTACAACAAGAGCAGACGATCCAACGTGTACGGCTAGTAGGGCCGTGCGGCAAACGTCAAGTGCTGTGAAGGACGAAGTGCGAAACTGTATAGGTAGGATTTGTTGTCCTCATTCGTCGTCTGCATTGTTAGTTATATGGAATCTCCGATCGGTAAGTAAGAGAACACGAAAATGGCAGAAGCAGTAGCAACAACAGCAACAAACACAGCAGCAGCAACAACAGCAACAAACACAGCAGCAGCACCAGCAACAACAACAACAGAAACAGCAGCAGGAAGTCCAGCTGCGATTGACAGCGACAGCTTGACAGATGCAGAAGGCGACTCGGATGGCGAACACCTCGAACGTCGCTCACTGTACCGCCTCGTCGTTTCGAACGTGAAGCCTCTGCTTGAGGAACGAAGCGCTCGAATTCGAGCTCTTAAAGACGAGGTCACGACTGGCATTCGCAACTACACCCAATCCAAGGGGCTGTTCTGGGATCTTGACGTGACGCGCAGCCTCTGCCGGGAGGCGTCACGCTTCTGCGTCAACGTCGACGAGGTCGTGCAGCTGTCCGGCGAGCGATCGGTGCCGACTGGCCGGTACGTGCTCACCGTGCGTCACAGCGGCGCGTCACGGACCTTCTTTGGTGAAGTGCCCCACTTCGGCCGGCAACGGTGGGTCGCTGGCGTCGACGGCGAAGACGACGCGCATGGTCGTCGCCCGTTTCCGCTCAACCTCGCCGGCGAAGTCACGGTGTCGTTGTACCCAGCTCCGCACTTTGACAAAAACGACACCGATACCCACGGCATCGTCAAAAGTTGCGGGTCCAGCAGTGACACCATCGCGTACTACGACCTTCAAGCGTCACGCAGTCTCTTTCGCCAGCCGGTTCGGGTTCTGTTCAACGATCCTGTCTGCTTCATGTGTGGCAAGCTGGCCGTTATTATGAGAGTCAGCTGGACGTTGCGGGCCGGGAGCTTGCACGAAGAGACTGAATGATGATGATGATTCGACGATCTGGCTTGTAACGCAGCACGACGGCGTGCCAGTGTACGTGACAATATAATAAACAAAACAACATTAATATATATATATATATATATACAACGTTGATGCAAAAGTTCTTGCCGCTTTGTGGTCCGCTTGTTTTGGAAGCTTGCAGCATAAGCATTGAAAAGGGTGTGATACGTATTTAAGATAGAGCGACCATTGATTACTACTGCGTCAGCCGGCAGGCCCGTTGGAAGAGAACGTTCGCCGCCTAACGACAAAACAACAAAATTCAACGACTGCCACTCGAAAGCTTGCGAAAAAGTTTAAGTTGAACAAGCCACCATTGTCAGGACGCTCAATAAACTTTGAATACCGCCTCAGCTCTGTAAGTGGATTTCTCCAGAAACTGAGTAACACCAACAAACTAGAGCCCATACGCGTCTCTGCACATCTTTGCTCAATCGCCACCTCTAAATTTCGTTTTCGGATCATCTTACAACCTGCGATGAAAAATGGGTATTCTGCGGGAACGTAAGCAGACAGAAAAGATTCTGGTCCAAGGGCGCAGTCGATTTCCAGACTCAATTCAAGCAAAACGTCCACTCAAATAAGGTTATATTGAGTCGTTGGTGGGATATCAAAGATATCGTTTACTTTGAACTTCTGAAAAGAACTCGGGTGATCAGAACGGAAGTCTACCGCCAAGTATTCCGCGAGTTCAAAAAAAAATTACCCAAACGCATCTACAGAGGAAATGAGTCATCTTTCACCAAGACAAGGTGCGAGCGCACGCGAGTAACACAACCATAAATATTAATAATAAAAACATATACAAGGTAGAATGTATGAGGAATATGTGAAGAGCGATATATTTAGTTGTAGAGATCGTTAAAGCAAATCCAAGTCTTGTTTCTGAGTGAGAGTGAAATTACGTCAATTTGTGAGACTGGTGTTTTCGCCCGACATAGGGGCGCAAAATGTGCACTTGCGAGACAATTTTCTTTGGAGGGCATGTCGAGATTAAGTGCATGCATAAATGACGTTGCGGCTGTCGCGCGACACGGCGGCGGTAGGGAACGTCGCCACACAGTCATTTATGCATGAGAAGCACCAGTGCCGCAAATTGTAGTAATGTCACTCTCACTCCGAAACAAGAAATCTCAAAAATCATGTTCCAATTAAAAAACAATTTGCTTTACCGAGCTCTACTCATCACATATCTATCATACTATATATATATATATATATAGTATACCCTTCACACGTTCCGCACCTTGCACCTTCAGACCGTCACTTATGATCTCTTCAAAACTTTTTAACTGGAAAACAAAATCAAGCGTTCCAAAAACGTCTAAACGCGACGTAAAACTTGCTCAACAAGGCGTTTTACAAAATACCAAGTAACAAAGTCTTTGCCAAAATGTCGTTGAACCAGGGAAAGGCTATATTGATAATGAAAAACTCACTCAGCAGTTGGGAAGCTGCTAGTAACAATCTGAGCTACGCTGTCTAGGCCGCTGTGTTTGCGAATTTAAAGGCCACATTTGAGATGATAGCACCAAGGATTAAGGTAGTTGAAGAGCTGATAAAACGGGAGTTCCGGGAGCAATACTAAAGTTACTTATTAACATCCTATAACAAAACGTTGATTGATAACGTAACCGGCATTGGAGGTAACTCAAATGACAGATATCGCGCAGGGCGATGGACTGAGTTCCCCGTACTTCTGGGTGGACTGCCAGAGCGGATAAGGACGGGCTGGACCCGAGAGTAGGATAAAATGTTACTGTATGCTGTAACCGCTGTACTGTTACTGTTAATAAAATAAATATATTGACGATGAAATAAATCCGCATGTTCTTGCAAAAACGGCAAGAACTATTTAGGCATACATAAAATAATATGCGTTAACCCAACATATACGTATACATGCACCTATGCACATCTATTTGTAGGGTGCTTCGACGTGAGTTCCTGCTCAAATTCAAATGCGATCTCCAAGATCATTATCTTAAAACTTTGGTATCTGGTTAAAAGTGATATAAAAATATAACCATGTTGCAATATATTGTAAATAGGTGAAAATTGCATATATAAATTATACATTGTTATCTCATAAAAGAGGCTCCGAACAAGCTATGTGCTTAATGGAGCTTGAAATTAATGTGTGCAATTATCTTACAAGAAATGGCAATAAACAAACAGTTGAACAGTTGCAATATTTTCTTCCTTTTTCTCAGGGGACCAGGAACAAATATGCATAATGCACACCCGTTGGTTTGGGTAGTATGGGACCCTCAAGCCCACTAAAAACCTGGTGATTCCCTAACTTACATAACCGGGATATTTGTGATATATTTTCTGTGGTAATCTTAACCCCCTGCTAACAAATAAGTTGCTCCTAGAATACAATTCACACAGTCATCAATTCGAATTAGGCAACATTTTGTACGCACAGAGAAGGCGCCACTTAAATGACAAAACAATACGCAGGCGGCCAGGGGAGCGTAACACAACTTGAAATGATATAGCTGGTAAGGAGCTCCATTGTACACAAGGAGTCATGAGCACTTTTATTATGATGTCGTGAAAACCGTATAATTTCAAATGTTATGCATATTAAAAAAAACGCGGAAAAAAATAGAAGCAAACTCCAGTTTAAATATTCACGCGACAAAAAACGCTTGTGCTCTTGCTTAGACTTAATTGTTTGACCAAAAATCTTGTCGTGGCCAATTGTTGCGTCATATATATATTTTTTTTTTTAAATCTTTAGTTATATATAGTTATTAGTAGTATTAGTTGTATATATATATATATATATATATATATATATATATATATATATATATATATATATATATATATATATTTATATTTTTAAGTTTAGGAGGCTGGGTTGGCTCTTGCTCCGGAGAAGAGTGAAGGTATTCTGCTAATAGGAAAGAAGCAAGTGCGACCTATCAACCTTGTCCTAAATGAGGTCCAGATAAGGATGGTTAGTGTAGCCAGGTATTTGGGCATATATCTGGACAGAGGAATGAGGGGTATGCACCATGCTAGAAACGCTGTGAAGAAAGCGGAGAAGGTGGCCAACACAATAGCCAAGATCCTTCCTAACATTCATGGGCCAAGTAAAACAGGACGCAGGAGACTTATTATGTCGGCTGTCGAATCTATAGCGTTGTTTGGAGCACCGGTGTGGTTCACAGCAGCAAAAAAGTCTCAAGGGCTAAAACATATGTTAAGAAGAACACAAAGGATCGCGGCCTTACGGATTACTCAGGCCTATAGGACTGTTAGCACCTCCGCTGCACTTGTCCTTGCTGGCACTCCTCCCTTGGACCTAAAGGCAGAGGAAAGGCAAAGATTATGGGATAGGGGCCCAGAAAGCTCTAATAGGAAAGTCAGAGAGGATGAAAGAGAAGGCACCCTAACTGCATGGCAGAACGAATGGGATGCCATTCCAGATGGTGCACCGGGTGCGCGCGTGCGCGACCTTATTCCTGACATAAAGAAGTGGTTAAATCGACCCGGAGGAGAGGTTGATCACTTTCTGACGCAGGTTATAACGGGTCATGGCAACTTTCAGGCATATCTGTCAAGAATAGGAAAAGCCTCCTCGGACATATGCGTACTCTGTGACCTAGGTGTCGTAGACGACGCTGCCCATACTCTGTTGGTCTGTCCGGTCTTTGCGCAAGTCAGAATAGAGACTAAAATAAAAGTTCTGGACCGACTGAAATTGGGCGGAAAGCTGAATTGTACGAACTCTCCGGACCTGCCTACTCAGGGAATTGCACAGTTTGTGCAATTCATTTGTGAAAGCACCTCTAACTGGCATATAGGAACTGCAGTGGCACGAGAGGTACTGGTTAGAAAGGGGAACCTGGAGCGCCTCAGGAGAGCCAGATTTGCAACAGAACGGACAGAATACGCCCGTGCCTCTAGAGGAATCGTTTCGCAGGTAGAGGAATGCAGTATTATGGCTATAGGGCCAAACCTTGAGAGGTCTTCGGCCAATTGATTCGAAGAACACTCACCACTCCTCCTGTCGGCTCGTAGTACTATTAAAAGGAGAGCCGGGCTGACAGAGAGTGAAGTTTAAGGGGGGAGGTGCGTTTAGTGGGTATGATCTCGGCGGAATAATATCCAACCGTCGGGGGTGAGTCCCACACTGCATAGGGTCTGTGTCTCTATCTACTTGCCCTATGCGTTAGTGCCTAAAGCATCTAAATCCTCCTCCAAAAAAAAAAATAATAAATAAATATATATATATTTTTAAGTTTAACATTATTTTGAGTTTCAGCTTAACCAGAAAACGTAGATCATATAACAAAATGCCGTAATGTACAGCACGTACGGTGCCGTAACTAACACTATCACACGACTTGGTGAATCATACAAGTCTTGCGACCATGAACTATGATTGTTGGTGCCTTTTGTTGTCTCTCTCTCGAGCAAGTGCCGCTCTTCGCAAGCTGCCACTAGAATCAAAGTATGCATTCTATGTCGGTTATTGGTGAATATTGAGCAGTTATATATATATATATATATCTGTGCTTGTCATGACTTCATCCCTCAGCTTACTCTAGCGCTAAGGTGATTCTTTTTTGGGACGGATCGCCATTTGAAATCGACATCATAGCTAACAGCGGCAGTACGCAATCGTGATAGACACAGCGACCGCAGTTAATCAACTCCGCTTTTGCTTCTTCCGACTATATATATATATATTTTTTTTTTTCTTTAATACTTGCAGTAGAAAAACTATGTTTCAATTCAGCATATATTTCACCACAAAATTGGTAGACAGTCGATTCAATTTTCACAAGCTGTCACAATGTAACGTTGGTTGGTCTTACAATATAAATTTAACTTTGGATGATAAGGACGTTCCGCAAATTTTTGGGCACACAAGTATATGATAGCGTCCAATATCAAACTCTCCGCAAAAGCTACAAACACATTCTTCAATATTAAAACAGCTTGGCTTCATGCATATGTAATGGTGGTTACCCGTGCCAGGTTATTCGGCAGAATAGCGAGCGGTTCCTTTGCATGGCTCCTTTCTATCTACGTGAAGAAAAGGCCGGGCCATCAGTATAGTTCTCAGCTACAAATTTTAAATTTCTGTTTTCTCTGTAGACTCGATATGAGTCTAGAATATGCGGTGTAAATGGTGTGTTACTAAGTGCTAGGTCTTCAATAAGTGTTTTTTCTCCGCACAAAGAAAAAAAACTATATGTATATATGTATATATATATATATATATATATATATATATATATATATATATATATGTAGAAAATATTGTGATGATTTATTAATCATTTACAATACGTTTGCTTGCACACTCGGCAGTGCTCGCCTTAATACAAATGGTGGTATATATATATATATATATATATATAGTTTTCTCCTACTGCAAGTATTGGCACATAGGGGTCATGGCAGCGGAGGTTGAATGAAGTGGTTCCCTCGCACGTCAGCCGATTGCATAGAGGCGCTCTTTTGAACGATGCTCGGCTTGTCAATGTGACTCGGTCAATGGTCATGCTCGATCGAACGTTGATGATTATTTTCGGTCGTCTAGCCTCTCCTAGGATAGATAGGATAGATAATCGATAATCATCATAATTCAAAGGATCATCGCATTACCGCCGTCGCCGCTGCTACCGCCACCACAGCCGGCCCATTGCGACGGCGAGTGTGGTACGCCCAACGAACCACAATCGTACCACAATCGTACCACACACGTTGTTTCAGCGCGTGCCACAGTGTGTTTGTATTGCATGTGCGTAATTCGAATATTACCAGCAACAGCAGCAGCAACAACAGTGACTCGCGCGCCTGCGAAATCCGTATCACAAGTGCTAATTCGTATACACAGTTTATTATGCACAACGCGTTAGACCTCGCGTTTTTGTTAATACTAGTAGTAATACCAATCATAATAATAGTAATAATAATAATAATAATATAATTTTGTTAATAGTTAGTGTCAGCACTCGTATATCGTGTCTTCAGCCGACAGAACAACGCTAAACAACAAGGAGAATACGCAGTTTAATGCGTAATGAAAGGGAGAGCGAATAGAGAGAGAGAGCGTTTGCATTAAAAAGAATGCCTGCAAATGTTTACAAAAAATTCGTACTAGACTAGTGCGGTCGACATCAGCCGTGGTTTTCCTCGTGACGCGCGATCGATGGCCCGCGATAGGCAGATAGACAGACAGACGGTGATGATGGAGCAGTTGTTGTTACCGGCTGCGGCTGCGAACGCTCAGCGAATGCTCAGATATGGACGTATTTATGTTCAGTTGTGTGAGAGGGGAGGAAATACCACTCGTGGGTGAGGAGAACGAAGAGTAAGAGAGAGGTCGCGCGGGGGGAGAAAGAGTGCGAGCGGGAGAGGATTTGTCACTCGGATCATATGTTAGGGCGAGCAGAGCAGCTTGCCAGTGTGCGCGCCAGGGTGGTCGAACTACCGGCGTTTCGGCTAGTGTCGGATACGATAAGGATATTTATTTCCTTGCTGCGTAACTGAAAGTCTGACCGCTGCCTTAGTGGCTGGGTGGCTATAACTGATGTGTGAGTTAGGCTAGATGTTAGAGTACTGTGAGGCGCGCCGCTACAAGTTACCGATATCGTCGCGGGCAGTGTGGGCAATTCAGTCAATGCGTTTAGGCGCCCTCCTTGTTAATGCGCGTGCTGTTTGGAACGCAGATTATTGGTGAGATGTGTCGTGCTCGTTGATTGTTCGTTGAGTGTTGAAACGTCTTACTGGTAAGGATATCATCGATTCGAAGAGAAACCGCACCGTCCCCCTGCAGAGATTTCACGACCACCATTCTGTTCCATTCTGTTCCATCTATCTATATATACTCACACACCCTTTAGCAGAGGGGTTTTATATCTATAAATATCTCTATCTGTATATTTATACATCTATTCATCAATCTATCGATCTCTCTATGCGCCTGAACCGTCAGCGGCGTGAATCATGTCGGCCCTTCTGCGGTTGCTGGCCATCGCCTGTGTCGCGTGGTGTACGGCGTCATGGACGCTGGCTCTGCTGAGTTTGGTGACGAATCTCGCTATATTTCACCGCCGTTCGACGTGGCTGCTGCTCCGGACGCTTCGGCGAGATGTCGACGCGTTCCGGCGGTTTCCGCGCGTCCTGTTCTTCATGCGAGCCTGCCAGCGGCGAAACGACACCGTCGTGTCGATGTTCGCCCGATCCGTTCAGAGTCATCCCGACAAGACGATGTTTGTGTTCGGCGGCGGCGATCAACGCCGATCGTGGTCGTTCGCCGACGCCGACCGCGTCACCAATCAGGTGGCGAACTTTTTCGCGTCGCGAGGTCTGGCGGCCGGCGACGATGTCGTGCTCGTGATGTCGAACCGGCCCGAAACGGTGTTTCTGTGGCTGGGCCTCGCCAAGATCGGCGTGGCGTCGGCGCTCGTCAACCACCACCTTCGCAAGGACTCGCTGTGGCACTCGATTTCGGCCATCAGCGGAGCTCGGGTCGTCATCTGCGAGCCCGACATGGTGCCGGCGCTCCTCGATGTCGTCGGACCGGACCGATCGCGAACGCCGACCGCGATGGGAGACGCTGATGGGGCGCGCCAACCTGATGATCTTCGGCGCGACTTCGCCCCTGCCGCGTCCGCGTCCGCCGGCCTTGCCGGGGCCGGTTTCACCTTCTTCTGCTACGGCAGTCATGAACGACTCGACGCGCTTCGCGCCGAAGACGTAAGCGAACTCATCGCGGCGTCGTCGTGCGAGCCGCGCAAGCCGAACTTTGAGGCCAAAATTAGCGATCCACTCATTTACGTGTTCACGTCGGGTACGTGCATTCAAAGAGTATGATGATATAATTATAATAATAAGCAAGAATATATATATATATATATATATATATATAAATATATGTATATATATAATCATATTTATCATAACATACATATATATCATATATATATATATATATATATATATATATATATATATATACATACATATAACATACATATATATATATATATATATATATATAATCAGTCAATTAGCTGGCAATAAGTCTCACTCACACGCGCATATACATATCAGTTAAGTCGCGAGAAGGTTCGCGTAGTGACGAAGGTCTGGCGTCTGCAAATTGTTGTACGCATAACTAACCAACTTGTGTATTAGACATTTGGACAGACAGACATAGAATTCGGATTATGCAATACTTGATGGTTCAAATAGTAGCGCAGCAATTATAAAACAAATAACAATGTAATATAAAGTTGTTTGCGTTACACCTCGTCGATAAACTCCTAATAATGAATATTTTGAGTTTGAAGCGCAACCACAACCTATTACAATATACATGTTCATATTTGATACGATATAGCTAATAATAAAATGAAATAATAAAAATAATAATAGAAAGTAAATAATAACGAAATCAAAATAGGATAGCAGATATGACAAAAATAGAAGAATTCTAAATAAAAATGTATTTAACATTTTCTTTAAAAAACAATTTTAATAAAAGTTCGTTGATGGGGCAGAATGGGTATGTAATGACAATCATGTTTCAAATCTCTCCAATGAGTAGCAATGTTGAGCACGCAATAATTTGCGCGAATGAGTTATTTTTTCTAGACACTTCGACCTGGCTCTTAGATTGCAGTAGATAAGAAGAAGACAAGAAACTCAGCGTAACTTTCGCCTAATCTTTTTGTCGGGTTGAAAATAAAATATGCTAGATTATTTATATAACGACTTAACAACGTTTAAGGAAAGATATTTTGACGTGTGCCCTATCTACACTAGCGTCACTCTCGAGGGTTTATACAAAGTAAATATTTACAGCGTATCATAGGCTGCCTTTGTGAGAAACATCCGGCGCAATGTCAGCCCAAAGACAACCGTGCTGCATTCCAGATTAGAAAAAGATTTATTACGTCAGGTGCACAGAAAGTGGCCACCTGTGAAGTGGTTGGTGGTCGGAGCTCTTCTAGTTCGTGCTTGGTGCCGTGCGGGCTTGCCGCTAACACAAATACAATGAATTCGCACTTTGTGGTAATTGTTGTGTTTCCTTGTTTGTTATTCCGTGTTTATTTTTCCTCTCTATTTAGGAACTACCGGGTTGCCGAAAGCCGCCATCATTAAGCACTATCGATTCATTGTAGCAGGCGCGGTTGGCCGCTTCCTGGCAGGAATAACGTCGGACGACATTCTCTACAGTTATCTGCCGTTTTATCATATGGCCGGCGGCGTGTTCGCGACGTCGCAGACCGTCGTGTTCGGAACGACCGCTGTAATTGCGCCGAAATTCAGCGCGTCGCGTTTTTGGTCCGAGTGTGCGAAATACGGCTGTACGGTGACGCAGTACATCGGTGAGGTGTGCCGCTATCTGCAGATGCAGCCGCCCAGCCGCGAGGATCGACAACACTCGATTCGGCTGATGCTCGGCAACGGACTCCGACCCGCCATATGGGGCGAGTTTGTCGAGCGGTTCGGAATCGCCGACATCAAGGAGATCTACGGCTCGACGGAGGGCAACGCCAACCTCATGAATCTCGACCGTACGGTGGGGAATGTCGGCTTCATACCGACAGTGTGCCAGCTGTGTCCGGCGATCGCGGCGCTTCTGTGGAACCGGTACCTGATCAAGATCGATCCGGAGACGGGCAAGCCGTTGCGCGGCCCCGACGGCCTCTGCATCGTGTGCGGCCCGAACGAGCCCGGCGAATTTGTGGGCGTCATCAACAACCACAGACCCGAAACGGCGTTCGACGGCTACACCGACAAGGAGTCGACGTCGACGAAGATCTACCGGAACGTCGTGCGGCACGGCGATAGCTGCTTCGCCACGGGCGACATTCTCGACTACGATGAGGACGGATACTACCACTTCCGAGATCGGACGGGCGACTCGTTCCGATGGAAGAGCGAGAACGTTTCGACCGCCGAGGTCGAGAACGCTATCACGAAGTACGCCGTCGACAAAACCTGCGTCGTTTTCGGCGTGCCGGTTCCCGGCGTTGAGGGCAAAGCGGGCATGGCTGTGATCTTGGATCCCGATTGGTCGCTCGCGCAAGTGGAGAATCTCAACGAGCTGTTCCGACAGGTCAGGTCCGAGCTGCCTACGTACGCGATGCCGCTCTTCGTCAGACTCACCGAGGATTTAGATACGACGGGCACCTTCAAGCTGCCGAAGGCGAGGTTTGTTCGCGAGGGTTACGATATCACGCAACTCCATGATCCGATTTTTATGCTCGACCCTGACACTCGCCAATATGTCTCGTTTGATCAGTCCAAACACAGGCAGCTGTGCGAAGGTACTATGCAAGTATGAAATGATACTCATTTGGTACGTGTAGGCCATCGTTCGTAATGTAAGCAAACATGTATAATAATGCTTGTCAGCAAGCACGTCCTGCAGAACTACTACTTACGATTATATATATATATATATATATATATATGCATTGGCACTATATTGAAGGGACACTCCTTGTCATCATTCATTGCCAGTGCTTTAGGCATTTGTTTTAATTAACTCTGCAGACTTTTACTTTAAATAACAAGGCAGCAGATAAAATTTGCTGTACAACAAAATAGAGCTGAGTTGGATGTCGGGAACGACTGTGGTTTGTTAGCGACACAAGAACTCTTTTTGAATCAAGCACACGTAGTTGTTCACCTAGACGATGTGGAACGGAATTCCCACCTTACAGCCTTAATAGGCGTGCATTCACAGCTGGGCTTATTCTAGTAGTCCACTATAGCCCAGCGAAGCACGCTGCTGTATAAGTGATAATAGATGAGTGATTGGAGAGACATAGTAAATATATAAATATATATATATATATATATATATATATATAGAGAGAGAGAGAGAGAGAGAGGGAACACAAGGTTCCTTTTAAAGATTCTCGGCTTTGGGGGATCATGTTGTCGGCACTGGATTTATTAATGTGTTCCGTGATTGTCTGTTCAGAAAATAAAGGTGTTCTGTAAGAAATTACCATGTTGAGATAATTAAGATCTCGTCGAAGAGTATTTTGCATATATAATTATTTATTTATTTATTTCTTCTAAAAATTCTCGGCTTTGAGGAATCGTATTGTCGGAACTGGATTTATTGATGTGTTCCGTGATTTTCTGTTCAGACAATGTGTTCCGTTAGAAATGAGGATGTTGAGATAATTAAGATCTCGTCGAAAAGTATTTTGCGTACGTATATATATATATATATGGTGTTAAGTGAGGGACACCAAATGCCTTATGCCGGCTGCTGTCAGCCGCTAAACATGGATTCAAATCGCCATGCAAATGAATATGCATGGTAACACCATAGCATGGTGTTACCATGTTAACAGATCTGTCATTATATTGTACCGTTGCAAATCGAGATGCACCAGTGAGTCGTTGCGGTTATAAATAAATAAAAAGTCGTTAACTTTGGTACGATATGAACGAATTCATGTTTAGTGCCCAGTACGGTTTATTACAATATTGTTTCATATATTATAGATGCATAAAAATGCTCTTGATATAATCTAGTTCGTCCTATGAGGCAGTTAGACATGCAGCCATAACGTTGCAATTAACGGTCAATATATCACGCTCACAACGATTTGGAGAAATGCAGGCGCGAGTGTATATTTATAGCTGCCGTTCCGGATGGTGCGATGCGGAATCATCCATCAACAAGTGGCAGTGGCCACCTAAGTACTTACATACAGAAAAAATCTTGAAAAATATGAATCACGATTCCAAAAGTCGAGTCAGCGACACTGCTCTGTTGTATTGTTGGCGGTCCTCTCAAAGACGGATTTTCGTGTGAAAGCTTCGTACAGCAAATCGTACAAACATGTATCTATTCTTATAATTGCAGCGCTTTCGCGAATTACACGTTATTGCCTGGGTTTTATAAAAGAGCAGATTAATGCCTGCCATCCTATTCCCACATTCAGACATGTGCTCGTTGAAAGATGTCGTTTTCGGTAAAACGTGTATATTTTGTAAATCCTCAGCAAATTGCGGAGACGACGCCAGTAAATAGACTATTCTGTTGAGACTAGTGCGGTGGACTCTTAGCGCGTTCTTCAGAAATATGGCCTTAACTTGGTCAAGCGCCCTAAAGTTTGACTTCGATAGATACGGCCATATCACCTGGATACGTAAGAAGCAGTGGGCGCAATCTTCAGGTTGAATAGATTAACGACGATTTGATTCTATAAAAGGATTGTGGTCCTTGTAGACAAGACTCCTAGGTAGGATACGTGTGGGACAAATTCTATAGATTTTGAATTTAAGCAAAGTTCGTCGATTCCAGCCAATTTCCCTTTTTGTGGAATTTTCATTGCCTTTGTTTTATTTATATTTATTTCCAATTTGTTCCGGTGAACGTAATGCTGTAAAGTCGCAAGAGTTTGTTACAAATAAAATCGGCTACGAATGTTTAGCACCAACTCATCTGCATACATGGGATCGTCCTCCTGCGAGTGCCGACTCTGTATCTCTTCAGGAAGGTTGCTCACCAGCACCGAAAACCATTCGATCGCCATAGGTTCAGCGACTTCATAATCTATGATAACTTGTCCTTCCTGTAAAATGCCTCTAATAAGTTTTAGTATTATTTTTTAACGCTCTAACAATCACATTTTAGGCGCTCGTAATGGGCTAAGTTGCCTGTGGCACGATATTGTCTAAATGCATTTACTAGAATACGTTCTCGTACTGGATGTATATAGGCTTTTTCCAGCAGAGGTATGTAGCAGCAGGACAATGACAACCACGTCCAACAAATACAACCAGCACCGTTTCGAACGGTGCATTAGCCGCCTAAGCCACCGCCGCTATATTCAACGAAACTCCGAGAAAAGCCGAGTTGTCAAGTATAATCGTTTGTGCGGCCGTATCAAAGGCCGTGTCGAAGTATACAGCAAAGAGCAGCAAATCCCCTTTGGATTGAAGTACGCATCGTATAAAATTTATAAGTACAGCACAAGCTGTCATTGTTGACCGACCCCTTCTGAAGCCATGTTGTTAATCCGGCAGCTTTCTTTTAACCTCAAGAAAATGTTATATTCGAAGGACTAGAATAGCCGACAGAAGTTTGTAGATCTCCTTCTTCTTTTCGGTACCCCGGTAAGCTGATGGAGCCAACGAATCCCCATTGTTTTTAGGGATAATGCAAAGGGGACTGGTCATTTAATCCGTAGGTAGTTTAGATGTTTTCATCACCTCGTTAAAAAGTGTAGTGAATCAGTGCGCAAAGTGAATCGCTTTGTGATCGCTTTGTGACCGGGGCTCGATTTGTGACCAAATCGAGCCCCGGGGCCTTCTTGGAGGGTGCTTTTATTATCGAGCTGATTATTTCGGATACGCTAAAAGGCCGCGGCAGGGCTTGACGGGCCTCGGTGGCGCGCTTGTCCCACACTGACATTACCACAGGATAACAGCTCGTAACGGTTATGGTATTGGCAAACATTTGTCGAAAGCGAGCATCTAATATTACGTGAGATAGGACACCCAGTAACGCGCCTGTTCTCGTTCTTCGTGTCTTTGCACTGGGAGTATGGTAAAATTTAGACGGGCGAGATTAAGATTGCGACTTAGACTATCATGCACCAAACGCCAGAGTCTTCTCCTGCTCCCCCTGTACATAACAGTTCGAGTCTTCATCTGTGGATGTAACTCACATGCTGCGAGATGCCACAGCGTTGAGTAGTGACACCTTTCGTAATTATATTGACTTGTCAAGCCGACAGTTTAGGTACAGTCACTTTTTGTAAGTCAACTATAATGAGGCATTGTGTTAATTTCTCCAGCAGTGTTGCTATTGTTTCTGAAGAACTAGAATATATTGCAGTCACGTTGATAGCGTTTCCAGTAAGTGCTACCCAGTTATTCCTTTTGTAATAGGTTAGGGCATTGGTAAACATGTGACGGAAGTGGGCATCTAAAATTATAAATAATATTATTTGATATACGCTAGAAGGTTTGCTATTATACAACACAGCAGTTCTCCCACTTGTTCAACCGGTCTCTCTGTTTGTACATCCAGACATTCCATTATAGACCAACTAGGGACGACTATGGGTTCGGTGGCCCATGTATCAGTAAGGACCAACAGGTCATACTGCTCAGCTAAAGAAAGAAGTAGAAATCTTGATTTAATACCCTCACAGTTCCATTGAAAGTATTTAAATAGCGATATCTTGTCTTGAGAATGTTACGCTTGTTTTTGTGCTGGTGCGTCAGTTGCTGCTGTGCAAGCTGGTCGCGAGCCTCCAGGAGGCTTCTCGCTTTTGCTCGTCTCTACGCCTTGGTTACGTAATTGCGTGCAAAATGCATCGCACAAGGAGGCTTTAACAGAGAGTCGCAGAGTTTTTTTCAGGGGAAGCGGTCCATTCCTCCGGTAACTCTAGAGAGCAGGGAAGGGCACAACTTTTCAAATACATTGGTTATCGTTGTCTGAACCGCTTTTATAATACAAGAAACGATCGTGTCTCGCAAACCTTGTACAAGTGGCGATGTTCACTGAAGGCAACACTTTTTTTTACCACATATTTTGTCCCTGAGCCAACTTCTTAAGTGTTCAGTGCGTCGTTATTCACCTTAATACTATTTTTCCACCACAGACGATCAACTGCGCTTTGAAAAATTATCGAATGGTTGAACATATTCAACGGGGGAGCAAAGTGGTCAAGTTGGGGCTTGAGGTTATCTCTTCATAATATCCCAATAGCCCCGCTTCAACATATCTCCATGGCTCAATCGAACAGGGCACAAACCTCACGTGGCCTTATGCTCACCATGTTGTAGAGAAAATAACAATACCACATAACATAGACCAACGATTGGCTGGAATCGTCGAACAATTTAGTATATGTATACATATGTAATATATTTTTTAAAAATATATTTTTTGGAGAAAACTATATCTTACAGAATGGTTGGAGCGAGCCTTTTTGTAAAGGGCAAAATCTGCGGTGTAAACCCGTTTATCTCAGAGTCAACCTTCCTAGCTTTCTTGAAATCATCAAAAGTAACGGAGATGGCTCAAAAATAAAAAGGGTCCAAAAGGCAACGTTGTCTTAGCAACTGAACACGTAATCTTAACATTCGCAGGCAATCACTTCCCATCGGAGGTCCGCTTGGGGGTAAAGCAGCTTAGGGTTGTGTTATATTGTAACCAAATGCAGTAATTTAGATGCTTAATCATGGAAAACTTTGCCAAAGGTCATGAGTGATAATAATAATAATAATAATAATAATAATAAACCAAAGTGTAGATGAACTAAGCATAACACATGGTAATTATTTCCAATTTCAACAGGCAAAAATAATAACAGAAGATAAAATGTTGGACCTAAGCGTATACGCATGTATAAATATATATGCAAGCTGTCGACATTTATTCGTTAAATACTGGGAAAGGACGTTGTCCCCTGTGAACGTAAACACTCTAACGCGCCAGCCCTACAATTTGTCTATATATATATATATATATATGCGTAACTAGAGATCACATATCAAGTTTCAGAGTAAAGTGACGCTTAGGTTACATGCGGCAGACATTTAAATCCGAGTATGTCAGCAGTTATCGTAAACGTGGGAATCCACGAAATGCGTACCGTAAGTAACATTTTTTGTTATTGTCAGTGTTTTCTTGTAGACGAGAGTAGACGCATTTACGCATTGCATGGCAACGCAGGCAATCCGCGCGCTCTCTCTTTATATATATATATATATATATATATATATATTTATATATGTATATATATATATATATATATATATATATATATATATCTTTATATATGTATATATATATAGATATATATATATACATATATATATATATATATATATATCTTTATATATGTATATATATATATATATACATATATATTATATATATATATATATATATATATATATATATATATATATATATATATATATATACATATAGACTCTAAAGGGATTACCCGAATGTGTCCAATCAAGTCAGAGGCCATGCACATAGAGTGGTATACAATCAGATCCTCAAAACTTATGAAAGGTGCCTAGTTTTAGCAAAACCATTTTTAACTAGCCTAATCTTATGCCAAAAGCATATCAGCAACATCTGGCACACCAGCCTGCAAGTAATTTACTACCTATAACAAATCAGATGAGGCTTTCGTCGAACTGTTTCTCCTTATGTAAGTGACTCAAAGCAAGCAAAGTAAGAAGTGAGCAGGTTGGGTTAGTCTGTGCGTGCTACAGTAGAACAAAAAGTCAGGTATAGATAACTCTATCTTTCATCAAATTAAATACGCGAACACGCTGGAAATTGCACATACGTTTGCCATGAAATGTTGGTACTTCACAAAAAAGTTCTATTTTAAAAATCTATTCCTCTGTTGGCTTCTTTCGCATGTTCTGCTGTGTATGCAGTTCTGTTTGAGAATATGTTTGGTGATAATTGTCCCCATAGTTAAAAATCAATATGACGAACTGATTTTATTGATATTATTATTAAGTAACGATCTAAAGAGTTGTATATGCGTGCAACTATATATCTCATTAAGCACCAGAAATCTCATATTGGCAGATTTTTAGAAAACAATTGTTCGATAAACTACTCTTATAGCTTTGCTTTCGCTGCTGTTTTGACTCGGACCTATAGTGGTGGATCCTCAGGTCTCGTCCGCGATCACGAATCGACTTCGAGAAACGAAGCTTCTTTTTCGGGAGGTCTTGATAATTGCGTTTAAGCATCGACAAACACTGTGAAATGTTTTTTTCGCGTGTTTCTGATCAATGGTCAGCAATCGCGCGGACTTTACGTTTCTGATTATGTTTGCTGTATATTACCAAACATACTGAGATGTTTGCAATTTTAACTATCTCACGCATCTCCAATCGGGTGTCTTCATTGACGATACGATGGATGCTTTCAACCGTTTCGGGCGGAGTGACCTCGATTCGACATCCGGCGCGTGTTTCATCTTTGTTTGACGTCCGGCTACGTTTATACATCGTCATAGTTCGAAATTGTTCGTTCGCTAACGCTGATGCACAATCGCCAAAAACGGTACGAGGTCGTGAAGTTCTTGAAAAAAGTGCTTAATCACGATATTCGTTGTGCTGTTTAGAATTGTTGTGTCATACATTTTTTTATTTTGGCGTCGCTTCGTGGGAATTCTGCCTCGTGGGTACTTATTAGACGGTCTATACACACATATATATTTGTTTATTTCGCAATAACATTGCGTTTCAAGATGTTACATAATTACAATACAGTTCATTATATACAGTTTGAACACTTTAGCGACCGTCCCACCGGGCGAAAAAGTGCAAAGACCGCCGATGGGTCTGGCAGCTCTACGTGGTATTTAGCGCATATCTGCGAGCAGAACCGGCAACGACATTGATCGCTAACTTGGTGAAATCCTTTGGTCGAACATACCAAGTGATAATAGCCGTGCACAATGTACCTTGTGTACACGTGCCGGCTAGTGCATGCCATTCCATCCCAAAGCTCCCTGGCGAGGTACACATCTAACTGCGCGACCTCTGCCGAGGCCTCGGTCACTTTTCCCTGCCACTCCAACAAAAATTGCTGAAGTGGTCCTGTAATAGGTGACCTAAGCCTGACTCTGATTGTTTCCACTGCCGGCCCGCAAACCGCCAACAGGTACACGAAGCGGCTTCTTGCCGTCCGCGGCAAGCAAAGAACCCGCTTCATATATATTGTGAAACATCTCTCTAGCTGCGCAAAATTTGCCGCTGAGAGATGGTCCCACACCCTGCCAAGGCTGTAGCTCAACATTGGCACAATCTTAAGCTCAAAAAGACGCACGGCCGCACTCAGAGACAGTTGTCGAGGGTCTCTCACCTCTGTGTGAATAGAGGCAATAGCCGCCCGACATCTGTCGCCGATGTGCTGGGTAAAGGTCGTTCCCGTATAGTGTAGTCTCAGACCCAAATACGGGAAGGAGTTGACAAACTCCAGCGGTTGGCCACAACAGGGTATTATGTCTGCGGCAGCCAATCGACCCCCACGGCGAAACTTCATGGCTTTTGTCTTCCGCGAATTTATTTGAAGACCCTTACGGTGAAGGTAACTTTCTACGTCGCCGACAATTCGACGAATGGCACCGCGGTCCCGGTGGGCCACTACGATGTCATCCGCATACATGACGACGACGGCGTTTCTAAACTCCTCCCGTACATGGCGGGCTAGGTCTGCGATGAGCAAGGAGAATGCCAGGCAACTGAGAGGGTCCCCTTGAGGGGTCCCTACGTTTTGACTCAGCTGCAAGGTGTCCTCGCCCCTTACGTTTACTTCAAGGCGGTCTTCAGCAAAGAAGCTGGAAGGCACTCGTAGAAAAGAACCACCCACCCCAGCATGTCGAAATGAATCGACTAGTAGGTGACGGGGAGCTTTGTCGAAGGCCTTGACACAATCAATAAAGACGGCGTACAAGTGACCCCCAAGCACAGCCAACACCCGTTCAACTTCCGACTGGAGTACGTGGATTGCGTCCTGTGTACCTCGACCCTTCCTGAATCCGAATTGCTCCGGAGGTAAGGCCTTCTCCACAGTTGGAAGCACCCTCGAAATCATCAACTAAGCGAAGATTTTCTTGAGAGTGCGTTCCGACGCGATACCCCGGTAGAGATTTGGATCGTCTACATTGTCACCGTTTGAATAGCAGAGTAAGCCTGGCCTCGTGCCAAACCTGGGGTACGTGTCCCCCGCTGAGTATCTGATTAAACAGCTTACAAAGCTCCCCTGCTAAAACATCGGACGACTCAGCCCAGTGTTCGTAATAGATCCCATCAGGGCCACTACTCTTTTTCTTGGGTAGCCCGCGCAAGACCTGCACAACTTCTTCCACCGTAAACGGCGAATTCATGTGGTGCTGCTCCAGAGTGAGCGGTTGCTCAATAACTGAGTTAGGCGCAGGGGCGTTTGCATCGAGCAGAAGGGCAGTAAAGTGCTGCCGCAACTGCTCCTTTGTCATGCTGTGCATGCCTTTGTTCAGCCGGCGAACAATGTATTCATGGGGTTCGCGCTCTGCTCTCTCAAGCAAACGAAACACCTCCTCCTCATCATACCGGCGCTTATTCTCCACAAGCAGTTTCTTGTAGGTTGCTCTATGTTGGCCATAGAGCGCCCTACGATCAGCAACTATCTGGGGGTCGGGGTGTAGAGCTCGTGCTCTGCGCAGGAGCCCCAAGACTCCCCGACGTTTTAAGTAGCCGGCCTGTGTACAGGCACATCTTTCAACGTTCATCGTTCCAACGTGTATATATACAGTTATAAATATATCTATACACATATACACATATATAACTGTATATATACACGTTGGGACCAACTGGACTTACCAGAAACGACGGCAAGCGTCCCGACAGGATGACTCTCATCCCCTTTGAACGTGATCGGACCCTCATATGCCACCCTAACCGACTTTCTTTCTTCCTCAATGGTCGGTTTCGGTTCACTTAGAGCTGGTCACGCCGCGACCCAAGCAGAAAACAACAAAGTGAACAAATACGCCGAACTGACAAGAGCCCACAACTTCAGCCCAGTAGCCTTCGAGACCTTGGGACCGGCCCTCCTGACAGAGAAACTACTTACTAAATTGGGCACGCGTTTGAAGATAACTACTAGGGAGAAGAGAGCTGCACAATTTTTACGCCAGAGACGTTCGTTTGACGTCCAGCGGGGCAACGCGATTTTATCTCTGGGATCGCTTGCCGAAGGGGTGCCGGCCAGGATTGTCCTAGGCTGAAAATGAACACGTTCATTTAGACAAAATTGTAATATGCATTAATGAATAACAATATGCTGAGTTTTAAAAAGTGTATATTGAATATGCGCTAAACATCCACGTCTAGCCGACGTGCTGCATTTACATTGCGTAAAAGTGACTTACATTAGAAGTGAGAGAAATATTTGTTTGAATTAGAGACTCCAACATTGATTCGAAATTGACAATTGCCAGTTTGAGTTGAGAGGTGTTTGTGTCTTATTACGTTTTCTCGGTGTATAGTCGCATTTTTATCGAAGTTCACCACTGTAAAGCTTCGTATAATAGAGTGGTGCCCGTTAGTTAGTTAAGGGCCGAAAATAAAATGAGTCCGCCATCGTTCGTGAGGTGAATCGAGCTCATAGGAGACACTGCAAAATCACGCTGGCAGAGCCTACCAGAACGCACTGTACACCTAGAATAGCCCAAAACGATGCGTTTAACGGCTTGGCTAATTCCAGCGTACTAAAACAGCTCGTATAAAAGGTAGGCTACTCTGCTGGGCCATTCATCAAGGTGCAGGCTGGCAAAAGCCGAGCAAGAAACGAAAACATTAGCCGTGATTTGAAACGCGAACAAACGCAGCATTAAACTATCCATATGCACCGAGAACAGCTATGGATCTAGGTCGCTTATCACATGCTTAGCAGACGTGAAAAACACGTTAAAATATATCATTCGGGAGAAAAGCAAACGTGTGGTGGAGGCTTCACGTGAACGCCCACCTTCCGCTCGAACAAGTGCAAACGAGCTTTACAAAGCAACCGCTAAATGTAATGCAGAACAACATAGAACGCATTCATCGTGGCTACATTTGTACAGAGGAGCACTGCTTTTAGCTAGAGTTACTACGTATAATGTAATACACAAAGACAGTACATTGCTCAATCTGCAGAATTAAGTAGAATGTCACTAGCAGCCAACTTTAGGCGTAACTAGGCACACGCGTTTAAGTTTAATTGTATCACTTTTTTACTTTGGATCTAATCAAATTAAAAAGTGATTGCTTTTTTTATTATTATTAAATTAAAAAAACTGATTGCTATTTATCTATTAAAATGTATAAGGCAAAGTAT
Organism: Dermanyssus gallinae; assembly: GCA_003439945.1. NCBI lineage: Eukaryota > Metazoa > Arthropoda > Arachnida > Mesostigmata > Dermanyssidae > Dermanyssus > Dermanyssus gallinae. The sequence goes on from QVRM01006816.1 coordinate 1,312,113, forward strand.
ATCGCCCTTACTGCATATTCTACAATTCACCATTGATACACATCATAAGTTTATTCTTCTGAAACGCATGTCTTTATCGCACGATTATATCAGGGAAATTCCTCTTGCCCGCAGGCGTTACTTTACGTAGTCAAAACATTATTAGCATAATGCATAGCAGCATGGCCGTTAGGTGTCGTTTCGATACGTGGCGGTTCAGCCACTGGGCTAATAGCCCGATCGCATTACCGAGAAAAATGGTCTCTCCCACTACAAAAGTTTGCCTGCCGATGAGTAGCTCTCTCCAACGATGGTTTCGAAAGCTAAACAGTGAAGTTGTTTGTTGCCTGGGGAATGTTGCTAATGTGTTTCAGAATTCGGATCAGCGCTACTAACGAAGTGTTCTAAAGAAGGTGTGTGAGGAATTTAATATCACAGATTTTTTTTGGGAGTTAGCCACTGATGTGCACGTAACGCCATAAGCACTCCTTTGGGATTCTATTAAAATATTTTATTAATTATTTTGGCAAATGACGTTAAGCTTCGTGTCAGTAGATAGCTTGATTCTTTCTCGTAGTCTATCTAAATACTACGACAGCGAAATAGTTCTAATCAAATCTTTGATGCCTTTGTTCAGCATAACCAGATTCGCCGCTCACGTAAGCAAAGGCTACGGGTAGATCTTTGGACTTTTACTAACCGTACAGCGTCAACAACATACCACGCTGGCATCGTACATCCATGGTAGACAGTCTGCGCTAGATCCGGTGTAGTTATCAACAACAGATCGAGAGATTTCAATTCACGTTCATATTAGACATTACAAGTTGCTATCAATGCAGAATCTTCAAAGAATACAGAAGTCAGACCCAGATGGTTCAAAGACAGGGCTAATATTAGTCGATGATCACGCTACGTGATTTGTTTAGTATCCCAACCTATATGTATTAAGTTTACAATCAACTGTAGAGCGTTGGCATTTTTGTTGTTTATATTAAATGTGATTTGAGCTAACTTTATACAAAAATACACGACAGACATAACGACAGTACTAATAATAAATGCGGTGGAAGTAACAACAACAAAAACAATAGAACAACAGCAACAATAATGACAACAACATCATTAACAATATATGAAGAATTAGCGCCACATTACAGGGGCACAGTTACACAGAAGTTTACTCAGAACGAGTTAAATTGCCACGAGGATAGACTCCTGAAATGCAGAAGGGTATAATAGCTAACAAGGCCCTTAGATGGTATGTTCAGGAGTGCGACTCCACCACTATTTGCGTCGAGACTGCTTGAAAGATCTAAACGAATAGATACATAAAATACGAAATCCTATAGTCCGATGCCGGGCAACGGATTGGCGGAGGATTTGCTGTTTCTTGAATAGTGCAGGAATAAGCGCAGTGAACTCTGTAAAACAATCTCCGTAGCCAGAAGCTCTGACAACAGGTCGGTTATAGTCAAAAGATGTTTGATATCCTAAGATACACAGCGTAGACTAGACGTACATCTTATATGCGTTCGTTTGAACCAGCATGCAGAACGCTGAACAACTAAACGGTACGTGCAATGTTATGTACTCTTTGCACGGAGGAGAGGTTGAGTGCAACTAGAGTTTAGCTAGTCGAGCTAGGGAATTTTTTGCTTGCCAAGAAAGCATGCCATCGAAACGAGATGTCAAAGCAGACAATACGGCATTAAACGATAAAATGACATTTACTTGAAGAAGTAGAGTGCATAGTATTTCTACAGAAATGCTGATATGGGCCAAGGTTGCCTACGTATTACAAATGAGTCCATCACGAGTAAAAGGGATACAGCAGCTGCAGTAGGACAGCGCTGTTCTCTCATATATGGCATTATGCAACTCCTGCTTGTGGATGAGGTGAGTTGGACCCCATAGTGTGTGGTGAGTTGATCTATGTATACACAGAACATGAATGAATGACGCTTTGTAATATGGAATGAACAAGATATAAGAGGAGTAAGCTGGCCTAAAGGCTAGAGGCAACAGCGTTAGCACTGCCACCACGGTATAACACTTACACCTGGATTTAGTAACGAGTTTAAATAACTAAATACACTATTAACAAGCAGCAGAAGCTTATATCTGATGAGCAACGATAAGATAGAATTGGCTGTCAGAATATAACATGGCGCTGCTGCGATCTAAGACCTCTTTGTGCGTTACCCTCTTTTAGGGTAGGAGGCCTTATTGTGAATCGATGAAAAAGATTGCTAGGATTCGCATGGCCTCACGTTCGTACAAATGTTTGCTCTGATCAATGCTGTAAGTGATTTCATTCTCAGAATACGCCGCTGGCAAGAACCTTTTATTTTCCAGCAGTTATCAAGATGACAATGATAATGGCAACATACATACACAGATGTAGACACACTCAACTCAATGTATGTGTAGTCTTATGTACGACCAGGTCCGGACCAGACATACAGACGATCACATGTGTGTGCACATGTGTCGCACCTTATTTGCATGTAATGAGACCATGACAGGCGTGTTGTTGTGACATGCCTGGCTTAAGTGCTTCCGCTATAGAACGACGTCTAGGGAAGAACTGAACTTGATAAGTGCATGACAACGACGTCGTTCGGTGACGGCCTTAGCAGGTCAGCGCTACCATCTACAACAACAAGAACAACAACAACAGAAACAACAACAGGAACAACAATAACAACAACAGGAACAACAATAACAACAACAGGAACGACAACAACGATGGCAACAACACACTCACTCTGCCAGCACAGGCCACACCCATAAATGATCTTGTTTGCTGCCAAACAGGATGTGGCGTTGATTGGCTGGATTGCCGCCGCTGAGCGACCCCAACCAACGACGACAGCTTCCGGTTCTATAGCTGAGACGTCCGCTAAGACGACGTCAAGAGCCGGTAAAGAAGACAACGGCCGTCGCCCACCATCCGTTGTCCTCTCACGTAAACGCAAGCGCTGGGATTATCTACATTGCACTTCTTCAATGAGGTAGAAGAGAGCCACAGGCCGGCCGGTGCTTAGACAGACGGACGGATAGATAGATAGTTAGATACACACACAGAGAGACAACCAGATGAATGGCAAGTGAGTGCTGGATGGCTGGCCGGCCTCCGGCTAGCCAGCACGAGAGCTTCCCTCATAAGCAAGCCAGACAGAAGAAGACAAGAGGAACAGCAAAAGAGAGAGAGGACATAATGCCGACGTGGAACAGCGAGATCGAGCCACAGCCTTAGGAAATAGAGCCAGAGGTGACCGAAAATAAGGATACTATATACATATATATATATATATATATATACATATATATATATATATATATATATATATATATATATATATATAGAGAGAGAGAGAGCGAGAGAGATAAAGAGAGGCGCGATCTATGCATTTGTCTATTGGAGGTGCAACGGGCCTCCTCACAAAGGTATAAACGGCGCAATATTTATCTCTTACTCTCTCCCTCCCCCCTCCTCTCTCTCGATGTGTCTTATATATTTCTGTGTCTCTGCATTGAGATGGGCCTAGAACAGGGGCTTTGAGCATCAGAACCGGCAGCAGGATCTACAGGAGCACAAAACAGTAGTAAGGCCCAGTGTTGCGAGCCCTTGTGACGTCATCGCTCTCTGACGACGCTCGTTTAGCACAGTCAGCCCCACCAAATTACGGCGTGGCTGACTGTGCTAAACGAGCGAACTCCCCTTCATCCTCTTTATCTTTCGCACAAGCACAACAAGTGTGTGCACTTCAAGCTGGGACCTAAACGACATAATGGAGGTGGCTGGCAACCTTGATAACCGCTGAGCTCAGCGGCTTCTCGCGTCATAGGATATATAAGAAAAAAGGAGAGGAAGGAAAAAAGACGTGCGGATAGAGTAGACTACTAGGGGACGGGCCGATCATTGCTGCTTTAATTGGCTGATCTTCTGAATGTATAAATTCATTAGTGAAACTCCCCATGGTGTCATTAATAGGCGCTTTGAGCCTTTTCTACTTTATAAGTATAGTATAACGTATCGATGTTACGGTACGTCAGCACCACAAAGACAGACAGTTAGTCTGTCTCTGTCAGTCCTCTGCTACTTACATGGCGTCACTTCTGGCAACCGAAAAGAGGCCCTCTCCCGACCAGGGCAGTCTCTGTACGCGGTGTTCGTCGATATCAAAGCCGCCTTTGACTCCACAGAAGTCCACAAACGTCGGCGTTCTCTTGAACATGCTCAACCTCATAAGAGAGGTCTTACAGGAAAACCGGATGACAATCGACGATATGGAGCTTCATACGGAGTGGAGTTAATATGGGCGCACCTAACGACCAAAAACCTTGAGCAGCTGAATTAAGTGAAAGCAGTCTTCTTGAAGTGGACTCGGGGACCTCATACGTCAACGCGCTACCTATTAGCAGAGCAAACTGTTCATTTGTCGTAGAAGTTCACTTGTCATAACCTTGTTCGCACTACAGCCTTCAACGACTCCATTGGAAGATGGGAAGTTTAGTTTTTCGAACTCGACTCAGAATTCTTCAATACCGGAGCAATGAGAAATGCGAAGTGGAAAGGGCCAGAGCGTAGGAACAGACACGTAATAACACGGCTTCAAGTGCACGGCTTTCCTCACAGCGGCACTTGTGTATGCCACCGCTGCAGTGAATTCGGCCGGAGATACCATGCCGCAGAAGGCAACCTTGTGCAATATTTAGATTAATTAGCCCGTCAGTTTGGGATCTTGTAGTTCTAATATTTTATTATATGTTATGCCTGGGATGTATATATATATATATATAAGAAAGTGTCTCAGGAATATTTTTAACGCGGTACATAAGTTGTAGAGTTGTACTTTAAGTTGCTCGTTAAAGCAAATGTTTTTTTCCAATGGAATATGATCTCTGAGAAGTGTTGTTTCGGAGTGAGAGTGAAATTACAACAATTTGTGACACTGGGGTTTTCGCCCGATATAGGAGTACAAAATGTGCAATTGCGAGACAGCTAGTCCTCCTATACTAAGCACACCATATTTTTCGTGAGAAAAAGTATTCTTTCTAAATAATAAATAACGCCGGCCAGAAGATGCGACATTGTCGTTTAGAACAGAATTCGCAAAAATTGAGTTATTTTATTAGCTTTCACACCAAATACCTCCAAATCATTACCTAATACCACCCAAAGCTAGCGTGACGATCATTTTGGTACCAAGCATATGACGTCGCCTCTCATTTTGAAACAAGACTTCTTAGAGACCATGTTTTATTGGAAAAAAACATTTGCTCTAACGAGCTCTACAATTCATGTTGCGCTTTAAACATGTTCCTACATATATATATATATATATATATATATATATATATATATATATATATATATATATATATATATATAATACAGGAACAATATGTTATTTATTTTATGTACTCAATTACCAACGATGGGAACATGACAGTTGGGTCCCTGGAACATGCATGGAAATGCAGAATCCTTTCGATGCCAGCACGGCCGAAGAAAGCGCAACTTTGAATCAAACGGGTTCGCAAGGGCTGTGACAAAGTGCGCCTGACAGGTGGGAATCCGTGAGCGACCCCGGCTAATTGATCCAATAGGGCACTTGCCACTTCTCCTTATGGCCCTGTTCTATGGAGACCTGGGCCATCAGAGAGTGAAGCTTAAGGGGGGAGTTGCATTTAGAGGGTCGTTATGGGGTCCGCTCCTGAGACTAGAAGGCGTCTGCGTTGCTCAGATGCACAGACAGTTCGTCATTCGGGCAATATGGGACGCTACGGTGAACCCGGTATCTAGAATTACACTCAAGTTGCGCGTTTCCTTCGTCACGCGGATGGAATAATCTGCCAGCTCTAGAATAATAGGATTGGGTTCCCTTCCGGTCTCTGAGAAACAATACCTCCGTCTTCTGATGGGCTAGCTAGAGGTGGTTTTACTCTACCCACCTATGAACGAGGGGTTCTGTATTTATTGCTGCTTTCCTTGACGTCTAGGCTAGGCATCAACATAGGCAAGAGTCTCAACCCCACCTCGAAGGGAAACCTGCGGAACTCCATCATCAGCCAAGTTCTAAAGAACAGGACTCTGAACGGAGCGCGTGTTATAGCCCCACCTGTGTAGTTACAATGTTTCGGTCGTTTTACTTTCTACAGCCTTGAAGTTGCTCAGAAACAGCGGACGCCGCTCCGAGCGTTTACAAGTTCAATAAACACGTGGCCTTGTAGGGATTGGCATCTTGATCTATTCTCTTGCACCCTTCAGCATAGGTCTCGCTATGTCCGGACAAAACCATCTGGACAAGCAGAGTGAAATCCGCAAGTAATTGGGCCTGCGACATCTAGACATTTTTGCGCCGTTCGCTTTCAAAATGCTTGCTAGGCTTTACATGATGCCTAGGTGCAAGGTGAACCAGTTGCTTGAAAAAGAGAGGTCTAAAAATGTCTTCCGTGAGCTCTTTTCCATTGATGTTCCAACGGAGCAATGCCCTACCGATTGTCAACACAATGCGGAAGGACTACCATTCTAGGCTTGCTACGCAACGTAGGTGATGCCGAATAGTTTGATAGTTCACATTTGCAGGAGTCATATTATATATCTTCAAATCGCTAAAATAAAAAGAGGCATTTTGCTATCTAGTAGATAGACCTATAGTGTCTAAACATAAATATTTACTCTTTTAATTAAAAAAATCTGTTCATAGTGTATTCTAGGAGAGAGCATAGCAGAACCCGTAGTGCATGACAGAACCTGTTTGGGATGCTCGGAAATATGCACACTTTGTCCAACTCCATTGCGACGTTTGCTAAAGCCTGTTCCAAGTTAGCAGATATAGCGCTAACCGCGCCAGGGTAAAGATGCGGAAACGCAGCACTCACACTCTTGATGCTGGCGCAGTGGAGGTCAGTCTGGCACATCAGATGAATAAATAACAATACTAGAGAGGTTTAATAGCTAAATATCTACAGTGCAAGACGACGGTGCGTTGCTGTTATCCAACGATTGCGAAAGAAGAGCAAAACGAGACAAACATTGGGCGGCAGTACAGAGTCATATAGGAGTGATGGATAGCATGGTGACCAAGTATTGGTGCAGTGTAGTCAGGCGAGCGTAGAGAGCCCAACCTCTGAGAGCCCCGACGATGGGCATTGTGGAAGAAAGAAACGACAAAAGAACAAGATGCGTGCACGTCTACGACATACAAAATTCAATCCATTCAGGTCACTCGGCAATGTAGGCTACCTTGTAAGGTATGAATCTTTTCAGGGTGGTGGAAATAGGTGCCGAAGTACCTTCGTTGAAGTATGGGTTGCAGCATAGTTTAGCAGTGCATAAAATGCAGTAGAGATAGTGCGGAAAAAACAGGCCGATACTGTTTGTTCAGGTTGGCGCACATTAAAGGCTACCAACCAGCGTTACGTCTACTTTAGTCGATCGTTGCCATCGGCAAAATAGCCACTTCTAAGACGTAGCACAAATCTCCACTAAAAATCATCGCGAAAAGCGCCTTGCTTCTTCTGCTGTCAGTTGGGTCGGCTAGTGATGACATCGAGGGTTACGTGGACGTTTCATCTTTTACGATTTCCTTTTAGTAGGTTTAAAGAGGTCTATTGAGCTGTGCTTTCCGCGATCTAAACCTGCACTGCTACCCCAGGCAACCACGTACATACGGGCGCATGCCTTGAGCATCGATAATTCAAATCGATAGTTTTGCCAGTTTGATGTAAGTTGCCTAAATTGTGTGCTATCTGCTGATCGAAGCTGTCGTTTTTGAAATAAAAGAAAAATACTTCCTTTTAGCAGGATGATCATCTGGTTGGCAATAACTATCGCATGTTGCAATTCCTTATAAGAATGCGAACTCCATAAACGCACAACAAGCGCAAAGGGCTACCGAACAAGCATTAACGATTTTTGCGAATAAGCGATGTCCTGGGACGTCCGCTGACGGACAGCTCTACAATGGCATACAATGGCAACTGATTCTTCACTGCAGGATTAATGTCATTGTAGTATCAACTTTTCCTCCAAGATCTGTCACCCTGGCAGAGTTAATTTTTTATCCAATCTGTGCTTGTGTACAGTGGCAGGAAACGTATTTCCTAACAAACAGTATATATATATATATATATATATATATATATATGTATATATATCTGTAAGTCGTGAGTTTGATACAAGCCTATAGTTGCTACGTATATATAAATTGCATACGTGTCTCAACCTTATACTAGAATCCTTAAGCGAGGAACTCACATGAAGTGCGGTTATAAGGGTTACGATTAGCTGTTCGTGCCATTTGTCAGCTTTAACAGCGGACTATCCTGTCTAGCGGATAATTTTCAACCATACGCCAAGTTTAAACTCACCAGGGGGCATGACTTATTTAATCAAAATAGTATTAAGAACATCAGTATTCCTTCGGGATCTCAGGGAACCCCTCGGCGGAGGGAAGGGACCCTTCGACTGACGCCGCGTTTCCCCGCTGAAGCTCGATCGATACTCGCTGCAGTAAGAACTGTTCAGAACGAAGATCCCTTGTGACTGCGTTTAGTCTTTTTCCAAGCTTTTTGAAAAAATTTGACGTTTCTTCCCCCATGTAAGTTTCTATGGCAATTGGCTGGACGATAAACTGCGGATTGAGTTCTCTGTATATTGCTAACTTGCGGTCCTTCGCAAGACAAGCAGAGGCACCAGCGTTCCGGCTTGTTCGAGCGATGTAGCTCCTGGCCAGTGTACACGACACGGTAACATCCCATAGAAGTAGGCGACCTCCCCAAGGGGTAAGTGTTTTACTGTCCGGTCGTAACCCACAATTGGCGCTGAGGTCTAGTGGCTCTCTCATGACCGGCACCTGTGTACTATGTAGTGCACGGCAGACGACGTCGTTTATTGCATAGTGTCGTGGGTGGCGGCCGGCGCTGTATCGGCACGATAGAGCGTGTACCCCTGTTGTTGTTACGGGGAACCAACACCGGTTGCAAAGATAAGCGGCACAGACCGTCTCCCCCAGCCGCAGATCAGACACGATGCGGAGTGTGTTATTGTCCAGCATTGTACCTTGCGTTGCGGCGAGGGGAGGGCCTGAAGCCACTTGCCACTTATCGGATCGAAGCAAACTCGTAGTCTAGCCTTGTCAGCCGTGGTTTGCGCTTGAGACAGGAGCGAGGCCTGTTTCCGCTCCACGACAAGGTGGTCAGTTGCCGGTCAGTCCCTGACAGAGACTGTTGGGGAAATCCTAGATATCTTAACATATCCGGCCCTCGTTTGTCCCCTACGGGCTTGGGTTTCAACCTGAGGTATATCTTCAATGCACCGAGGGCCGGACATGTTAAGATATCTAGGGTTTCCCTCTAGAATTAAAAACATTAATTCTAGACTATCCTCCGTCCCCTACGGGCTAGGAACTTAACCTGAGGTATACCTGTATCTTCAATGTACCGAGGGCCGGACATGTTAAGATATCTATCTTTCCTAACAGTCCTTGTGGCAGCATGGCAGCACAGTGCGCGAAATAACCAGTCCCCCTATACAGAAACAAAGTGCATCGTCGTATTTTTAAGAAAATTCTGCTTCCTTTAATAACATATAACGCCGACCAGAAGATCCAACATGGTCGTTTAAAAGAGAATTCGAAAAACATGAAGTTGTTTATTAGCCTTCACGGCCAGTACCTCAAAATCAAAACTCTACAACCATTTGCAGCGCTCAATCATTTTAGTACCAAATATATTTAAAGCAACAACTAGTAATTAAGATTTTTCGGCAAGCATGTCGAGATTAAGTAAGCATGGCGAGACGCAACAGACGTCTCGCCTTGTCATAATTTTGGTGCCAAAATTATTGCCATGAAATGTGCATTTGCCCACATGTATTAGTTGTGAGCGCTGTGAATAGTCGTATGGTTATGATTTTAAGGTGTTGGGCGTAAAGACTAATGAATAACTTCCCTTTTTTGCGAATAATCTTCCTAACGACCATGTCGCATGTTCTGACTGGCGTTATATGTTCTTTAGAGGAAGCAGAATTTTCACGGACACGGCGATGTACTTAGTTTCTGCATAGGAGGACTGGTTGCCTCGCAATTGCATATTTTGTGCTCCTATGTCGGGCAATGTCACTCTCACTTCGAAACAAGACTTCTTACGCGGCAACGCTGCGGCCGTGGAAAGGTCTCTTTCGTCAGCCGGAGGGCTTCCGGAGATCCCGTAGAAACTGTTTTTACTTCCCAAAATTGTATGCTTATGACAATAAATATAAAAAAGGAGGGTACTTCTTACAGGTAGTTCCATAAGTTTTTAGAATAAGCTTTTTAGAATTCGAATTTTGGCGCGCTTCCACCGCTTTTAGGAACTGCAACTTTTCGACTGCTAGCACTCAAAATATTCTGGTGATTAGCCGTTGCGATTTCGTTTGATAGCTTTTCCCGTGCAACGTATCGGCGTGATTTTTAAAAATGAAGAAAAAAGAGTTTCGAGTGGTTATCAAGCATTTTTATTTCAAAGGTTGGAATGCGACCCAAGTAAAAATTGGGTTGGACGTACGGTGATTCTGCGCCGTGTTTTGCCACTGTTTCCAACTGGATTAATGTGTTAAAAAGAGGTCGCAGGAGCACCGAGAATGAACTACGTCCGGGAGGCCAAAAACCGGCAACTGATGAGGAAAACATAGAGAAAGTGCGAAACATCGTTGGCACAGATAAGCGAATGAACATTAAGGAGATAGCGGAGGCATTAGGAATTAGTTTAGGTAGTGCGCATTTTATCCTATACGAAAACTTGAAGATGAAAGAGCTCAGAGAAAAATGGCTGCCGCATTTGCTCAACCAAGGCCAAAAAAACGCGCATGTTTTCGCTTCACAGCGAAATTTGGCCAAGATGTCGAACAATCCGTCGGATTTTTGGCGCAGATTCATGACCGTCGATGAAAGCTGGGTCCATCACTACACTCCCGAGACCCAAGAAGCATCTTGCCAATGGTGTGCACCTGATGAAGGACCTCCGAAGAGGGTGCGGACAACGGCATTGACCGGAAAGATGATGGCTACAGTTTTTTAAGACCAACGTAGAATAATGCTGGTCGACTACCTTGAGAGCGGTTAAACGATCACAGGAGAATATTATGCAAGACTGTTGGACTGCCTTTAGCAAGAACTCATCGTGAAACGGCCCGCTTTGCAGAAGAAGGTTGTCCTGTTTCACCAGGACAATGCTCCTGCACACAAGTCCCGGCAAGCATCGGTAAAACTGGCCCAACTAAGGTTCGAACTTATTGAACAACCTTCCTATTCTCCAGACCTGGCCCCCTCTGATTATTTCCTCTTCGAACATTTGAAGAATAGTCTCGGTGGAAAGCGTTTTTCCAGCAATGAAGAGGTTAACGCTGCTGTCAATGCCTATTTTCAGTCTAAAGACGCGGAATTCTACTTAAGAGGTATAAAAGCTCTGAAATCTTGGTGGGAAAAGTGTATTGAGCATCTCGGGGAGTATATCGAATAAGATAAATTTAAAAACATGATTTGGAAAATTCTTGTTTTTCATTCTAAGAACTTATGGAACTACCTGTAGATACCATGGTCCCAAAGATTTACTTTAACCAGCTGTACAAATCTCTGTATCGATCTTCAAGTCGTTCTGGGCTGACCCTTTATATAGAACAATCACAATACTGTATACTTTACAGGGATCATTTAGTGTTATGTCGAATGAGAATTGATTTCTGCTGCTAATAATTATGGTGGTGGCGACGATGTAGCTACATCTGTCATGGTAAGTATCCGGCGGGTCGTGAACGCATTGATTGTGTTACAAGATGTAGCAAGCCCGATACGCCTAGCCTGGCCTGGAACTAAGTTGGAGTGGGGGTGCCGTTTGAACCCTCGGGCAATAACGCTGAACGGTCCTAAGACCTTTCCTACAAAGTCATTGTTCCGTGGTTCGTCCCGCCTGTGTTGCGTCCGCCCGTTCCTCCCTATGGCCAGCTATCAGAATGGCTTAATGGCACGGGTTACGCGCCGCGCCCTTCTTGGTCATAAGGACTGGGTGAGTAACACGCCCCGAATTGAATTTGACGGACGGCAACAACTGCAGGACAAGTCTGGGACTGTGACGATGCGAGTGGTTGTCTGTTCACGTTATAGATAGACGAAATTCATCGCTTATGGTCGTTCGTTTACAGGCAGTTTCTCTTGAACCCCACCAACTCCGAGATGTGCCCCATCCATTCGCCGCCGTTGTAACTGCTGCCACCGTGGTCCGAGCAGCAGCGAACCTACTTACCGTCTCGTTCTTCCGGTTTCTTCTCGTTGGCAGCTTCTCTAATTCATCGCGACATCAATGTTGAAAAGTGGGATGGGACAGTTGTTGTTATTCTTTTGGTTGTTGTTGTTGTTGCTTTAATAATTGTTGCTATTTTGTGGTTATTGTCGTTGTTGTTATTTTTGTGATTTTTGTCGTTGTTGCTTCGATTGTTGTTGCTGTTGTGTCTGTTGTTATTGTCGTTGTTGTTACTACCGATGTCGACAGGCCAGTTGAGGTTGTCCTCATTATTATAGTGGTTATAATCGTAGTAGCAGAAATAGTTATTGTTGTTCTGTTATTGTTGTAGGCTCACCGTAAACACAATCATCACCAGTCATATATATATATATATATATATACATATATATTCACGTATCCCATGAGGAAGCTATAGTTGGGTAGACAGACAGCCTATCTGCTACGTTTATATTTAGACCAACCACATGCAATGCGTAGGCAAGTAGCACAACTCATCACTAGGGCCAACCAAACGCAGTAGGCGAATCCGGCAGTAAAATGCGAACACCGCCAGTTTCTTCAATACTTGAGTTATTAATGTTCTCCCTATGAAAGCCACTAGTGCTGTTTACTGCCGTTCCTTGTATTACTGCTCGAAGGTTCGTCGTTGATATAGTAGTCGTAGTAAATACGACAGTACATTATTGTTGTGAGTGTTAGTATTCCCGCTATTGTTGTTGATGTGTTTATATCGTTGTTGTTGTTGTTAATGTTGTTGTTGTTGTTGGTCTAGCGGCTCTTAAGATGATCGACGCCGTTTTTCCTGTTCTTGCTGTGATTATTTTTGTAATGGCTCTATAGCCAATTGCAACTAACGTTGCTAATGTTGATGTTTGCGTTATTTATTATTGCCTTGTTTGTTTGTTTTTTCGTTGTTGCGTGGTTTATTATTGCATGGTTTGTTTTTTCTGCGTGCTTAATTGCATTGATTGCAATGTTGTTGCTGTGCTTCCTGATGTAGTTGTTCCATTATTGTTGTTATTGTGACATGTTCTCGGGTGTTACCCTGCCCACGCCTTATTCGCGGTTCTCTCATTGTTCTAATTACTGATTATTATTGCTTACTAGACTGGTTGTCTTCCTACTGTATTCTTGTTGCTGTCGTTGTTGTTGTTGTTGTTGTTGTTGTTGCTGATGATAATAGTTTTTGTAGCGGAATTGTAGTGCGGTGCAAGGGTGGTGGTATTGATGCTTCGCGTCTCGATAAAAAAAGTGTGCAGTAGGGGGTTGTAATGACTGGGGCAGCAGCAGCAACATCCTTTCTGTAAGTCACCCTTTATGGCCGCCGAATATATGGCACGCCCATCTGGCGAGCCATTCATTGCTATGCGTTGCACGAGGAGAGACCCTTGCCACTGCTAGTCGGGCAAGACCGCGGGTCATCACCCCCGCCTATTCCCCGTGTACCAGGACAACAGATATACACCACGGTACTAATTGGTAAAAAAGCAAGGCAAGAGAGTTCCTGTGATGCCAACGATACCCGGTCGAGTTCTACCATTAAACACACCCCTTTTTGCTTAGGCAGCAGCTGCCCGAAACCAGGACGGGCCGTCAGGCAGACTAAACTGAAACAGGTTCCGTACGCTCACCCATGCAAGGCAAATCCTACAATATCATGTCGACTGGTGAAATGAGCTGGTGAATATTTGCTATTTCAATGCACTTTAACTGATTTTCGTCTCTCCTTTATTGACTACTAAATTGAGGTATCTCTGTATCCCCGCTACACGATTGCCGGGATCCCTTTAGACAGAACGGGAGCACCACATCTAAGTCATCCGGCGATGTGTGAATTATTCCGAGATGTCTTGCGTGATTGTTTAGATGGCTTTTTCTTGCTCTCACGGGTTGCCTTCTAGGGCTAACACCTCACACTTACAAACGTTGAGTATCAACTCTCCCCGTTCTCTAAGTGTAGTATCCAGATCCTCGGCCATGATATCCGTGGGACCACGCAGGATTCCATCATCCAATATTAGAAATGTCAAATTGAAACAACGCTTTAGTACTAGATACCGGTTTTAAACTATGTGGTTGCATCTGTGGTCTAAGCGAGGACTGAGGGATCTTTGTATCTCAGCCACACCATCGCCAGATGGGTAGAAATCTTGGAGCATTTTTGCACTTCAAAAATCTTGTTTAATTAGCACTTTTCTCCGACCCATTGCTTCCCCAAAAGCGCGTAACGTGTGTGATGGCTTCTGTTCCTCCTCTTGTAGCAACTCAAACATAGTGAGAAGAGTTAGGCCATAATTTTAACTATGCTCCTCACATTCTAGCAAAAATTTAAACTATGCTCCTCACATTCTAGAAATAGCAACGTCGGCTACGAGGAGAATGAACTGGATTCTGCGTTCTTTTGTGATCAAACAACCCTCTCTGTATGTAAGACTATATAAACAATATGTTCTCCCGATTTTGGTATATGCCTCACCTGTGTGGAATCTTGGTTATTCTCGTGATGAAAAGATACTGGCCGGTATTCATAAAAAGTTTGTTAAACGTGTTGCATATCGTTGTAACATTAGCGAAAACGATGTTAAATGCGACAATATTGTTGAAATGTTAGATAGAATTGACATACGCACGTTTACTCGCATATGTAAACGGCCCGAGCAAGCAGGGAGATTTTTTAACATGAATACTACAAACACTCGCTCGAGAATCAATCTCCAGGCTAAAATGATTGCCAGGAAAGCGATTGTTAACAAAATGTCTGCATGGCGCTTAGTCCGTAAGCTTAACCATGTACAACCCGCCGCCTGAAGGCCGACTTGCGATAACCTTCTTCTGTGATCTCAATAAAGCCCCCCTGCTAAAGGGTGTGTGAATATATATATATATATAATTGTCTTTTTATTGCCCGCCATAGCATTACTGGGAATCATTCTTTGTAGGGCCAGTCTGCGCGCTATAGGCCTAATTGAGATATCCCTTTTTCTATGGACGGTCAGACTTGCACCATAGCCAAAATGACAGTAATAAACCATTGAATATTATCGACACAAATACACTTAGTTCGTGTAGTAGGCGCTCAAAGGAGAGAATCATCTGATCGAGCATATGATCGTAGATGTCGAGGCCGCAGACCATTTAAATTGGCTCCACACTTGTGACTGGAAACGATCTGACGGCTTCGTGGATCTGAGGTCTTCGATCTTATCATGGTGTAAGCCGGCGTGCTGTTGACTACGCTTTAAGCGCTTTTGGCAGCCGGGTGGGGAAGACTGGTACTAAGTTCGGACTTCGTGTGCGCATCATGTGGCGCAATTATGTGTGAAGACAGCAGGACTAATATCACTTATCTACTAGTTCAATTTCCGTTAGACGTATACTATTTTTTATCTTTATTTTAGTATTGTTTTTTAGTAATTGTTGATCTGATTGCAGTTGAGACGACACCTTAGCAGGTTCTGGCCACTAATTGTTTATACAATTCTTAACTATTGCGATGAGCTTTGCTTCTTGAACTCATTGAAGAGGTAATACAAACATTAGCGACGAAAGCGTCATGAGATGGTTTCAGCTTGTGAGGCCAACCCAGCCTCGAGTTGAACGCACATGACGGCCACATTGGGGGACACTGTGAAAAGAGAAATGCTGTTGTGGGGTTGTCGCCGGTAGACCTTGTTATAACTACGATTGTTGTTGTTGTTGTTGTTGTTATTTATCTGATTTATACTTACGTCGGTTTGGCCTTCATTGCTCACCATGGTGCGCAGTTTGTGACGTTTACAATGGAAGCCGCGACCTTCCTGTCAAGAACAGCATCTGCCTCCTAGACAACGTAACTCCTAGACAGTACAGATTGATCACCTCGTTTCACGGTTTTCGCATGTTTCGCTGCCAATCCCGTCTCGACGGAGTTGTTACAACGGTTACTATGAATGCGATATATTGAGGTGTTTTTACAGTTATGGTTATTTATATTAGGCTGTTATTGCAGGTTTGATTTGTATTGGTATTATTTACATTAAGTTGTTATTACATACGATTAGATACGATACTTATTGAATTGTTATTAGAAATATGATTATGACTAAACTGTTAGAACTAATATGATTATGACTAAACTGTTAGAACTAATATGATTATTGCTGAACTGTTATTACTATTATGACTATTACTGAACTGTCATTACGAATATGATCATTACAGAACTGACATAGAAACTACTAGGATTATTACTGAGCGATTATTAGTTCAACTATTATGATGACTACTAACTAGTATTTTCTCATTGTTTCTATGGATAGCGGTATTACTATATTTGCGCGCCTGGTGTTCGTCCCACCATTCATGATCACTGGCACTTGCCAATTAGTAATGCACCGGCTAACTCGAGCGTTAGTTGCTCAAGCTGGCCCTACGATCCTGCACTACGGCTATACGGCTACGACTGCTCTGGTTATTGCTGCTGCTACAGTGCGTCCTTGACGCTGCTGTGTACTGCCAACCTCAACACCTCGTGCTGTGGCGTCGTGCGAGCGTCTGTTTGCCCTGCTACTAATGAAGCTACGAGGTTCTCCTGGAAATGGTAGACGCCTAGACCTTCACGCAAACATGCACGCCGGCACACATAACGAACTCATAACGAACATCGAGTCGCAGAGCCCGAGCGACGACTTCGTCGACCACCTGCGTTGGTTGCCTCACGACGTGCAGTCAGGTGTGAAGAGCAAATCGAGGTCGGTGTCGGACTCTCTAATTATTGATGCCAGAAGGCTTTGGAAAGGCTGTGAAAAGGCTGTGGCCGTCCAGGGGATGCTTAGTGGGGTGACTCACGCGGACGCTGGGGCTGTTGCTGCAATGGAGGGTCGGCTGGCGATCTGCTAAGGGCATCTGAGGGGGGGGAAGTCATAGATAGGTTCGTCGTCGGGGCGAACGACAAGGGACGATCTCTTCATCAGTGCTGATGGTAAGATAGATAACGTTGCTAACGGGGGCCGCCGCTGCTGCTGCTACCGCTGTTTACGACACCCCCATCGCGGTTCCCGCTGTTTATCCCGCCATTTATTACATATAGACGTTGGTAGCTCATGGCGTCTGCTTCTAGTCGCGGGCTGCGGTTACCATACTACCAGTCCCCCCCCCCCCCCCCCGGCATTTGAGCCTGCTGCGCAATTGCTCGGTAACTAAGCTTGTCAGCTACATGGTCATCTTAAGGATCTCTAAGGTTTTGACAGCCGTGTGGCGATTGATGACAAGGTCTCAGATCGCCAAATAGCAGTCCTGGGCTGATGAAATTCGGTGTATCAATAACATACCACAGGTGAATGTTGTATATCTTTTTCTGGCGTATGCAGCTCATCTTCCAGTTCGATAGCGTCTAATGTATCTTATTTATAGGTCCCAGCCTCATTTCCTTCTCCAACAACGTGAACTACTTGAGACCACTTCTCAGTGGTCCAACTTAATTAGGTGTCCTTCTTGTTAGGTTTATACCGTGGTTAGCGGAAACAGCTGGGAACCACATTCTATTGATTCAATCTTATTTTCAAGTGACGTCTTGAAAAGTGCACGCCAGACTATCTCGATGGGCCCGTGTCATTTTTATCATCGACATCAGCACACAGAAATTATTTTTCCATGCCGGTTCGAGTCAATTTTCTATTTCATTAAGAATTTAGTTATTCTCTGTCTACTCCTCTAGAATGGTACGTACTATATTTCTTAGCACTCGGTACATTGGCGCAGATATACCATTGCGTTAGCCCGGCCGATTCGAGCTGGCACCAGCGACTCCTTGTCGCTCATCAGCTTTAGAGTTGCCGCCAGTACCCTACGCAAATAGTTGCGCTTCTTTCGGGTGTGCCCTATCAAAAGAGTTCGCTTTTTTCCTAACGTCATCACAATGGAGGGAACTAATCACTAGATCAACAACTACATCGATCCTAATCTACTAAAGCCGAAGCTTTCCTCTAGCAAAATTTAGTTTAGATTCAGTGAACACAATGTTAGGTGCATGAATGACTCATACGTGTATATTAGACTATACAAATAGCTGTTATTTATTATGAGTCCCTCTAGTCGAGGAACATGAGTGCAGCTGTGGCGAAAAGGTCTCACCTCTTGGTCACCATGGCTTATCTTGCATCCGCAGTTTAGGCCGTAGGACGAGACATGTTGCGTTAAATGATACCCTAGCCCGTGCTCTAAGGTCTCGAACCCGCAGGCTTGTACACAGACGACTCTCGTCGACCTGATGGGATGACCCTAACAGCTTTTGAAGGTGGGAAGACACTTGTCTGGGACGCTACCGTGACTGACTCTTTAGCACCTTCAATGGTTAGTCACGGCGCTACCCAGGCTGGTTATGCTGTTTCGCATGCGGAAAGAAATAAGTGTCGGAAGTATGCACATATTGGAGACTCTATGGACTTTCGACCTTTTGCCTTTGAGACCTTAGGGGGCCCAGGTAAAATTACTGAGGGAGTTATTACTAAGATATGCAAGTGTCTCAGATTGGCTACGGGGGACCCACGCGCTGGTGATTTTTTTCGGCAAAGGCTATCATTGGATATACAACGTGGAAACGCCACGGCGGTGCTTGGCACCTTGTCCAGGTGGTCTACACCAGGCCTGGAACTAGGGCTGATGTAGTTTGTCGTCACGTTCGCTAGGGGACAATTGCTAACCCCGTTACAAGTTAAATAAAATTTGAAATATACTGTATATACATATTCAAATAGCTGTTTTAAGGTTCCTTTGTATGTAAGCCATTACAGCAAGCAACTAACCTTGCTTGAAGGTGTGCAACTGCAGTCTTTAAAAAGGGTTCACTGGAAGTGCTCTCTCTAAATGCAACCAATGTACGTGTTGTCCCGCAAGACAACCTTTTTGCCGTCAGAGGTAACAAGCTACGACAACAGCTTTTGGGCAAATGATGCCCGCTTATACTATAAATCGCATTTCAGCGTTGCCCAATCCAAGACAGAACAGTTGGCCGAACGTATCCTACGGCAAAAATCAAATCTGCTTCTCGCCTCGTGCGTAGAAAGATTGATAGCAGTCCGTTTTCAGAGAAAACGGCGCCTAATGTCTCGCTGACCTCACCACCCTTGTCGCCTCTTAACAAAGTGTCGTGGCCTTCCTTCTGCGCTGGCTGTCTGTTCTGGTTTAGAGGCGCTTTAAAAAAACAAACAAGCAATGATCGTTTCAAGAGATAGAGCGGATGTTAGTTTAGAAAAGCGGATGGAGGGGAGAGGCAACTTTGCAGCTGACCGAAGTCTACATTCGATTTTGCGCTTTGGCAATCCGATTAATTTTTGATTGCCACGCTTCCCATCCATGTGCACTTTACGGTTGTAAGTTTGTCCACTTATAATGTCAGCTTCGATCTGTATCCTGCTAAGTCTTCCTTAGCAGAGAGCCAGCTCAAAAGCAACGTAAAGGCTTTTGCCGGGGTCAACAACTTATCTTATACAGTTTGCAAGCACAAAGCAACACTTCAACAACAATTATACACACGTATTGCTTATTTCGCAATAACTTTGCATTTCAGGATAGTAAATAAATAGAGTTTAATCGTCATTAGATACAATGTGAACACTTCAGCGACCGTCCCACCGAGCAAGAAAAGTTCAAACACCGTTGATGTGTCTGGCAGCTCGCTGCGTGTTATTTAGCGCACATCTTTGAGCAGAACCGGCAACGACATTGATCTTGGTGAAATCCTTTAGTCGACATACCACTTGATGCCGTGCCGAATAGTGCATGCCATTTCACACCAACGCTCCCTGGCGAGGTACACATCTGACTGCGCTACCTCTGCTGAGGCCTTGGTCATGTTTCTCTGCCACTCCCAAAAAAAAGTGCTGAAGTGGTCTTGTAATAGGTGAGCTTAGTCTGACTCTTATTGTTTTAACTGCTGGCCCGCAGTCTCCTGGCAGGTACACGACGCAGTTTCTTGCCGTCCGCGGTGCCAAGCAACGAACACGCTTCCTAGATATTGCAAAGCATCTTTCTAGCTACGCAAAATTTGCTGCTGAAAGGTGGCCCTACACCCTGTCAAGGCTATAGCTTAACATTGGCACAACCTTACGTTAAAAACAAACCGCATTGCCGCACTCAGAGACAGTGTTCGAGGGTCTCTCATTTCTGTGTGGATAGAGCCTCCCGACACGTGTCGCCGATGTGCCGGGTAAAGGTAATTCCCGCATAGCGTACACCCAAATACGCGAAGGAGTTGACAAACTTCAGCGTTTGGCCATAGCAGGGTATGACGTCTGCTGCAGTCAATCGGCCGCCACGGCGAAACTAAATGGCTTTCAACAACAACAGCATGGCAATAACAACTACGAAAGCGTGTGACTATCTACGTAAATCCAGACAGAAACAATATATGTACGATATCGTAAATGAAGTTTTATATTTATTACAGAACAGTTATATTGGGTTTGATAACAAGGTTTAACAAGAAAATGATCAAACATGAATTTTTATCTTTGTCATAGTGTATACCTTGTCCGAATACTCGCATCTAGTGCTAGAAGATAAAGCCAACCCGACTTTGTCTTGCTTCCAACTTTTGTTGACATGAAGTTTCGTGTTCACAATAACAAAGGATAGAGGTGGGCGGTGTAAAGTAGCACCTCTCCAATTTAGGGCGGCTTAGTGACGGATGCCGTAAAGTTCTTGCATACAGCGAATAAACACTTTCATTCCTTTGTTTGAACATACTTTTATGTTGATTCCCTGTATACGCCCAGATGCTTTGCCGAGGTTATTCCGTGCGAGAGACTTAGGCAGGGTAACCGCCAAACATTTCGTGGCTTACGAATATGGAAAAGTGCTCTGCATCGACTGTGCATTGTTCCTCGCTCAAACATACGAATCGGTACGCTGTTGCTTGCGGTTTCGGCATGCGGGAAAATGTCGAAACAGCAACAAATCTTATTGATGGTTGACCAACCAGGAGCCAACATAATAGAGCTCCATAAAGTATAGGCTGCCCCGCTCTATTGCGGCAATTCGTTCTCGATTACTGCTGCCGACTTCTTCTCTCGGGTGGACGACAAGCCAGCAGAAACAATGGGATTTTGAATTTTGAGAGCGACCCGTAGGCCCTCAGAGGTAGCTGCTTGGGCCACGTTTATATAGGAGAACTCGCCTGTAACTATTATATAGGATATTTACAGCAGGGCGACTGCGCAGCTCCCTCTTGCAGCCAGTTGTTTCTCACTCTATATTTTTTTTAAATTGAGATGCTTGTATTATATTATTCTACTCTAGATTACCAGAAAGTCAACGACATCCAGCAGGATTTTAATTTCCAATCAGGCTCCGCAGTGTGGAGTGCAAGTTGATTATAGGATAATTATCGCAATCAAGTTACAGCTATTAAACACGGAAGCAACTTCAAGACATAGCGGCTTTGTTTGCGACATATTTTACCTGTCTATGCTACACGGTGAATGACTTTTTTGCTTTTCAAACATACATGCATGCATTCAGGGTCGATCTATCGCAACATACACTTATGAATTCACATTTTTACGTGCACCTGCGTACTGGATTTTTGCAGGAACGGGCGTATCCTACAAGTACAGTAGCTGCTGCAATTGCGCTTTGCGCGTTACTTTACTCGATATTGTTTGTGAACTTTTGAAGGGAAGGGCTGGAAGCCTACCGTAACGACGGGGCGACCGGCTCCGATCCGGTTAGATTTCGTTCACGACCGGGCGAAGAAGCTCAACCGTTGCTGCTGACAGCTCTGCCGCTCGTGGGAACGCGGTACCAATAATGACCACAAGCTATTCTATAGTAGTTATAGTGAAGTCCAGCGAAATAGTCGGTTGGTCAGTAATACGTTTGTTGAACGTAAACACTGCATGAAGAGTTCTGTCGCGCTTGTTAAGGACCTCCCTCTCTCTCGTCGTTCGCTTACTCGGGCGCGTTTGTCCTTGTTCACGTTGCCATTCAGCCGGACGGACCGGCCCATTCGGTGTGACTGCCTACCGCTTGCAAACTAAGCCAGAGCCGAAGAGTTCTTTCGTGGAACTTCCCATTCAATCCGTGGATCGGGATCGACTCAAGATTAATTACGCGCGAACGAACACTCACGTAGTAGTAGCAGGAGGGGTAGTCTGATGACCGATGTGGATGTTCAGCCCGGCTCAGCTCGTACACGGGTAAAACAGAATTGTGTGGCGCGATCGCAAAGTTCTGTGTTATCCCTCAACTTGCTCTTCGCGCACAACCGTTTTGTTTCCGTTGTACATTTCCCAAAGGTAAGCACAGCCGTTTAGGCTGACAAGCGACTAATGAAATCGGGCGTGCATCGAGAAAGGAAAACGTGCGCTAAGCTCACCAAGTAATATACAAGAGTTGTCCACGCGCTACGGCGCTAATACGTGCATATATAACATTTTGACGTTATGCATGCCTTTTGACGGAGTGCCTTATATTTCTGAAATAAGTATGGACACTTATATGTATATATGTATATATATATATATATATATATATATATATATATATATATATTGCAACTATAGAAAGAGTGTAAATATTAGTTAAACTACTGTGTTGGCATATTTTCTAGGGTACACAGCACTAGTCACGGTGGACCGATACGATTTGATTGGCCATGCGCCAAGGCGCTAATGTCTTGTCCCTTCAAAAGGTCAGCGAGTGTGGCAAGACGTAATCGTCACACACGCGTTAAAGTGATTTTTCACATCACTAAACAGGCTATGAGACTTGTATTTTGCCGTAGATTCTATACAGGAGAACAGTGTAACAGCTTGCTGATAACCAGCGTTCTACGCACAGTCTAAAATACACGGCAGATTCGGGGGATTCTATTATAACTAGGTATCTCGTTTACATTGACGCAGTCGCGAATAGAATAATACCAATCAATCTCGTTAAGATGGGGGACGGAGTTTGAAAAGCCAGTGGGTGTAGCTGAGGTAGACGATGTAGCCGGGGCGCGGGATGTATAATAGGGTAAGAGCAGTGTGATGGTCCGTTTCTGCTCCGTGATAGCCTGTTAGCGTGTCTGTAGCGGTGGGAGAGTAAGCGCGTCTCTTGTGAGATATATACAAATTTGAAAAAATAGGCACGCGTCCGCAGGTGGATGTGTTTGGCAACTGATGAAGAGACGCCGACGTTAGAGACAGTTCTTGCACGTGCATCCTGTCCGCTAGCGCTACATGCACGTTTCAATGATAGAGAGCGGCGAATTTCTTCTTTGTTTAGACTGGGCAACAACATCCGCTGATCAGATGACCGATGTGTCTGTGTTGTGTACGGGGCGGAGGGCCACGCCAGGTGGAACCGAATCTTCGCTAAGCGTATCCTTGCTACGGGGACTAGATCTCGCGCTGTATTCAGGCTATCGGTGCCTGACCATAACTAGGCTAACCGTTAGACCGTTCGAAACGGGGAAAGACGAGACGTAATTGAAATACCCGCATCACTAAGGCTGTTTCATTAACGCAATAATAAGTTATGACAGCACGTCATAACTTATTCTTGCGTTATGTGAATACTAAAAATATCTACCATCAGTTTTTGAAGATTGTGTTGCAGTAAGGAAGAGTTGCTATTGTGCGGCCACAGTGTGCTCACCGAAACGAGCACAAAGATACTGAACACCTTAAGTTTCTTTAACAAAACAAGCACTTACACCTGGAATATATATATACTCGTTTCCTCGCAGATGTTTAAATGCCGAGATGCAGAGAGAAACGTGCTTAACAGTGTGCCAGTTGTAATACTTTATGTACTACTACTACTGGGTGTTTGCTTGCTTGCTCGCTCTAACCAACGAAGGCCCAACCGTGTGGTAAGAGTATCCACTCTAATACAAATAGCAACACCACACGCGAAATGTCAAAAGGTATAGATGTACAAGATTTGACGGTCTTTTACTGCGTGGCCTCCTAATGGACGGGAATATTTTCTACGACTAGAGCATGATTATTTTGTGTTGCTAATTTGATCGCAATATACCTTGATTCGCCTTTCTAAAAGACGTTTGCCTCTACTTTTATTACCTGTCGGGAAAAATGCTTGCACGTGTTGTCTAAAATCGGAGCGTAACTCATTAAAATATGTCTGAACAAAATAAATGCAAATATAGCCTTCAGATGCATCGCTGCGGGTAAAACCGATGAGAGTCATCAGTGTCGATATCAAGCTGCCACGACTGAGTGAACAGACTTCTATTTTACAAGCAAAGCCGCATCGTAATTGGAGTGATTCTTATTTTAGTCAAATTAAGAGCTATTTGTAGAGTTCAATTCACTCGCTAGCCCTGTCTACAAAAACTACGAGTTTAAATAAGGTGCATTGAAAAAAGCAGCATCTCTTTGATGACTGAGCGTGAGGGAGACCATTTCGGTTATCAAATATTTTCGTTAAGCACGTTTTAGCACATTCGTACGTACTTATACTCTACGAAAGTGGTGGAGTTGATGATTGGTGTGGGCATTACAAACTGCCCATCCGTAAAGATGATAACTATTACCAGCTGCTCGCAGATTTCATATGGTTTGTCGTCGTTGTGGTGGCTCTCGTGTCGTTCCTGACGGTGCGACCGTCAGATAGGACTTCTCTTTCGGAATGGACAAACATTACTTATTTTGGCAACTACCCACGCAAGTTCACGAGAGTCCTCCTAGACTCGACGCTGACGCATACCCATTTCTGTCTTGCGTCATTAAGCAGCTAAATAGAAGGGGGGAGCAGTGATCATTCTGAAATAGGTGACGGTTCCCATTTTCCCCTCTTTCTTAGAGAGATTCTTTTGCAGCTTTCACTTGCTCTTACGGAAGCTAGGCAGTCTAAACGCTAACAAGCACCCACGGATTTTGTTCAAAGCAAACGAAAGACTTGAAACGTCCTCACAGTTTTCACACGAGCGCTTACGTACCTCTTAGAGTGGTTGAATAGTTGAGATCAAACTGTACGGTTCGGTGGAAATGCAATGCATGCATGAAGCCTTAACGAGAAGGCGGACAGAAAATAACGAGCATAAGCGCAATTCAATAAAGCTGCACTATTAATTTCAGTGGGCCTGCTCTAAAACAGGCCAGAAGTGCTCAAGTGGCGTTTCTTCTAAATTGCACTGCTGTCCCTATTTGAAATTATTATAGATTTCATATAAAGCATACTAATGCGTAGCATCAAAGGTTACGGAACTTATATTTGACTTCATAACGCTGCGCTTATAGGAAAATACGCACTAAAACATACAAAGTGGTGATGTATGTTTATGTATGCATAGCTCTTGGTAAAGACAGCATTTGACTTTTGTCTTGTCTAGTGTGTTGCCCATAAAGGCATATATATATATATATATATATATATATATATATATATATATATATATATAACGAGAGAGCGAGAGCTATGTAGTGATTTACATTTTGGCGAAAATGAGTTTTTATCTATTCAAGATCGATGCTGGCACGGGTGATTTCCAAAAGCCTGGGCAGTTCGATCTTATGGCCGACCTAGTGGTTCTAGAAGATTCTGATTATGATGTTAATATGAGTGTAATTTGGTTGAAAAGTTTTGACTGTTCCGTAGTTACAACTTTATCTCAGCAAATGTAAGGTACTAAGACAAGCCAATCCGCCCATATATATATATATATATATATATATATATATATATATATATATATATATATATATCTATATATATATATATATATTTTGTTTTTTTTAATAAGATTATTTTTACTAGAATAAACTATGGAAAATTATAGTTATATCGCTGCTACTAAGAAGCTGTCTAAGAAATATATTGTCATTTTTGACTTGGTTTGTCAGCTCGAAGTAACCTAATGTTTTCAGAGAACTTTCCGAAAAATTTCCTCAACAATTGTGTCAATGGACGCTTTTGTCTTTGGAAGGTTCTTTTCTATAAGTGAGACCGCACATAACTTATTTTTAGTCATACTTATTGCAAAATGAATGCGGTCGATAGCATTGACTTCTCGTTATTCAATCTAAGGTGCAAATTCATTTTTAAGGTAAGGTTTCATAAAGACAAATGAGGGTATTCGAGTTTAGGCTGTTACCTGATCCAGTCTGTTCAAGACAACAAACAATCAAAATTAAGCGACCTCTTTACTACAAATTTCTCGTTATTGTTCGACGTTAACGAGAATTTTGTATATCCGAAACATGGCTAGAGGCAAGGATTCTGTGACAAAAACCAAGACGAGCCGATGCAGCTTCCTGCACGAATTACAATCAGTTTAAAGTCGAACTTTGAAAAACTGCTTTCAGTCTGAAAGTAAACTAGCGTTACACTCACCAATGAGTCCCCGGATTTTGTTTAAAAAAATAGCCATTTTTTTAATAGAGCTGCATAACTTGCATTCGATGAATTATTTTCTAATGAGGTACTAGTCCTTACTCATTTTGGACCACTCACTTATGACGCCAGTGCATTAGTTAGGCCAGACAGCCGAATGTAACGGGCTAGAATCGCGCATCACATGTGTCTGCCCTTCTAAACGTTATTATTAATCTACTAAACGCAACTTCTTTTTGGATCGTTCAGCTTGCTTGCAATTCTTGAAATGACAAAAAGCTATATTTGGTAGATATCATTTCAAAAACTGCCCCCTTTCAATGTTATTCTCAAGAACCGTCATTCTGCGCACATTGACTGGTCACTATCCACTGGGTAAATTGCCACCTAATTAATTATAAAGCGAAAAATATAATTTATACACGCCCTTACGTGCAAGACAAGACTTCTTTCATACGAATTTATTGCGCATTTACGTTTCTATCCCTGTCACCCACATATGCTAATGACACGTAGTTGCGAGTTGATAACTTTACGAATCGCCACTCTTTAATTTTAATGGTTTCAAGATAAGAAGGAACAGACTAAGGAAACATCGAATGTCACGATACGTCTTTACCCAAAACGACAACAAAATTAACTATTTTCTATTCAAGCCATTTGCTAAATATAATTATGACTTTACACGTATAAGTAATTATTCACGTAAAATGTATCCCATTACAAAGGCACTAACTAAGACGCATTGTTTTTAGTCTGTTCGGCGTTTTGTCGAGTTTACAGTGCAAGTTAGGAGGCTCCCTACGACGCCTTCCTGCATAGTCACGACGGGAATGCGCTTTTAAGCTAGTCAAACAGGCGTTTTTAACCGCTTGCGATGCATTCATTAACTCGAATCGTTGGCAGATCGGTCTGACGAGAGTCGCTTGCCCGAAATTGCCGGCCGGCCAAGAGTGACCTAATATCAGCGAGAAGTGTCCGGCTCGATCAGAGAGGAACACCCACAAATGATGCCCGGTCTGAACTAATGTGTTTCTGAGTTAATCACACGAGGACAACGGAATTACTGGAGCGGAATGTCTCAACGATTAAGGGCATTCCGCACATAAAGGGGTAATGCCCGAGGTGTCCCGGTACAGCAAAATGAGCTGCGCTAAAACGACCAAATCAGGAAGGTGGAGCTTCACCTTCTGAAGGCTTGCCTCTGGAGTCATTCGTGTTCGAGAATCGACTCTTAGGAGAACAAACTTATTTAGCAGAACAAGGCTGATGGTTATTACTATAACGGTTAGCCTAGCATGGCTGCGAGGTTGATTGGGTGAGCTACGTAGCTGCGGTAACCTCACTAGGGTATTTGCTTAATTAAATCAGCCAGAGGCGGCATGCACATCAAACGCTATCTGATAATCTTATAACGGCTTTGTAGGTAAGATGATCATACTGAGTTGACACTGTCTTTTTGTATTTCCCCCTCGTATCTATGCCACATGAAAGGAATGGCCATGCATAAAAGGATAAGCAACGCAGGTGCCAGAACTGGAGAAGGGGCACAACGAAGTGACCATAAATATAGAGACAATATACTCCGTGAGCAAAGCGACAAGCAGATTTGTCGGTGAGCTTTGTGCTCGGACAAGAGACAACACGAGCTATCGACGTAAAGACAAGCTTCTACGGTGGCAGCCGGCAATGCCACGTGCATTGTCGCCTCAATAAGGCGACGGCTGCGAATTAAGGAGAGTTAAGGTGATACACATTCCCACCCCTCGGTGTATCGTTCCTTCATACTAGTATTTAATGATTCGTTTCATTAATAATCATTGTTTATTTATTAGCGATGCTTCAGGAACGCTGTGGATCGTTTGTCTCCGTTCAATTTCTCGGGCGTCTAAGACTGAGATGATTGAGCGAGTTACCAAGCAAGATGGCTTAGTGGCAACAGCATTTGTCTTGCGTTCGGGAGGCCTGGGTTCGAGACCCAGACCGGCCACTCCTAAATTGGTTTCATGGTTCCCAATTTAAACAAGGTGAATGCCAGAGTGCATTAAAAATTGACCATGATCGAGAAAAGCGGGGAGCACGCTTATGTCTCAATAAAAAGAGATGGTGCATTACCATCTAACCCCCCACTAAGTTTAAAAAAAGATCGAGCCCGACCGACAAATGAAGCTGGCAGTGCGCTAATATATCGAGTGAAACGTTCAAACACACCTCCGCACATCGCAGAAGAACCAAAGACAAGCTGATGGAGATAAATGTTATTTTGAAAACCGGACTTACTCTCAAGAAGTATGTGATCCTTTGCACACCAAGCGAAAGGCGGAACAAGAAGAAAGCCGCCTATGCTAACCAAAGGCAGACAAGCGCGCCTCTGCAAAAAACGAGACTCGATATGGCAGACAAGATTAGGTGTTTCCTAAGAGCAGACAGAAGCGCCGAGGAGTTCCAGACTCCTTTCTCGACAGGTGTCTGCCACGTCTAGAGTGTGTCGGCGAAGTTCGTCGGTGATGACTCCATGTATTTCATCGTCCGTCATGCCTCGTTGATACAATTCACTAGCGTTACTCTCCAGCCCGATTAAAACAGCTGATTTCCATATGGTCTAGAGATCCGTGGCGACCACGTATGGGTCAGGGTCGGCCAAGGTGAGGTTGTCTAGGTATGATACGACGAGGTTTACTCTCCAGCCGAAGAAAGACCGGACAATCATTACTTATCAATCATTACAACTAAAACTTTTATTATTGCCATTATTAGAGGAGCTTGGGAAGCTCACAGCGGAGCTTCTTCTTCGTTTTGAGACCACAGCAGAGCCTTGGTCCATGGGCAGAAAAAAATACTTCTGCTGTTTGTTTTGTTTCGAGACCAAATGTCTGTGACGACGATGCTAATAATGAGAGCCATAATAACGATGACGCCATCCCGCGCGTGTATCAGAACGGCTACCCATTTGAAAGCAGCAGTCAATAGTTTTTTAATGCGATAGCAGGCTAAGCTGTTGAAGGCGCCTGCCTCATTAAATAAGAGGGCGGAGAGAATCCCACTCCTGCCACTTTACTGCCGAACCTCTTCGGATAGTCTTCGCAAGCACCCTGCCCGTTGTTGTTGTTGTTGCTGCTGCTGTTGATGCTGCTGCTGCCGTTGTTGTTGGTGGGGGAGCAAGTGGGTAGACGGGCGCATGATAGTTCCGCATGGACGCATCTGACATCAGAACGACGGGTCATACGAGCAATTAGACATCGTTTTCCTTAGCGATGCTATTGTCGTGGTCGTCGCAGACGTTATTGTTGCTGTTGTTGCGGTTGTTTTTGTTGTTGTTATTGCTAATGATGATGATGTTGTTGCTTTTGTCGTTGTTGTTATTGCTAATGATGATGTTGTTGCTTTTGTCGTTGCTGTTGTTGTTAATGATGATGATGATGATGTTGTTGTCTTTGTCGTTGCTGATATTGTTGTCGTCGTCGACGTCGTCCTAATCGTCACCGCCAGCGTCTTTGCCAGTGTCGGCGATAACCTTAGCTTTCCGCCTACGCGTTCGAGTCTTCTTCTTCTGCCTGTCGCCTTCGTACTTACTGCTCGTATCGAGACGAGAGGCGAACGAGTGAACGGGTGAGTAGGGTGCGCGCGGACACACGGGCGGGTGCCTGCCTGATAGTTCTGCATGGCCGCATCTGACATCGAACAGCAACAACAACGGGTCATAGGAGAAATGGGTCGTTCGTTGTCTTTGTTGCCGATGTTATTGTTGTTCCTATCGCCGTTGTAGCTGTTGCTGTTGTTATCGCCGATGTTGTTGTTGTTGTTGGCGTTGTTGCTGCTAGTTGACGTTGTCGTCGTTGTTGTTGTCATCATCACGAAGATTGCCATCAGCACAACTATAACCATTCATCACCATCATGACCATGGTCAGCATCTTCACCATCATGACCATGGTCAGCATCTTCACCATCATGACCATGGTCATCATCTTCACCATCATCATCATCACCATCACAATCAATTAATCACTCTCGCCGTCATCATTATCACTGTCATGATTACCATGACCATGGTCATTGGCAGACCCCCATTCGATGGCGCTAGCGGAACGGGTCATCCGCCAGAAAATAACAGCGCAGAACAAAGCAGCCCGCTGATCTGGCCCCCCTGGTCGGCGCCGTCGCCATTTGCAGGACGCTGTTACGTAGCAGCAATGGCAACGCAAGCGACACTACGATCGGTCGCCGCCGTCGCAGCGGCCTCAACCGTAAAAGGCCGAATTCATGGCCTGCGCTCAAGCGTATTGCTTTACACCCCCCCCCCGTCCACCTCCACCCCAGCCGCCGCCAAGATTCGTGCGGCAGTCCGCTGCTGCGTGCGTGCTCGTGACAATGTCTTGTAAGCGGACGACCGGGAGAAGGCGAGTGCTTTGCAATGAACAGCAGATAAAAGAAGTGAGGGAGGAAGCTATATCTAGCTTGCTTTTCGCCCATGTGGGCATGCCCCATGGCAGCACCATGGTTAGAACCGGAAGGGCTTCGGTCGGAACCGTATAGTATGCGCGGCTTATTCTGATCGCCAGCCTTTGTTGAGCTGACCTTAGTCACATACTTAATATGCGCCCACCCCGTAACTCGTGTATAACTGATGACCCCGGGACACTTTGGCCCATTTCTGACTTTTATCAAGTGGCCCGCCATCACGAGTTTTACCCGTTTTTGTCCTCTTTCGGCCTTTCAGGTTTGTCGCCTCGTGGCGTTCCACTTGTTCAACCTAGATCACGGCTTCATTAACGGTGCTCTCTAAGACAGCCTCGGTCCTAGCCGTAACCATATGTGCGAAATCGTCGGCGTACGCCAGCGTCTCCATCCCATTCGGGAAGTTATCGATCTCGAGCATCCCGTCGTAAGCCGGGTTCCAGAGCACGGGTACCAAAATCGCGGCCGTTGGGACTCTAGCCATCCTGCAACGAGACCTCGATTATTCAAAACGGTGGGATGAAATCAACCGACGAAAGAGGGCGGAAATCCCTTCCACTGTATTGCCTCCACAATTCCGTCCCGCCTCGTTGTGTCGAGGATATTTTTGACATCCTGAAGGATGTAGAGCACGAATTTCCTTGTTTTTAATGTATTGGTGGTCTTCTTATGCCGACAGCAGAGTTGTGACAAGCTCCCGCAGTGCGTCCGGGGGAGCCGGGCTAGGCAGAGGTCTCCAGATTCTCGTAATAACAATCCGGTATGGCAGACGTCCTTTTGGATTGCCTCTGTGAGCTTCTTTCACGCTCCGTCTTGCTCTTGGCGATTAGTTCTCGGTGTCCCGTTCGAGGAAATCCTTACTCTGTCAGTTAGGATTCGGCTCGAGCAATAGCTTGCCTTATTAATCCCTTGTTCTCATCCCTGTTTCGTATTGTGGCTAATCCTTTGCCTCCAAGAGGGTGGAGCAGTAGACTAAGCGGAGTGATTTTGTCGCTGCGTATAAGCGTCATTAGCGCTGATATTGATATCTTTGGGAACGCTACCGCTACCGGTTCTGCCGAATAGTTTGCGGATACACCTTCGAGCAGTCACGGTAAGGTAATAAATAATTGTATGTGTTCTAATTGATCGAGCAGGTCATTTATGCGTGCACTCAATCTCGTTTGGCACGAAAATGATTCTTTTGATGCTCATTTGCCTGAATGTGTTTTGAGCGCTGCGAGTGGTCTTATATTTACAATTTGTAGGCCCTGAACGTAGAAGCGATATACGGTGCGAATACGACGGTGTGCTTAGTTACTCTGCTGCATAACTGTTGGCAAAAACATCAGTGTCACAAATTATACTAATTATACTTTCACTCTTAAAAGAGACTTATTTACACTCATATTATATACATATAGGCAAAGTTATTGTTATCATAATAATCGCTATTACATTGACTCTAGGCAGATGACTGGTAAGAAAATAACGTTTCTTACCACTTTCATGAGTTGCAGCAAGTTTTTACACCTACGACGAACGTATACTGCCGGGAATTGGTTCTCATCTCACCGCCGATGTTTTGATAGACGCACGTACCGATGCATGTGTGTTGTCATCGTTGTCCATGTCGTAATGCCCATTCAGATGGGACAACACCAAAGGGAAATTAACGTACCGTTTGCGCTTTCGCTTCCGGAACACGTAGGCTGACCGATCACTCACTGCTAGGTGGTACACAGATAGGTGACCGATGCTGTTGAACGCAGCATGTTCATGTAATGTCATTACTGGCTGTGAGATGAGCTTTTTTGACATACTCTCTCACAATTGGCGCTTGCCTGCTGTCACGCCTGCTACTGCGTTTTTTTTAATTATATTTTTTACTCAGATTGAGTATAATATACAGTTCAAAGATGTGTCTTTATAATACTCTATTTTCTTCACGCTTCCCGCTGAGAGAAGTAGTGCAGCGATTTTTTGTCCAGCGCTGTGCATTCTACTGCATGGCACTTGGCACACCTCTGCAGGCAGAACCGGCAGGTGCACAACTCGTACTCGTCGTGAAAGGCTGCGTTTGAACTTACAAGGTAGTGATACCCATGTACTATGTACCTGGTGTATACCTGGCGACTGTCGCATACAGGACCAGACCAAAAGTGCACGGCATTGAAAACTCCAAACCACCGACCTCCCGTCTGGCCTGTTCGACTTTAGCTTCCCATTCCGAAATAAAACATTCGTATGGTACTGTACGCGGCATCTTCAGCCTTAATCAGATTGTTTCAGTAGCCGGTGGACAGCCTGACATGATATACACAAAGTGGCTTCTAACTCGAATATGCTTGTCGAGAGACAAGTGCCTTCCGTACTGTTTCGTTTATATGCTCTGTGAAAGTCGTTCTCGTATAATCAACCCGAAAGCCAAGATACTGGAAAGAGTTAACAAACTCCAATGGTTGGCCGCAACAACGTATAACGTCTCTGGCAGCCAATCGACCTCTACACCTGAAGTTCATGGCTTTGGTCTTCCTGGTTTTTATCTCAAGTCCCTTCGAGACAAGAAACGCCTCTATCATAGAGGTAATGCGCTTGATGGCACCTAGGTCGCGATGCGCGACCACGATTTCATCTGCATACATCACCACCATGGCTTTTTTGTACTCCTGTCACCGACAAGGTCAGCAAGGAGAAGTGTAAACGAGACGCAGCTCAGCGGGTTTCCTTGCGGAGTTCCCACATTTTGCTTAATCTCCAATACACCCTGCTCACCGTCTATCAACAAGGTGTCCTCCTCAAAGAAACTTGCTAGTACACTCAGGAGAGAGCCACCCATTCCTGCTCGTTGAAATGCTTCAAGCAGCAGATAGCGAGGGGCCTTGTCAAATGCCTTGACGCAGTCAATAAGAACTGCATACAGATGATCTCTGGGTTGTGCCACAGCTCGTTCGATTTCTGACTGGACAACGTGGATTGCATCACGGGTGCCTCGGCCTCTCCTAAAGCGGAATTGCTCCGGTGGAAGTGCCTCTTTAGCCACGTGCTCATTTTGCCAAATAACCAACTTACAGAATATCTTCTTCAATGTGCTACTGCGTTTTTTAAAGCACGAGGAGCCAGTTGCCACCAATATAAAGAATGGTAGTGCTAGCACGTGCGAATCTAAGAAAGTTTTTGCAATTTCCCGCAAAGTGCTGTGTGAGTTAAAATCTAACTAATTGGCACGTAGTACTATATTTAATGATGTCTAGAAAAAAATCGAATTCTCGGTTCTCTTATAGTCAAAAAAGTGGAGAGGAATACGAACATGTCATAATGTGGCACAAGAGCCGTACCATTCGTGGTAAAATCCTATCAATCTCGAGTGTGAATGCAGACTACGAAACATTCGAACAACATCAAAAGCGGCATTTCAATCTCCGACGACAAATCCTGTGGAGGACGTCCACAAACAGCAACAAAATGGTGGCCCATGTGGAAACTGCGATTGACCAAGGCTCAAACATAACATATGCATCGCTAGAGAGGATTTGGGGTTTGGGGTGACTTGTCGTCCCTTCATAAGATCTTTTACGACTACCACAATGTTCTCGAGTTTCGTCATAGGCGATGCGACTTAATTGCATTTTTTTGGCTCTTCACTACTATATGCTTGTCCAGGAGTGAAAATGTGGTAACGGCCAAACCGCTAGAGGTTGGTTCAGTGGTTCAAGCGACTGGTGTACAATAGAATGCCTACCAGGAGTTTTTCATTGCCAGCTTGTCGTTAGAACCGGCTCGTTCTTAGAACTGGCTCGTTCTTAGAACCGGCTCGTTCTTAAAACCGGTTCGTTCGTAAAACCGGTTCGTTCTTAGAACCGGTTCGTTCTTCAAACCGGCTTGTTTTTATAACCGGTGCGTTCTTAGAACCGGCTCGTTCTTAGAACCGGTTCGTTCTTACAGCCGGTTCGTTCTTAGAACCGCCTCGTTCTTAAAACCGGTTCATTCTCAGAACCGGTTCGTTCTCACAGCCGGTTCGTTCTTAGAACCGCCTCGTTCTTAGAACCGGTTCGTTTTTAGAAACGGTTCGTTCTTAGGACCGGTTCGTTCTTAGAACCGACTCGTTTTTAGAACCGGCTCGTTCTTACAACCGGTTCGTTCTTAAAACCGGCTCGTTCTTAGAACCGGCTTGTTCTTAGAACTGGCTCGTTCTTAGAACCGGCTTGTTCTTACAACCGGCTTGTCCTTAGAACCGGCTTGTCCTAAGAACCGGCTCGTTCTTAATTCTGGCTTGTCCTAAGAACCGGCTCGTTCTTAGAACTGACTTGTCCTAAAAACCGGCTTGTTGTAAGAACCGTCTAGTTTTAAAAATCGGCTCGTTCTAAGGACCGGCTTGTTCTATGAACCGGCTCGTTCTTAAAACCGGTTTGTTCGTAAAACCGGTTCGTTCTTAGAACCGATTCGTTTTTAGAACCGGTTCGTTCTTCAAACCGGCTCGTTCTTCAAACCGGTGCGTTCTTAAAGCCGGCTCGTTCTTAGAACCGTTTCATTCTCAGAACCGGTTCGTTCCTACAGCCGGCTCGTTCTTAGAACCGGCTCGTTCTTAGAACCGGCTTGTTCTTAGAACCGGCTCGTTCTTAGAACCGGCTCGTTCTTAGAACCGGCTCGTTCTTACGACCGGCTCGTTCTTAGAACCGGCTCGTTCTTAGAACTGGCTCGTTCTTAGAACCGGCTTGTTCTTAGAACTGGCTCGTTCTCAAAACCGGCTTGTTCTTAGAACCGGCTTGTCCTTAGAACCGGCTTGTCCTAAGAACCGGCTCGTTCTTAATTCTGGCTTGTCCTAAGAACCGGCTCGTTCTTAGAACTGACTTGTCCTAAAAACCGGCTTGTCCTAAGAACCGGCTCGTTCTTAATTCTGGCTTGTCCTAAAAACCGCCTCGTTCTTAGAACTGACTTGTCCTAAAAACCGGCTTGTTGTAAAAACCGTCTAGTTTTAAAAATCGGCTCGTTCTAAGGATCGGCTTGTTCTATGAACCGGCTCGTTCTACGAACCGGTTAACTCGTTCTTAGAACCGACTTGTCCTTAGAACCGGCTCGTTCTTAGAGCTGGCTCGTTCTTAGAGCCGGCTCGTTCTTAGAGCCGGGATGTTCTTAGCTTGTCCTAAGAACCCGCTCGTTCTTATTCCTGGCTTGTCCTAAGAACCGGCTCGTTCCTAGAACTGACTTGTCCTAAGAACCGGCTTACTGTAAGAACCGTCTAGTTCTAAAAATCGGCTCGTTCTAAGGACCGGCTCGTTTTTAGAACCGGCTCGTTCTTACAACCGGCTCGTTCTTAGAACCGGCTCGTTCTCAGAACCGGCTCGTTCTTAAAACCAGCTCGTTCTAAAAACCAGCTCGTTCTAAAAAAAACAGCTCGTTCTAAAAAACAGCTCGTTCTAAAAAACAGCTCGTTCTAAAAAACAGCTCGTTCTAAAAACCGGCTCGTTCTTAGAACCGGCTCGTTCTTAAAACCAGTTCGTTCTAAAAACCAGCTGGTTCTAAGAACCGGCTCGTTCTTAGAACCGGCTTCTCCTAAGAACCATCTTGTTCTTAGAACCGGCTTCTCCTAAGAACCATCTTGTTCTTAGAACCGGCATGTTTTTAGAACCGGCTCGTTCTTAGAACCGGCTCGTTCTTAGAACCGGCTTGTCCTTAGAACCGGTTCGTTTTTACAGCCGGCTTGTTTTAAGAATCAGCTCATTCTGAAAACCGACTCGTTGTAAGCACCGGCTCTTTCTTAAGAACCGGCTCTTTCTAAAAAAAACGGCTCGTTCCAAGAACCGGCTCGTTCTTTGAGCTGGTTCGTTCTTAGAGCCGGCTTGTCCTTACAACCGGCTCGTTCTTATGATCGGCTCGTTCTTAGAACCGGCTTGTCCTTAGAACCGGCTTGTCCTTAGAACCGGTTCGTTCTTACAGCCGGCTTGTTTTAAGAACCGGCTCGTTCTGAGAACCGACTTGTTGTAAACACCGGCTCTTTATTAAATACCGGCTCTTTATTAAATACCGGCTCTTTCTTAAAAACCGGCTCGTTCTAAAAAACGGCTCGTTCTTAGAACCAGCTCATTCTTAAAACCGATTTGTTCTTAGAACCACTTCGTTCTAAAAACCGGCTCGTTCTTAGAACCAGCTCGTTCTAAGAACCGGCATGTTCTTAGAACCGGCTTGTTCTTAGAACCAGCTCGTTCTAATAACCCGCTCGTTCTTAGAACCAGCTCGTTCTAGGAACCGGCATGTTCTTAGAACCAGCTCGTTCTTAGAACCGGCATGTTCTTAGGACCGGCATGTTCTTAGGACCGGCTTGTTCTTAGGCCCGGCTTGTCCTCAGAACCGGTTCGTTCTTAAGCCGGCATGTTCTTAGAACCGGCTCGTTTTTAGAACCGGCTCGTTCTTAGAACCGGCTCGTTCTTAGAACCGGCTCGTTCTTAATTCTGGCTTGTCCTAAGAACCGACTCGTTCTTAGAACTGACTTGTCCTAAGAACCGGCTTGTTGTAAGAACCGTCTAGTTCTAAAAATCGGCTCGTTCTAAGGACCGGCTTGTTCTACGAACCCGCTCGTTCTACGAACCGGCTCGTTCTTAGAGCCGACTTGTCCTTAGAACCGGCTCGTTCTCAAAACCAGCTTGTCCCTAGAACCGGCTCGTTCTTAGAGCCGGCTTGTTCTTAGAACCGGCTCGTTCTTAGAACCGGCTCGTTTGTAGAACCGGCTCGTTCGAAGAACCGGCTTGTCCTAAGAACCCGCTCGTTCTTATT
The DNA here is from genome assembly GCA_003439945.1 of Dermanyssus gallinae. NCBI lineage: Eukaryota > Metazoa > Arthropoda > Arachnida > Mesostigmata > Dermanyssidae > Dermanyssus > Dermanyssus gallinae. The sequence goes on from QVRM01006816.1 coordinate 1,349,912, forward strand.
CCTGGCTTGTCCTAAGAACCGGCTCGTTCTTAGAACTGACTTGTCCTAAGAACCGGCATGCTGTAAGAACCGTCTAGTTCTAAAAATCGGCTCATTCTAAGGACCGACTCGTTTTAAGGACCGGCTCGTTCTAAGGACGGGCTCGTTCTATGAACCAGCTTGTTCTATGAACCGGCTCGTTCTTACACCGGGTCGTTCTTACAACCGGCTCGTTCTTAGAACCGGCTCGTTCTAAAAAACAGCTCGTTCTAAAAACCGGCTCGTTTTTAGAACCAGCTCGTTCTTAAAACCAGCTCGTTTTTAGAACCAGCTCGTTCTTAAAACCAGCTCGTTCTAAAAACCAGCTGGTTCTAAGAACCGGCTCGTTTCTAGAACCGGCTCGTTCTTAGAACCGGCTTGTCCTAAGAACCATCTTGTTCTTAGAACCGGCTCGTTCTTTGAGCTGGTTCGTTCTTAGAGCCGACTCGTTCTTATAACCGGCTCGTTCTTAGAACCAGCTTGTCCTTAGAACCGGCTTATCCTTAGAACCGGTTCGTTCTTTCAGCCGGCTTGTTATAAGAACCGGCTCATTCTGAGAACCGACTCGTTGTAAGCACCGGCTCTTTCTTAAGAACCGGCTCTTTCTTAAAAAACCGGCTCGTTCCAAGAACCGGCTCGTTCTTAGAACCGGCTCGTTCTTAGAACCGGCTCGTTCTTTGAGCTGGTTTGTTCTTAGAACCGGCTCGTTCTTATAACCGGCTCGTTCTTAAAACCGGGTTGTCCTTAGAACCGGTTCGTTCTTACAGCCGGCTCGTTCTTAGAACCGGCTCGTTCTTAAAACCAGCTCGTTCTAACAACTAGCTGGTTCTATGAACCGGGTCGTTCTTAGAACTGGCTCGTTCTTAAAGCCGGCTTGTTCTAAAAACCAGCTCGTTTTTAGAACCAGCCCGTTCTAAGAACCGGGTCGTTTTTAGCACCGGCTCGTTTCTAAAACCGGCTTGTTCTAAAAACCGGTTTGTTTTTAGAACCAGCTTGTTCTAAGAACCGACTCGCTCTTAGAACTGACTCGTTCTTAGAACCAGCTCGTTCTAAGAACCGACTCGTTCTTAGAACTAGCTCGTTCTAAGAACCGACTCGTCCTTAGAACCGGCTCGTTCTTAGAACCGACTCGTTCTTAGAACCGGCTCGTTCTTAGAACCGGCGCGTTCTTAGAACCGGCTCGTTCTTAAAACCAGCTCGTTCTTAAAACCAGCTCGTTCTTAAAACCAGCTCGTTCTTAAAACCAGCTCGTTCTTAGAACCAGCTCGTTCTAAGAACTGACTTGTCCTAATAACCGGCTTGTTGTAAGAACTGTCTAGTTCTAAGAACCGGCTAATCTAAAAACCGGCTCGCTCTAAAAACCAGCTCGTCCTAAGAACCGGTTCGTTCCTAGAATCGGCTCGTTTCTAGAATCGGCTCGTTCTTAAAGCCGGCTTATTTTTAGAATCGGCTCGTTCTTACAACCGGTTCGTTCTCAGAACCGACTTGTTCTTAGAACCGGCTTGTTCTTAAAACTGGCTCGTTCCCTAAACCGGTTCGTTCTTAAAACCGGCGCGTTCATAAAACCGGCTCGTTCTAAGAACCAGTTTGTCCATAGAACCGTCTTGTTCGAAGAGCATGCTCGTGCTAAGAACCGGCTCGTTCTTAGAACCGGGTCGTTCTTAGAACCGGGTCGTTCTTAGAACCGTCTTGTTCTAAGAACCGGCTTGTTCTTACACCGGCTTGTTCTTAGTACCGGCTCGTTCTTAGAACCAGCTCGTTCTTAGAACCAGCTCGTTCTTAGAACCGGCTTTTTCTTAAAACTGTCTTGTTTTAAGAACCGTTTTGTTCTAAGAACCGTCTCGTTTTAAGAACCGGCTCGTTTTAAGAACCGGGTCGTTCTTACACCCGACTCGATCTTAGAACCGGCTCGTTCCTAGAACCGGCTCGTTCTTAGAACCGGCTTGTCCATAGAACCGGCTCATTCTAAAAACCAGTTTGTCCATAGAACCGGCTCGTTCTAAAAACCGTCTTGTTCTAAAAACCGGCTCGTTCTAAGAACCGGCTTGTTCCTAGAATCGGCTCGTTCCTAGAATCGGCTCGTTCTTAGAGCCGGCTTATTTTTAGAATCGGCTCGTTCTTACAACCTGTTCGTTCTCATAACCGACTTGTTCTTACAACCGGCTTGTTCTTAGAACTGGCTCGTTTCCTGAACCGGTTCGTTCTTAAAACCGGCGCGTTCATAAAACCGGCTCGTTCTAAGAACCAGTTTGTCCATACAACCGTCTTGTTCTAACAACCGTCTTGTTCTAAGAGCATGCTCGTGCTAAGAAACGGCTTGTTCTTAGAAGCGGCTCGTTCTTAGAAGTGGCTCATTTTTAGAACAGGCTCGTTCTTAGAACCGGCTCGTTCTTAGAACCGTCTTGTTCTAAGAACCATCTTGTTCTAAGAACCGGCTTGTTCTAAAAACCTTCTTGTTCTAAAAACTGTCTTGTTCTAAGAACCGGCTCGTCCTAAGAAGCGGCTCGTTCTTAAAAGTAGCTGCTCGTTCTTAAAATCGGCTTGTTGTTTTTAGAACCGAGTTGCCCTTATACCCGCTCGCACTTTAAACCGATTCGTTCTTAAAACCGGCTTGTCCTTAAAACCGGCTTGACCTTAAAACCGGCTTGTCCATAAAACCGGCTCGTTCTAAGAACCGGCTTGTTCTAAAAACCGGCTCGTTCTAAAAACCGTCTTGTTCGAAGAACCGTCTTGTTCGAAAAACCGTCTTGTTCGAAGAACCGGCTTGTTCGAAGAACCGGCTTGTTCGAAGAACCGGCTCGTTATAAGAACCGTCTTGTTCGAAGAACCGTCTTATTCTAAGAACCGACTCGTTCTAAGAACCGGCTCGTTCTAAAAACTGGCTCGTTCTGAAAACAGACTCGTTCTGAAAACCGGCTCGTTCTAAATATCGTCTCATTCTAAAAACCGGCTAATTCAAAACACCGGCTCGTTTTAAACACCGGCTCGTTCTAAACACCGGCTCATTCTTAGAACCACTTCGTTCTTAGAACCGCCTTGTTCTTAGAACCGGCTCGTTCTTAGAACCGGTTCGTTCTAAGAATCGGCTTGTTCTAAGAACCGGCTTGTTTTTAGAACCAGTCCGTTCTTACAACCGGCTCGTTCTTACAACCGGGTCGTTCTAACAATCGTCTTGTCGTTGAACCCGCTCATTCATAAAACAAGCTCGTTCTCAAAACCAGCTCGTTCTTAGAACCGGGTCGTTCTAACAATCGTCTTGTCGTTGAACCCGCTCATTCATAAAACAAGCTCGTTCTCAAAACCAGCTCGTTCTTAGAACCGGCTCGTTCTTAGAACCAGCTTGTCCTAACTATGTGTTGTCTTGTTCTTAGAACCGGCTCGGTTTTAAACCGGCTCGTTCTTGCACCGACCCGTTCTCAAACCGACCCGTTCTTAGAACCGGCTCGTTCTTACAACCAGCTCGTTTTTAGAACCGGCATGTTCTTAGAACCGGTTCGTTCTAACAACCGGCTTGTCCTTAGAAGCAGCTCGTTCTTCGAGCCGGCTTGTCCTAACACCGGCTTGTTCTTAGAACCGGCTTGTTCTTAGAACCAGCTCGTTCATAGAACTAGCTCGTTCTTAGAACCGGCTTGTTCTTAGAACCACTTCGTTCTAAAAACCGGCTCGTTCTTACAACCAGCTCGTTCTAAGAACCGGCATGTTCTTAGAACTGGCTTGTTCTTAGAACCGGCTTGTTCTTAGAACCAGCTCGTTCTAAGAACCAGCTCGTTCTAAGAACCGGCTCGTTCTTAGAACCAGCTCGTTCTAAGAACCGGCATGTTCTTAGAACCAGCTCGTTCTATGAGCCGGCATGTTCTTAGAACCGGCATGTTCTTAGGACCGGCTTGTCGTTAGAACCGGTTCGTTCTTAAGCCGGCATGTTCTTAGAACCGGCATGTTCTTAGAACCGGCTCGTTCTTAGAACCGGCTGTTCTTAGAATCGGCA
>QVRM01006817.1:0-200754 GCA_003439945.1 Dermanyssus gallinae
TTACCTTCTTCGTTCTGGGTGCACCTCTTTTGGTTTCTACTCGCCATATTTTTTGCTGGAGTTGGACCCTAGAGCTTCGGTTGAGAAATCCCTTTTCCGTTTGCTTATTTTCTATATGCCTATACCTTAGGCACATTGCTGAGCCAGCCGCACGCCCGATCTTCGGAGTTCCCCTTTTAATTGCTAGGTTTAAGGTAGAAGTGTTCGGTAGAAGTATTCGTTTTTCCTATAGTCGCCTCTTGGCGTTATTTGGTCACCACAGCCGCCGTGACAATTCGTTTTTCGATTCACAAAGCTCATATCTGACCTTAACTGTTGCGATCTCATCTCGATATTCTTTCAATTCTGTTTCCAACATCTATTCTAGTACTATCTTGATCGTACTTGATCATATGATGACTAGCCCAACTAGCTAACAAATCATTATTCGGGCCATCGGAAGTATCTATCCTTTTACGATGCTGACTTCCATTCTATTGGGTCCCGGTGTACTACTTCTAGTCTTTCATTTGCAGATAATTTATAGATAATAGTTTTTATTCGTTTTTTTGGGTGGTTTACATTTATACCGAAGTTTGCAGCTCCTCAAAGCCATCAAAGGCTAGCATGGAGTGTTTTTTTTACAATGTCTTCTTATTGCTTTACATCTGTCATTATGATTATTAGCATATTCGATCATATTATAGTAAAATACCTAAATAGTATGGTTTGGCATTTTGTTTGAATATGGACAAATAATATTGTGCTCATGTCTGCATCCGAAGTTTGATATTAACAAAAACGATATTAGTTACAATATCTTGTCAGATTTATTATCAAACATGTCACACAGGCATGATAAGAAGTTGTGTGTGTTATCCCCTTTGTGTTCATGGTTGATGTCAAGTAGGAGAGATTAAGCAGGTTGGGGTGAATTCCCATTCAGATCCGTCTGATCTCAGTAACGAGATCCGATTATCACATATTTTAGACGCCTCACGGATGATTGTGTCCAGGTGATAAGAGCTGGAAGATTCTATAGTGTCATCAGCAAATAGGGTTAGTCGGCCGTGTTTTTGGCACTTCAAAAATATCGTTGATATATATTGAATGGATTGGCTGCCGATTTTCTCTTGCGTCACCCAAACTCATATATTCTCGACATCTGAAAATCTCTGCTCGATTTGTTACATTTAGCGTCTTCCTGACATAAAAGAACGTACCCACGATTGGACAAGTTAGTCATCTTACAAACAGCCAGAAACCGTTTTCTCTTGTGTCAAGACTTTGACGGAATGCCATCTCTAAGCTCATTATAGGGTGGTGGTGGTGGACATTTTTGGGCGAACTCCGAACTGTCGGCGATTGAGTTATTGTGCTGTTCAAGATGGCCTCTGAGTTGTTCATATATGTCTCAAGTAAGAGGCCGCTATGTTAACTGGGCAATAGTTTTATTTTTGTGAGCCTGTCACCAGATTTCAAAACGAGATGCCGCGATGCAATTTTTATCTGTGTCGTAGTTGACAAATTGAATCAGATATGATACCGGGTTAGCTAGATCATGGTCTACTCTTCGCAATATTTGGGATGGTATTTGTTCAGATGCAACTAATCATTATATATTTGGCAGTTTGTTTTTCCCACAAAAATCGAGTCTACACTTTCTAGAAACGAGATACCTTAGCTCTTGTTCGTTGCTGTTGCCGCCATTAGGCCACTACTCGTGCATTGAAGCACTCGAACGCTTCATCGATGTCATCTACAGCGTATAGATCAGACCAAACAGTCTTATTGAGCTCTAGCACTGTCTGGTCATAGTTTGTTTCGATTTACGTGTGATGTTGGAGACAGGCCGAGTGGTCGGTAACTTTTGTTTGGCACACTCAATTCGCAGTTAGTTTTCCGTGTGGCCCTGTCCGACGAAGATGTCTACCCGAAGGGAGCACTTATCGAACACCCATCTAGGTGCACAATTTCATCAAGATGAAACCAGTCTTGGCCGTTGTCATGTAGCCAGTCGTAGCCTGTTTTGCCGAGCGCGTATAGAAACGCACCCCATTTTACACATATGATTCATCTGCCCACATTTCGCCAACTATCGTTAACCCAAAAAGTTGAAGAGAAACGAGGAAAATCCATGTCTGTGACAGTGTTTCTTGGAGATCTTCGCGACACACACCTAACGTGTGAACCTAATCAGACTTGATGTTGCGCCTATAGTCGCTTAATCTCTGCGTCCATTTGCAAATATACTTACATTAAACAAAAAAAAAATATATATATATATATATATATGAATTCTCCAGTTTTGGTGGCCGCATCCTTACTCAAACCATAGCCCAAACAGAGCTTCTGCGGTCGTTGATGAAAATGCACCCGTTTTCCTAGTCTGCAACCATTATCTATGCAATACGTTTTTTTTTAGCTGTTTAGTGCTGTGAGTGCTCTCCATCTTTACCACGATCTGCTATTTTTACGGCTTCTAGCTAGTTTATCAGGAGCGCTTCTCAGTATGATCAGTTTTGTCGAAAAAAACTTGACTACACATCGATGGCTATCAGCCTGGTCGCTAGCCAGATTGATAGTTGTTGATGTTGTGTCAACCTGGCTAGCGAAAGCATGCTACCGTTTCTCCATCGTGGCATATGGCGTGCAGCGGATGTCGATAGCTACCTATGATGCCAGGTAGCTGGACGCAAGAGGGAGTGAGTGTATATTGCGTGCTAAAGCGATTCGTGTAACATTTTCGAAGCCCCTTTGAAGTACGACTTGAGTCGAGAATCATACGCCTGCTTTTAAACTTCCGCGCCACAATCTAGGCATGGTCCGCCATATTTGTTGTTTTGGTGAGAATGCAGTATACGGCGGAGCAGAAGCCTCGCCATCAGTCACAGTCACAAGTCATAACAACAAATAGCACTCGCGTGCGGGTAAATCCGTCGAATCGAGTGAGTGCTATTATCATTGATTGTCGGGTTTCGGCCTGGCGGCGCCTTTCTTTGGAGTTTAGCTGCGGTTCGGCTGTAGTCGCGACGAGAAGTCACCAACAACAGCAGCACCTCGTTAACTGGACATTCATTTCCAAGTGAGTAGTTTTGTTTTGGCTTCGCCCGTTTGCTTCGCCCGTTCAAGTAAGCAGCTAGCATTGTCAAAGCGAAGGCGGCCGGCCTATGAAGGCGATTCAGTGTTTTTTTTTTGCTACGTGATAGGCTGTGTGCCTAAGCGTATTGGGGATGCAGGTGTGGCAGTGTCGATAGTGGGAAGTGTATGTGGAAAGCTTGGGACGTGTAGAGGATGATGAATGATCATCTCTGACAGGTTGCGCTTTTATTATTTGCAACGCGTGAGGTTTATATGAAAGCGACTTTTTTTTAAGTGCGTTTTATTGATAGCATGTGTGATAACCATGACTTCATTTGATTTCCTTAAGCCCGTGTACAAGGACGGAGGGAAGTTTTTTTTATCGCTTTTAAAGAAAATGAATTCATATGTTGGTTCGTATTGATTTCTTTAATTGAACGATTTTAATTGAAATCCAGTATAACTCATATTCTGTTCTATTAGATTGTGTATGTATAACACACCTTGCGAGCATTATATATATATATATATATATATATATATGTATATGTATAGATCACATAGTTGTGCTACTCACTTAAAGGCCTTATTAGTTTCTTTGAAATTACATGTGTAAGTTTAGTATTTTAAGATAAAACTTGCCGTTGTAACGTTTTTAGGACTATTATTCGACATTGACGCATCTACTGATTTGTTGTAGTAACTGGTAACACGCTTAATAAGCCTGCCCGCATAACCAAAGGCGTCAGTTTCGAACATTCCGTTGGCAATATTTCAAGTTTAGGGAATCATTAGTATATATAAATATATATATATATATATATATATATATATATACATATATATATATATATATATATATATATATATATATATACATATATATATATATAGAGAGAGAGAGGGAGAGAGGGGGGAGAGTTTTTGTCGTATATATATATTTGGTTTTTCAAAGAGCAAATTTTTTTTGTTTGCTATCGTTGCCATGTAGATACAAGTGCGTGATGTCATCTTCGACAACTTCGACGGAGCCCCCGAAGAAGGTCGACCTCGGTCTTCTCGAGGAAGATGACGAGTTTGAGGAGTTCCCAGCTGAGGGTAAGTTCTGATGAATTGCTTTCTTTAGGTGCGCGCGTGTTTCACGCACCCATTGAATTTTTCATTAAGTTTTGTATCCTCGTTAATGACGGCTCTCGCATTTTCAAACCAGGAGGACCTACACTGGAGATTGTATTATCTACATGGCCTTTTATCCGGCCTTTTATCTTATGCATAATTCAGCTTCGCTAGCCTGTCTTACACAAAGTCCGTCTACGAAGGTTTAGGATTTATACGGGTTTATTTAATTTTAGAAACGAATATATGCATATATCTGTTATTTATAGATGCATATATTTCCTTCTGTTTTTTTTTTAAATACGATTTATATATATACTTTTAATTATTATACTTATCCTCTAAAGACAACTATATTCATCTAAAATCGTTAGGTTGTAGCGCTAAGCCTTTTCAACCGAGTACCAGTGCATGGCAACCGAGTACCGAGCAAGGTGGCTTAGTGGCAAAAGCTTTTGTCTTGCATTTTTGGCCTGGGTTCGAGACCCAGACCGGACACTCTTAAATTGGTTTTCATGGTTTCCAATTTAGACAAGGGAAATGCCGGAATGGACTAAAAATCAGCCATGACATGAAAAAACCGTACATGGACATTAGTTTTACGAAACAATTAAAAAAATGGCACGTACGATATACGGAATGTGTCGCTCCATTGCTAGATTTGTCATGATGAGAATGGAGAAATTTGAGGAAGTGTTATCAAAAGACTTTCCTTATCTTATACAGGGATTGCACATACGCTAAGAATATTGACAGATAAATGTTAGAGAGCGTGGAGAGTTAAGTGTCTAACTTTGAAAACGCACATTGAAAGTACGAATCTGGTTTTTAGCTTTTACGACTACGTCTTAACAAATAAATCTCAGCTTGAGTATGAGGTACTCATTTAAATATCAAATTGAAACTAAAAGCCGTACTTAAGAATAACGCGCCGATTGACATGCTTGCAATATTAAGATTTCTCGGCACATTGTTTGTTGGCACAGGCATAGCACGTCATGTATGGTTTTCCCTCCATAGATACAATAGTTCTCTGTGTGTGTGTTTGCCAAGCTTTTAACTGTTGCCTTTGTGTGGGATCACTCGTTGACTGGTTGAATTGTGGTTTCTACTACACAGAGTGGACGGCGAAGCTCGACGATGCAGCCGAAAAGGCGAACGTCTGGGAAGACAACTGGGATGATGACAACGTTGAGGACGACTTTTCCGATCAGCTGCGAAAAGAGCTTCAGAAGGCTGGAGTCACAACCAAGGAGCAGGAGGCGAACAAGGTCGCGTGAATAGCGGATGTAATTCCAAAAGCAACAGATTATGCTTAGCCGACCATTGGCAATGGAAAATGCCTGTACTGATCATATTCACATTACGGGCGTTTCCGAGGAACTGTAACTTTCATCGAGTACATACGAAAGGGGAGAGAGATAAACATTACGGTGATACTAAGGCCTAAGTCAGGAACCGTGATGATAAGGCAGTATGAGGACTGTATATTTATAAATGTAAAGATATAAACAATCGCGTTTTTTTTCCACTTATTATCTGTGTATGCATGCGTGATTAGCTATATTGGGGTCACTGACATGGTTCTTAAGCTTCTCACCAAATCTTTGGGCTCGAAATTTCCCAGAATGTTGTAAAATGTCGAGTTGAGTTAATGTTCAATGTTTCTAACATAAGGCATTTTGCCTTTTTTTATTTCGTTAAAACTCTAACCAAACTGACACCACAACGATATTATAGCTCGTTGCCCCTCCATAGGCACACTTGCTTAATGAGCTTGAAATCCTTGTTTCCCTTCTAAAATATCATGCATATTTTTGTAGCTCGCTTCATCCTCAAATAGCTGTTCCTGTAATCTGAATAGCAAGGCATGCAATATGAATTAATTATAGTGGCCAACATTTGCCATTTACATAATTAATTTATCTACAAACATTTAACCAAAAGCGGTGATTACGGATAATGCTCCGATTGACATTTTTGCTATATTCAAGATGTTGCCCATCCGTCATTTGACCGAAAGCAGTTTAGTTGTGAACATTACGTTTATTTGGGTTGTCTTGAGCCCTCATAATTGTACCTATTTCCGAAACTGCATGTCGTTTTTGTAATCACAAACTTATATAATTATGTGTGGGTTTCAAAATATGTAGGCTTTTCACATGTTCCAGTTTTTACCAGGTGCGCTTCCATTCTTACTAGGTTCCATCCGGGCGCGAGCTGGCCCTTTGTACATAGAGAATACCTTATTTAAGCATGCACCGAATTCGTAAACTAATGGCGCACACTAGAGCATTCCTGTGGTACATGCGGATTTGCTGAACTTCTTTGGATCGATCAGACGATCAAGAACTTATTTTAAGACGGGGTTTAATCAAACACATTCATACCACCGTTTTTTCGAGCTGAAAGCGAATTATTAGTTGCAGAAAAGAGGTGTGCTTTTTCTAGATGCACATTGTTTCCCTCCTAGTTGTAGATTCTAGGGCATTAAGTAGCTGACGCTGTTACAATTTTGAGTACGCGACCTTTCGAAGTGACAACATCAGCTCGATCTTTGACATACTACCAGTCCGCTTGCAAATCAGATGCCAACATTTACCAATCCACTCTAATGACCCGTTCATAATAGCTGCAAGACTGTTGTTTCATTTCGTATAGTTTATTTTCTTACAAGCACAGTAGTTACATTTTATTTTAATTAATGAATACATTTAGTTTTAATTGTGCCTTTTTAGTACGTTAATTTGTATGCTAACATCATCCATTTAATGCCTTCAATTAAATACAAAACTGTTCAAGTATAGGTATGACCAGGACACATGACCCAATATTTCTTGAATCTGGGGCGTTCGCCACCTCAGGATAAAAATAACGGCCCCAATTTGATACCAGCCTATTTTAAAGCCGCGTCTAAATCCTACCATGCTGGGATGTGGAGTGCACATTGATAGGCAATTCTGATTAGTTTTACTATGATCTCATCGAATCAAGAAATAACAGCCAGCAGCACTAAAACGCCTTGTGTGTTTTCAAGACAAAAAGATTTATTCTTAATTGTCGGTTTCCATATTTTTCTCATGATGTGTGCGGATAACTTGCCATATATATATATATATATATATATATATATATCGCTCTCGACTACCGCAACTCGAATAGTAGTTCAATTTTCTAAGATTGTGTTAGATACAGTCATAATACTTAAAATCACCGTATGATGTATAAGTTGTTGGAATAGTTATGGTAGCGTTATTATCAATATCAACTATACCTCAATACATTAATGCATGGATCCCAAAAATGTCGAAGTGTTTGTTATTGGTCTTACTGTTGTGACTCTTATTATTGATAGGACTTGAATAGGTTTACACAATGAAGACATACTGCTTAGAATAATAGTTACAATAACAATAATAGTAATAATAATCGTCATTATTATGATCATTCTTATCATATTGTTGTAAATGTTGCTGTCCGAGCTGACACGATGCACGTATATCATTCCAATTGTCTTTCGAAATTATCCAGTGGTCGACCAACTTCCCTCATTGGTGGGTTAGGCTTGTCCTTTTAGCATTAATGTTGCTGTCGCTGCTGTTGTTGGCTCGAGAGAGCCCGGCTGGCTGAGAAGCACTAGGAAACCGAAACGGTGTTAACAGAAATAACAAGTGTACCACGAGCATTTGCCTCATTCTAAGTGAGCCCAGCAACATACAAAGTTGCATTTGGCTCGCCGTTATTGCCATTAATTGTTATTGTTGCTGCCGTTATGTTTCCGTTTTGTAAAATTCGCCTGGTTTTGTTTTTGGGGTTTGAATTACACCCGTGTTAACGGTTTTCCTGATGGTATTAAATTTGTCCTCTTTCGATGCTATCGAAGACACTGGCGCAAGGACGAACGTTGGGGGCCAGTACTGGTAAAAAAAAGGCCAATGTTGCCATCACAAAGGCCATAAAGTCACAAAAATAAAACCAGTATAAATAACGGCCTAGTTAAAACCAATAGAACTGGCTACCTTAGCTAATCTGACCCCCTTGCGTGGGTTTTGACTTTCGGTATTGTTGGTGCTGCTATTTTACAACCTTGCCTTGTTGCTCATGATGCTTGGTTAGTCACTCACGTAACCGTCGTCGTCTCCACGGATACACAATAAATAATCTTGCCTGGCCACTTCTTTAAACTAAACAGGATCACTAATATTGTGTCTGGCAGCCATTTTGTTCATATCAGCACTTCTCGATCTCAGACCAACAAGAATAGGTAGTAAGTGGAATTTTACACAATATAATGATTTTTGGGTTTTGTGGGCACTCCTGAAAAGATAAAACTAATACCTTGGCTTGCAAAACATTGTACACGAGTCTGGCTAAAATCGAGAATCTTCGCCGGATCGACAGCCGATTGGTTGCTCTAGTAGCGCTCTTCGTAACACAGGAAAAGGCGTGCAGCTCGAAAACCATACCGTACTGGACACCTCGTAGCCGAACACTTCAGGTACAGCGGGACCTAATCGTTCACCATTCACGATGACAAGACTGTCATAAATCACTTTATTATTACCTGCCCTTTGACTCAAAAAATAAACTAAAAAAATACAAGTCTTCGTCACCGTCGAGACTTGCTCATAGCATAAACATCATATTTAGCCCCAGACCGTAGCACAAAACTCTACGCAACCGATAGCCGGCGACACCGGCCTGTCTGTAGCTTGGTAATAATTTAGCTGTGCTTTCGCGTCCCGACTCATTCATTGATTCTGGACCTCCACTCGGTCCTGCCGTTCGTTTTGCCTGCCATTAATGTATAGTAATTCAGTATTGTCGCTTTCTTGCGTTAGCTAGGGGGGGGGAGCTGCTACGCCTCAGTGTTTTGTGCCATAGATGCAGTAGTTTGCTTCGGTCTGCTGTGTTCCTTTTCGACGATATCAATTGACGAAGGGAACTCGAATAGCTAGAGCCATCGCAGCAGCAGCAACAGCAATGTGGGATGATTCTCTATGAACTATCGGTTCGTGCTATTTGTGTGTTGGCTTCCTGTCGATTTTCGTCGACACAGGTTTACTGTTCGCCAGTAACTCCTTCGACTATCGACACATACATGTATGTATCCTGGTCTATTTCCTCCTCATATTCTCGCGACTTCTAGTAGTGGATATAGATGGTAGTATCACTGTTCCCTCTCTTGTTTTTTATCGTTAGTTACTCTTGCTTTTGGTAGTGTTTTCATTACCGCAGCCGCGATTATCGTAAATGTTCATTACTGATGTTAAATGAATGAAACTGATCTTGCCTTCAGTTTACCTTATCGTATTCATTATGATCAGCTGTCGTCGACTTCTTCTTTGTGTTATTGATAATATAATAATTATTAGTGCCATTATCATCATCAGCAGCTATCGCGCAGAAGTAAAACATGGCGATGTGTTCGTTTTTCGTTGGGAAATAGCGGTTTGGAAAAGTTTGGGTGGAAAGTCTGGGAAGGAAAGGAGGTCGTCCTTCAGTTCGCGTCGCTTTAATTGTCGGCTCCCTCAGGTGCGGCTTCCTCTCCTTGAGTGTCCGAGGTCCACAGCTGTAATACAACATTTAGGTGTTAGAACAAGCTCCAATTACAGCCTGTACACATGTTACGACTAACAAAACTTGTATGAATATTTAAATCTAAGATAAGCATAAGCATCGGAGAAAAACTAATTGAGGATATTGCCCCGTCAGGTCAGGCAACATATCCTGCCGAGGCAAAGGGGTTCTTTGGAGCGCTAATAATGAAGAAATTTAGATATTTGTAGAACATATTCACAACATACTAGTCGCCACTTTTCAGCAAAAAAATGACTAAGGCTTCCAGATCGCATTGCAGTGATGAGTTCGCCCAGAAGGACCTATATATATATATAGAGCAGACCGGTGATGAGTCAGTCAGTACCGTAAGGTTGTCACGCAGCAGCTGCATGATGAGCGTCGAATCCTTGTAGGAGTCCTCGTTGAGGGTATCGAGCTCGGCGATGGCATCGTCGAACGCCTGTTTGGCCAGTTGGCAGGCCTTATCCGGAGCATTCAGGATTTCGTAGTAGAAGACGCTAAAGTTGAGCGCCAGGCCGAGCCTGATCGGATGCGTTGGCTGCATCTGGCCCTTGCTGATGTCGAATGCCTCCTGGTAGGCCTTCTGTGATTCCTCAACCACGGCCGTGCGCTGGTCGCCCGTCGCCACCTCAGCCAAATAGCGGTAGTAATCGCCCTTCATCTTCAGGTAGAACACCTTCGATTCGGTGTTCGCCGACTTTGGAATCAGGTATTGGTCCAGCAGGGCCTGTGAATATCAGAATCGATCATTTATTTACCTTTCGACCTGCAGGCAGGAGGAACAATATTCACTTCATAGTTGGTACACCGACAAAGACTCTTGATCTCAAGAGTTTGTCGAAATTAGGCATGTTATCCTCTAAGTGTTACTGCATCCGACATCCTGAATTCATTAGCCTCACAGCTTTGAGCTCTTCCCTCTATTTCGCTGGATGCCAGTGCTAACCGTATTATCCTACTTTGGAAGTAGATAAGAACCAGTTTGAAGCAACGTGTCAAGTTTATCAACGTAGCAGTAGGTGCGATTAAGTTAATGAGGAGAAGCTGCTATGCAAAACTAGCCCTAGTTAAGCTGTAGAATACAGCCGAACTACAAAAAGGGGCAACCCAAAGCTGTCTGAACAATAACATCCGTACACACATTCTCAAGACATATCCCTTAGGATTAGTATTTATAGAATGCACATGTACCTGCAGATATGTAGGTATATAAAAATCGCAAACTAAGCGACGATGTGCGCGATCAGCAAGTATGATTGATTTCGAAGTTAACCTGATGAACACAGTTAGCTGAACGCTCCAACTATGCCCGTTTTTAGTGATGGACTGTGTTTAGCTTATACTGCTGGATCGTATACTTAAATATAGTGTAGCCTTGCCTAGAATGAGAATATAAATGTACCACACAAATCCTCGATGTGACCGGGTCTGGCCCAAAGCTATATAATACAATTTTACCAAACAACCTCGGCGTGACCCCTAAATGAATAGGCGTCAAGTAATGAATTGTTAAGGCTTACAAGGACGTCGTTGCAGATGTCGGTGAGCTCCTTCTCGACCTTCTCGCGGTATTCCTTTGCCATGGCCTGCTTCTTCTCCGAGCCTTCAGTTTTCTGCTCGATGGAAGAGATGACTCGCCAAGAACTTCGGCGTGCGCCCACTACGTTCTTGTACGCAACCGATAAGAGGTTACGCTCCTCGTTCGACAGCTCCGGCGAGCTCTCTGTTATCTGCTTCATCGCCGACGCCATATCGTCGTACCTACATTGCAAAGCACCCACAAGAAACGCAGCCTACTCGTTAGAAAAACATACACAATGCGAATGTAAGAAGTAATATATTGTAATATCTCTAGCGTACCCTTACCTAAGACTGCTGGAACGCAGCTGTGTATAGCACCTCAATAAGAAGCAATGATGTAATTACTATATCAATATCCACGACTAGACAAATTATTTTGTGGAAAATGAGTTCTATGTCAGCTTGATTCCAGGCGATCTTTTGCAGCGGTATGTTATCCAGGTGGTACATGC
Source organism: Dermanyssus gallinae (assembly GCA_003439945.1). Taxonomy (NCBI): domain Eukaryota; kingdom Metazoa; phylum Arthropoda; class Arachnida; order Mesostigmata; family Dermanyssidae; genus Dermanyssus; species Dermanyssus gallinae. Next base: position 11,793 of record QVRM01006817.1, read on the forward strand.
ACGCATGCAGCACAGCAATTTTTATATTTAGGGGTTTGTTATATATATATATATATATATATGCATGAAGTGTTTTCACAAACGAAGTGCTCTTCTACCAGCGACTTTGCCAACGATAAAACAGTCCCTCAATTCGCTATTTAATGCAAAATAAATTCCACATGACGTCGTGCTTGTCCTTATAAAAGAGAACCTATTTGTTAGTTGAGTCTCGCGGACGAGTCATTGTCCACTGTTGTTGAACTCGCTAGGGTGGCTGATAATATAAGGCCGTATTGAACATCCCGTCCCTGCCCTGAAGCTCGAAGTGAATGATGCCTCCTATAAACTTCCAACAGCAAAGCAGAACGATCGCTGAGTATGTGCCTTGCTTGATTCGAATATGGTAACTCCTGCGCCCTCCGTCCACAACCTGTATCTGCTTAGTAAATGAGCGACTTCTCATAGCAAGTAGTCAAATGATCTGCAAGCTTGCCGGTAGCAAGAAAACACGCATGTTCCGTTGACGTGTCTGTTTTTTTCGCCAATTTGATACTCATTCTACAGGGAATCGATTTACAGAAGTTAGAAGTAACTCCCTGATTATATATATATATATATATATATATATATATATATATGTGTACCAATTTTACTAGCGAATCCTAGAGGTTCGAACATGAGAGGACGCGACGATTGAACAACTTTTTCATGAACTTTCGGCTGAACTGCTAACTGCGCAATGCTTGGATAATGAGCAGTACGCTCCGGCAATACACGAAAGACAGTGCTGTGTCAGCGAAGCAATTTATACTTTAATTCTTTGTTATAGAAATTATCGTTGCGACACTATATACAGGTTCCTCTTTGATGGCACCACAAAAGGTCGCCAAACGCATGTTCAGCTGTTTAAGGTTGTTCTGTACTGCATTTTGGCCTCAGATAAGTGACAGGCTATATATTTATTTATTTATATATATATATATATATATATATATATATATATATATATATATATATATATATATATATATATATATATAAGGTCTGGACTCATAACAATCTGGCAGGGAAAGGCTGAATCACCATCATTTTTTTATATGGATGGTGTAGTGAATATGTGATGCGAGTCTCGCAGCATGGAGCGACGTGCGGCGTGGAACTCACAAACCCACTAAAGCCGTGTTTCTTCCCACCACCAAGCTCGGAAGTGCGCGGCGTTTCTTCGACAACCATGCTCGCAACGATCATCGCGCGTCTAACTACGTATGGGCTCGTTCTGTGCACACATCGACCGATCGTGCGTGAGTACAGCTGCCAACAATCTCTCCTCATCTGGAGCCTTTGCGAACGATGTCCAGGCTGGCCGCCCTCCGCGCTGACGCGCCCTTTCGCTCTTCTCTACACGCTTCCCACGGCGGTACGAACCTTCTCCATCCTCCTTCCTCCCTCCCTCCCTTGTTTTCTTTAGTGGTAGCAACCGGCAGGCTCTGCGCTATTTGCCTGTTTGTCCTGCGTACCTGTTTCAAGCCCCTCAAGTCACGGATTTATTGTTGTTGTTGTTATTGTTGTTGTTGTTGTCGTTGTTGCTGTACGTCGTGATGAACATCGAGCTATTCAGTTTTAGATAACCGTGCAGATATTAGGATCTGTGTATAAGTTCGTGTGTACCTCGCTCTCCGTCTGCGTGGGTGGATCCATGCAAGCCAGCGGGCGGTTCATATTCAACAACGCAAATACCTTGCTAAATATTCTCGACGAAATCCTCTCGCAGGGTATATATATATATATATATATATGATGTTTTATTAATCATTTACAATACGTTTGCACACTCGGCAGTGCTCGCCTTAATAAAAATGGTGGTAAAAAGGTGTCACGTGAGGTTAAGAATCAGCTGTCCGTGTCTTTGCTTGATGGTAGTCCCCGCTCTTATGGATCCGGTGCGAGCGGTATACCCTCAAGGTTCATATATATAGGTATATATACATATGAAGACTCACTTAGCTTATTAGGATGTGCAAAAATAATAATATATATAATATTATAAAAGTTATTAGTAAACTTATAGTAACTGTGGCGACAAATATATTCGCCTAATATATAAAAAAAGGTAAAAAACATTTAAAGACCCTTCCCATTCTCAGGCGATCTTAAGTAATATTTGTTTGTAGCTGTTACACCTGTACACGGAGGTGGGGCTTTTCTAAACCCCATCTCTGTAAAAAAAAAATACAAGAATTGTAAATATTATGGTGGAGAGAGCTTAATTAGAGCACTGCACAGCACAATTATATTAGATACGCCCCCGCGTTAGTCCTCTGAGCAACGATTAAGTTAGTCACTACTCCTTTAAGTTTTTCCTATCCACCCTCTTCTCATACAAATACATGTCTACTGAAAAAGCCGAAACAGGCACGCAAACTCGAGAGAGGGTCCCAATTAAATACTACAAGTTGTAGTATTTAACTAAGGATCTTCCTCCAATGACATGCCGAAAACAGCTAACAGTCTAAGTAACAATTTCATGTGCATACTCAAGATAAGTGAAATGAATGTGATGATGAAATACTATAACTAATACCTCATGTGCGCTATGCAGCAAAACAGCTGCCAAAGGCTATATATACAGGGTGTTGCAGAAATTTTTCATAATAGAATATACAAATTGTAGAGCTCGTTAAAGCAAATATTTTTTCCAATGGAACATGGTCTCTAAGAAGTCTTGTTTCGGAGTGAGAGCGAAATTACTACAATTTGTGACACTAGTGTTTTTGCTCGACATAGGAGCACAAAATGTGCAATGGCGAGGCAACTAGTCCTTCTATACAGAAACTAAGCACACCATCGTGTTCGTGATAAAATTCTGCTCCATCTGAAGAATATGCAAGGTCGGTCAGAAAACGCGACATGGTCGCTTAGAAAAGAATTCGCCAAAAATAAAGTTCTTTATTAGCGTTCACGCCAAATACTTTAGAATCATAACCCTACAACCACTCACAGCGCTCAAAACGGACATATTCAGCCAATGCGCAATTCATGGCGATCATTTTGGTACCAAACTTATGGCAATTAGAGCTGTGGTTGCGGAGTAATTACGATTTTTCGGAGGGCATGTCCAGATTAAGTGCATGAAAAATAACGCGCTGCGGCTGTCGCGCGACACGGCGGCGGTAGTGAACGTCGCCACACAGTCATTTTACATGCACTCCGAAACAAGGCTTCTCAGAGACCATGTTCCATTGGAAAAAATATTTGCTTTAACGAGCTCTACAATTTGTATATTCTATTATGAAAAATTTCTGCAACACCCTGTATTTATTGTCATAAGCATACAATGATGGGGAATTTATTATGGGGAATAAAAACAGTTTCTACGGGATCTCCGGAAGCCCTGCGGCTGACGGTGACCACTACAACTTGTTTTCAACAATCAGAGTTTCCGGCAGAGTGTCAAATGTCCCAATCCGGCAACATCCGTACATTGCCGCTGCTGCACACGTAATACGCTACGATAAGAAGAGTCAAGGAATAGGCAAAAATGTTAATAATTTTGAATATCATAAACACGCGGTGCACCTCGTAGTACCGTAATTTCGTCTCATCACGTCTGAGGTGATGGCACGGTTCTGTCCAAGCGTTACAGTTGTTACGCACAATAATGCAAATGGTCATGTTTGTAGGCAGAGTGGGATTGATGATCGATTTCATCAAAGCCACTTGAACGATTAATTAAAACGAGAGGGCCAGCGCGGCCGTCCGCGGTCACATTTAGCAACCCAATGGAAATCTAGACATGACATTGACTGTGTAAATTCACTGGCGGGCAAGCAGATACACGTTGACGTCACATTATCGTCTACGGATCAGCAGGACAATTGCAGCACCGGATTATTAGCAGGGCTAAGACGCATCATTGCCTTTCCCCTTCCATCCTGTCCTATTTTGTCTCACCTAGTTAGTTGTTCCTGCCAACTTGGCAGCGCAACCGGGTACGACTAGCGAATCGACTCATCGGGCTCATTTCCCGCAACGCCATTCTAAGCGACCACCAGTCTCGGCTGTGGTCCTTATGCATGCCAGAAACTAATGGCGATGATTTAGACAAAAACAACCGAGAATATTGTAAGGTTGTACGTTAATAAACCACATAAAAGCTATATGGTACGCTGGAGGTTCTTGCGATGCGGTCGCTCTTCTCAGAGATTTCCGTTCAGAGAAAGGTTGGACACTTACAATCAAACCGATCGGCCGAATCCAACAGCAGCGGCTGAAGCAACAGCAATAGTACGCTCAGCGCTATAATACGTGTACGAACTGCATTGTGGTGGCGGCGCCGATAACAGCAGAAATAGACGGTCTGGAAGGAACAACGTCTGAACCACTGACAAAGTGGCGAAGAGTTAGAAAGTCATCGACAGAGACGGACTTCAAACTCTCCGGCACTAGAAGGATCAACAGGTCTTCCCAGGTGTTCTCTGTTCCCCTCTTTCTCTCTCTATTTGTATATATTTTCCTTTTCCTTCCTCAATCAGCCTAATTCCCATCTTTTTGATGCAGGACATTATACCTGCCACCAAGAAGCCCCAGCATCTCACGAGAACGAAGGCCAGCAAGCACTGACAAGTAACAAGGCCCGCGGCCACCGATGCTCCTTCGCCTCGTTCTAGATACGAGCTCTTTCTTGATCGTTGTCGGCCTCCTCGATATTTATCGTCGTCGATATGTACGACGAACAGACTTCTGTTCGTTCACAAAAATATTTTCGTAGCCGCGTCTCGTACAGCGAAACCAACAGAGAGACGGACCAAAGAGGAGGAGCAAAGCAGAAACAGCGAGGTGGGGTGGGGAACAGCAACAAACGTAACCATAGACATCGATAATAACTAACTTAATAATAACAATAGTATCTGAAATGAAACGTATAGCAACCGCAATAATGCTACAGCCGCTAAAACCCAAATGGTGGTTCTCTGGGGGTTTTCAAAGAGCAAATTTGAAACACCAAGAACACCAATAACAAACACGATAAGCGATACTCGTGGAGGAATCAAATGCGCGTCGGCGTCTTTCAATTGCAATGATTGCTGCCAAACATCAATCTTTATCCCCTCTCTCCCCTCATTTCTTAATCTTGCTCTACAATGACGACCTACTGAATAGGTTGGGCGCACAAAGCCGCCACGATGAGATGGGGGCGGTGCCAATTGACTACGAGGCCTCTAAGCAGCGGTGTTGGCGGTCATCGGGGTCATCAGTTATGATCTCGGTGATGCTCAAGTACTGTTCGTACCTGTCGACTAGCGCAACTAGAGCTTAACACAGCAACAGCGGCAGTAAAAACACGCCTCCTGCACGTAACATGGAGGCAAATGTTCCACAATGTTCCTGCCAATTGAAAAGTGTTCACCCCGTTCCCTCCCTACCACATCTCTGACGAGTTAGTTACCAGCGTGACACAGCATGTGGGGAGCGATGTACTCCAGCGTACAGCATGCTGGTTGTGTCTGCGAGCTTTGCGTTGTATGAGGTATACGTCTATCTGTTCAGTTGTTAGCTCACGTATTCCTGCTGATGTGACTACCTTGCACAATAACAGCCACAACAGCAAATCGTATGCAAGCCTTTGTTAAATCAAACGAATGATGATGCCTACGACCTCTAGTGTAAAAGAGCCCTAATTATGATGCGCTTCTGACCGAACACCAGCAATCCCTAGTATCGTGAAGCGATGTGTAGGACTTGCGACCACCGCAGTAAGAATACGAACGATCGAAGTCGCAACGACGTGCAGGAAGGAGGCAAGATGTGCCACGATTGAGACCTACACGATACGAGTCCGATTAAAACTGAATACAAAGCAACTCTACGTGTGCTGGCTTGGTGGTAAAGCAAACGACATCAACAGACCCGGCCCTAGTGTTTTATTTGACAGCCAGAAACACGAAAAGCACCCAGAAAGTACAGAGAGAAAGAGACAGAATACTGTCCGTGACGATTCTGTCGTGTCTGGGACGGGCGCTCAAATATAGGTGAGCGTAGCACACGTTTTCTTTTTCGTGCGAATCTTGTTCTCCTGTATGTGCGTTCGTCATCGCTCAGTTCAAGGACAATTCTTGAGCGCCTCAATCCTTCTCTATCCTGCCTAGCTTGAATCGCACTGACACAGCTTAACCCGTTAAAAGAAAGTACAGCACCACACTCAGCTGGTGCTAGGGTTGTTACTAGTCTTGCTATTTATTCGTCGTGATGAATTCGCTCTGTTGTTGTTGTTGCTGCAGTTGTTGGGCGTGGTTGGCGCGTTTTGTTGACATTTAATGGAAACAACGCTGTAAGCTCACTCTGTCATTTTGTCTCGCTTGTCTAATCGATACGCACAAAATCGCGTGCGCATGATTGTATCAGCATGCCAATACCAAGCGACACGTAGACAGCGTAGAGCATAACGAAGAGAAGCTTACAGGAATCCTGTCAAACAAAGCACTCGTAGCAGAGTAAGTCAATCGCCACGACACACAAAGCATGTCGATTTTTGTAGCAACCAACCATCGTCGCTCCGAGATTCCTATCCTATTACTAAAATAACACGTAATTGACACGGACGGCAAAAAAGGTCGCTCGAGGACGTGGGTGCAGCAAGCGGCATAGGTTTGTCTTTCGGTCGTATTTCACTGAACCCGTTGCTGCAGCTATCATTACTTGTTTCATTCTTTTGGTTCTCGCTGTTAAGTGGTGTAGTGATTGTCATGATGACACTAGTAGTAGCCGTGCGAAACTACATTAACGACATTTGAATAAATAATATCAACAAATTCCGTCGGACAAAAAAACAGAACGGCTTATATAAATATATATATATATATATATATATATATATATATATAGCAAGGACACGGACAACTGACTCTTAACTTCACGTGACACCTTTTTACCACCATTTTTATTAAGGCGAGCACTGCCGAGTGTGCAAACGTATTGTAAATGATTAATAAATCATCACAATATTTTCTATATATATATATATATATAATTATACTTATCATGGTACTACAACAGCTATGGCGTTCTAGGGTCGCTCGTCACGCTAAATTCAATCGAGCAAAGTCAAAAACATTAATTTAGTCTGTGGCACCTCGATCATCATCATCATCATATATCGAGTTTTACCTCGCCCCTCCTATTAGGCGCTGCTGTCAAAAGCAAAAACCGCATGACTAGAAGCAAAATCACTGCTTTAAAACCACTAAATCTAACTAGATGGCTTAACTAGTGCTACTACGAGATCGAAGTAGATCGAAAGAAGGAAGACAGGAACAAGACGGACGCAGGCGAGAAAGAATGAGGAACAGTCAGGCAGATGTTGCGGGAACAGACAGAACAAATCAATGCAACGCCGCCGCATAGATCTTGTTGTTGTGGTCGTTGCTGTTGTTGTCGTTGCTGTTGTTGTTGTTGCTGCTGCTATTGTTCTCATCGTGTGTTACGATAATTGTTAGCTACTATAACGACTGTCGACATTGCAGTAATTGCTGACTGCTGTGCTTCTATAGTATATCATGGTTGTTGGCAAGTTGTAATATTTTGTTCCATTTCTGTAATAATTGTGCTTTAACTCCTACGGTTACTGTTCTACTCGTCGCGGATTAATAGTGTTGTTTGCCTAGCTGTTGTGTGATGAGTGTTTGAAGGTGTGTAGCTAGGTAGGTAGATACCGTTTTCAGAATCGCTCTTGCATGTCTTTGTCGTTGTTGTCGTTGTCTGGTGACACTGTTCGATGTTGTTTTCGGTTTTTTTTTTTGGGGTTTGCGGCCTCTAGCTGTTGCGGGCAGATACCATCGTCGTCGATGCATCAAGGCTTGCTGTAATTCCCGTTGTTGTAGTTCGTCGTATTGTTTGTTGCTGTCCTTGCATTTCTTCTTCTTCTGTCTGTGTGTCCGTCTGTATAACTAACTGGTCTGTGCGGTTCCCGTTCGTCCTGGATTCGGCACGCCAAGTACCGTATGTAAGTGTGATGTCTCGTCCCGTTCCTGGACTCGTTTCCACCCACCCACCCACCCACGCTCCCTCCCTCCTGATGGAACTTAGGACTATGAACCGCCAGCTTTGGGTTGGTTGATATGCTAATGACGGTAGATAGAGGTAGCTAGATAGATAGGTAGATAGATAGATAGATAGGCCCGCCGTGTCTAAACTAGGCCAATGGCTTTCGTTCTTAGTCTTATTCATCGTCGCTGCTGCTTCATCAGTCGGAAGGGAACGATGACTCCCCCGCCATTCAATTCAAGCTCCCAACACGCATAAGCTCGACGCACGCCTCCTACTAGTACTAGTCCGCAGCAGCAGCAGCAGCCAACATCGCAACAAAAGTGGCAGGATCAACAACAACAACAACAACAACAGACTTTCTCATTCATTCATTTATCATCTAAACATCACACAAAGCCAGCAATAGCAGGAGCACCAGCACCCGCAGCAATAGCGATGGAGAAATCCTTCGATGCTTGTGGTATCGTCGACTTGTTTCCATTTTCCCACCGGACGGGTACACGACCGGTGGGACGGACTGGAGAGACAGAAGAAGAAGAAGAAAAAGAAAAAGAAAAGGTTTCCCTGAGTATTGAGCTTTTCCTTTCCTCCTCCCGCCGCACGCTCCCCGAGGAGCGCTAATGCTTTCGTCCAATGACAGGCTGGCTCGACCGTTTGTCGACAAGCCAGTCGTCATCCGCTCGCATATCGAGAGACAGTGCGCTTGTCGCATTTTTATCGCCGTCGTTGCTGCTGCTGCTGCTGTTTCTGCTGATCTGCTGAACGAAAACAACACGACAAAGTACGACCAGCGTCATCGTCGTAGACGTGATCGTAACGAGAACTACGTAGATAGATGCCCTGCCGCCATTTGACTGTGTCGGTAGCATCGTGACTCTTTATTATTAGATGATTGTCGTTTGCGTGTTATGGTTCGAGCAAGCAGCTCTAGCAGTATTAGGCGGTTAGGCGGTGTTATGGTTGTCGATAGTGGCGCGGTGTCCATGCTGATTATGATGGTGATGGGCTTCATGACGCTGATTGGTCGCCGAGTGGTGACAAAAAGCCGACACATTTAGACTACACTGTGAGTTGTAGATATTTCTGCCCACTGATCAATCCAATAACGGATTCTATCTAGTTCGGTGGTTCGTTGTTGCTAGTTGTCCATAACTAATGTAAGGCTATTCCACCCTTTAACCGTTTATTATTATTATTACTAAGATTCTTTTAGCACCATTACTTTTACTACTACAACATTAACAATGAAAACCAGTACGTTTAGATAGAGATTGACTATTGCTACCAGTTGGTGGGTGTAGTGTTTCTAGTGGTGAAGGAGGCTATGGGAGGGCGGAGGAGAGGTGTGGCGGGAGGTGGTGAAGCATAGCGACCTCGCCGCGTCGGTGACCATCGGTGATGGCATCTAGAAACAGACAGACAGACATACACACACCACCGCGCGAGTTTTTGCTGCTATTCTTGCTGCTGCAACAACAACAACAACAACAACAGTGGTGGCGACAACAACAACGATTCAATGAATGCGATCGGGCGTATTTCTTTTTCAAGTCGTAGCGTTTCAACTGTCAGCTGCGTACACAAGCGGTTTTCACTTGACCACTGCTGCTGCTGTGTTCAGTCTATCCGTCTCATGTAGACTTGTATAGTAGTAGTAATAGTAGTAGTCCTAATAATAATAATAATAATGATGCTAAAAATAAGAATAACATTTATATTAGTCACAGTCGGAGTCGGAGAAGAACCATCTAGGGTGGTGGGTAGTTAGTGCATTGAGCCATCGATTCGAGTGAATTGTTAAAAGCAATTGCGTGTTTTCTTCATTCCACATCCATTCCGATTCGACGACTGCTACTGAGCCAGGCCGACGACCAGAGCAAGCGCTATGAGAGACGTCGTTCGAACTCGTCGTCGCCGCCGTTGTCGTCCTTGACCATGCTCAGTGTGTCATCATGACACCATAACCACCGCCACCATTAACCATCAGTGCTGCTGCTGCTGCTGATGATGATGATGATGATGATTACGCTGATGTTAGAGTAGTGATCACTTTGTTAGCTGCAGCCTGTTCGTTGCAGCATCGATTTATCTATCTACCCATCGATGGATCGAACACCAAGAACTGGATCGCTCGCTCGTTCGCTAACTAGTCAGTGATTTAGTTAGCTAACTAGTCAGTGATTTAGTTAGCTAACTAGTCAGTGATTTAGTTAGCTAACTAGTCAGTGATTTAGTTAGCTAACTAGTCAGTGATTTAGTTAGCTAACTAGTCAGTGATTTAGTTAGCTAACTAGTTAGTTAGTCTAGTCGTCGGCTTGCTGTGGTCTGTAATCTATTTCGGCTACCGCCAGACCGACAGACAGACAAACAGCTGTATAACCAGACACTTGTTCGTTCACACAGACATACCGAAAGCGAGTTCACACACTCAGTCAGTCAGTCAGTCAATCAGATAGACATGGCTGAGGGTGCGGAGGGAGCTAGCTGCTTGCTACGCGATTAACGACGTGAGCAGCAGCACCAGCAGCCGCGACGGCGGCTCCACCACCAAAAGTCGATTTACACTGAACCAGAGCACAGATATTATATATATATATATATATATATTTATAGAGAGAGAGAGAGAGAGAGAGATGGAGAGAGAGCTGGGCAACTTGACTCCACCAGTCAATCTGCCATTGCTGCTGCTGCTATGGCCATTTTGACAATGAACAAGTACCGTGTTGGCAGCAGTACCACCAGCAGGAACTATCGTTGTGATCGTAGTAGTAGTAGAGGCGTTGTGAGTGAGTCATACCTTCTCATTCACTATTATAACGAGGCCATAGTCGATGAGTGCCATACAAAGCACTTGCTCAAATTTACCTCTACGTTTATATGCATATACGCGTACGCATATATGCTTTTCTATGCCTCTCTTTTTTCTCTCTTTATATGTATGTATGTATGTATATATATATATATATATATATATATATAAGTAGCCCCACATTCGTGTCATTTCGCATGCATTGCATATTTGATCATTATAATTAACCTCTCTCTCTTTATATATATATATATATCCCCCACATTCGTGCCATTTCGTATGCATTGCATATTTGTTCGTTATCATTACTATGAATTAAGTGTTTCATGTTTTAATTGTCGACGTTGTCAGAGTTCATTTAGTTGCACGCCACATGTCTACATGATAAAATCGAACGGTGAATTGACAATGCTGCATGCGTAATTGCTGAGCATCTTGAATAATAATAATAATATGCAGACAACGCAAGGCCAATGTCGGATTTTCCCTCCTGCCGGGATCCAGCATTTGTCATTGTTGGCCTTGCTTTCCTCCGCAGTCAGCCTCGCCTCGCCTAGCCTTGCGCTTGATATATTCTCTAGGCAGTTGTTTTTGCTAATTGATGATGATGATGATGATGATGACGATGATCCCAAGATAACCCGCGAACGCGAGTCTTCGAATCCACACGATTGCGTGGCCGACGCAGTTCTGCTACCGCTATGCTGGTGTTGTTTTGCCGTAGCTGAAATGTTGTTCGTCATGTTGTCGTCTCCGACCTCCGACATCATCCTCGGTCGATCCACCGGCCGACCGACCCATCATCATCGACTGAGCCAGACACGAGCTGCCTCAGTTTCAGCTGCTCCCAGTCTTCCGCTAATAGCACTCACGTTGCTGACCCAGCAAAGCCGATTTTTCCCACCAGTTCGCAGCTCTGGTGGGAACACACAGCTCGTTGCCGTCGATGACACCTCCACACACACACATATATATATATATATCCTTTTAGCTTTCCCTCAGCTCCCGCCGCCCGGCCCCCCTCTCTCTCGATCCCTTACTACTACTACTACTACTACTACTACAGAAGGGGATCCTGTCCGTTCCTTGTTTGCCTCCGCCAGCCGGACCCTCGCGGAATTTGTCCTCCGGAGTTTTCGTTTCGCACTGCCGTTGCTCAACAGCAACAGCAGCAGCAGCAACAACAACAACAACAGACGCCACCACAATCTTTGGTTTCCAGATCAGGTCTTCCTACCTACCAGCCTCACTCCGACCTGACAGCCAAGCAACAAGAACAACAACGTACAGAGCGAGCCGAACCGATGGGCTCATCACACACGCAATACTAAAAATAAAAAAATTACTTTCTGGGCTAACTCTCAGCCAAGATTTAACGTCTATGGGACTGCTTTTCGCATTGCTTCGTAGACGGACGGACCGACCCCCATGGTAAATACAAATGTGGGGCAACGGTGGGGCTCGAACCCGCGCACCTATCTATGTGTCTCCTTCGGTCGCGAGTCGCAGACGAATACTGCACCACGCTACCGGGCTCGACTCACACACACACACTACTACAGCTACTACATACAACTATTGCGGCCCCTTTTGAGCTGTTTAATGTCTGATGTTTTAGGACAGACTGACAGACGGACAGACATACAGACAGGCGGGGGCTGGGTGGATGGATGGGCGAAGCTAACCGAAATAGGGAAGTAGTCAGCAGAACAAAGCAAACACGAGGAATAGCAAAACAGACACAGACAAAATAATGAGCTCAATCAGCCATTGTTTCTGCTGCATCAAGGGAGGCAGCAGCACCGCAGCCCAAGCCGCTCCTGTCCCGGGATAGGAGTAGCTTGCTCGTGAGACCGCGACCGAGGACTAAGGCACCGACGACGACGCCAACCTCAGCAAAAATTGAAATAAATGAATGAATGAGGACGATAATGATGATGATATAGCATGATGATACTGATAATGATGGTGATGATGATGAAGATTGGACCAACGTTCGTAGCAGCCTACCTTTCGGCCTGTTCGGCGATTTTTGCGCGCTGCACAAGCTGTTCCTTGTCCATGGTGATTGATTGATTGGTTGATGCGTTCGTTGAACGATGGCTTGCTCGCTCGCGATGCGATGAATTCAGTTGATCAGGTAATCTTCGTCGTCGTCGTCGTAGTAGTAGTAATCACTCGTGCGGTGCGCGTTTACACTCGCGAGTTCGTTTTCGTAATCACTGCTTGACTGTCTGCTCACTTCGTCTGTCAGGACGACGCACACTACTCACTCAGCTGGCGTTGACGAAAGACAGCTTAGAAGACGAAGAAGAAGAAACGAATTCATCAACCTGCACCACTCTTAGGGTAGGACACACACGCAGCTCATCGGCGTACATAAGCACACTCACACCAGTCGGCGACGAATAGCAACCAAAAAGCAGCGAGAAATGCTAGTAGTCCAGCGTTGCGCGACTATTGGTAATCGTCGCCAAAACAACCACGATTGTTCGCCGCGTCTCTCTTTTTTTGGTTCGGGATCAACAACGATTTGTAATCGCTACCAGCCGCCGCATCAGCAGCAGCAGCTACAACAACAACAATAACACTGCCACCTCTCGACACCAACGATGGACTGACTGGAAGAGACCGATCTCCACAATTTGCTTCCTCCTGCTTCTCCCTCCCTGCCTCTCTCTCTCTCTATCTCGCTCGCTCTCTCCCTTGTTACTGCAATATTACAAGCACAACACCGGCTGTGCTGTGAGATAGATATGCTGCTCGTTGGTTGGTGGGCTACGGTGCACTAGTGCGTTCCGTTGTTGCCGAATCACCACGACGTCGTTCTTGTCCTCACGGATTGCTACTGGGCTGCACGAAGAAGAATACCACCACAACGAATGAGCGGCGACTGGCGGACTGACTCACACTTAATTGCAGCAGTAGTCGAAACTTGGTTAGCAGAAACTGGTTAAATTAATCTGCTGCAAGCTCTGCTGCGGCTGCTGCTGCTGCTACCGTTGACCGCAAGTGAGTTCGCCGCTGTGGTTTGCCTTTCCTTCTCTCGCTAGCTCTCTCTCTCTCTCTCACACAGTCTCTATCGCTCTCGATCTCGGCTACTCGGTGCAAATGACGACGACGACAACGACAGCGGCGGCAACGTCTAACGCGTTGTAGCAGATGATGGTGATGATGTTGTTGTTGTTGTCGTGGTCAATAGAGATCGACGTTGATGTCGGCGGCGGCGGCGTCGTCGTTCGTCCTCTGTTGTTGTTGTTGTTGTCGTCGGCGTCGTCGTCGTAGTCACAGTCACAAGACAAACGTCAGCCACCCACAAACTCTCTGCCTTCCGTCTGTCCTTCCTTACTTACTCATTCAGTCAGCAGCAGTAGCAACAACAGCTACTCAGGTACACCACACCGACCGACCGACCGACAAAGCAGACAGTCCCACCGACTTACTACAGACAGACAAAGCAGACAGACTAACCGGACCGACAGCCAGACAGACAGATAAACAGTCACCCACTCACTCACAACTGTAGTAGTAGAAGGAGTTCGTAGGACGTCCCCGTGCGTCGTCGTCGTTGTACTACCTACCCTCCACCACTGCCTCCGCTGCCGCTGCCACAATATTGTTCCTCCGCTGCTGAATCAAACACAGACAGACAGACAGACAGCCAGACGACAGACGACAAAACAAGCTGCTCACACGCTCGCTCGTGCACGAACCGCGCTCTACAGAAACTGTTTGTTGTTGTTGTTGTTGTTACTGCTGCTGCAATGGGCAAGCGAGCGAAACCAGAATAGGCCTTCCTTTGGCCTCTTATTCCTCCTCCTCCTCCTCCTCCTACCCCTCGTCGTCGTCCTTCTTTCTTTTTCTTTGCTTGCTCCTTTGTTTTGTTTCTTTCGTTCTTTCTGTTTAATCGCAGCCACCACCACCACCAAGAACAACAACAACAACAACTGAATTGGTCGTCGGCCGCTGCTGCTTCTGCGGCTGTCCAGTCGTGTCGTGTTGCCTACAGTGTCGACTGCTACGACGAGCTGACCGAATCGATCGTCTATCTATCTATCTATCTGTCTGTCTGTCTGTCTCTAGTCCGTCTGTGTGTCTGGCTGTCTGTCTGTCTGTTTATCTCCACAGACTCCGTCAGCCTGTGCTCTTCACTCACTCGTGTACAGCGAGCGTACCTCCTCCAACTGTAGCGAGGACGATGACGGCACCACCAGCCACTACCTAAAGTGATCGCTGTTGCTGTTGTTGTTGGTGTTGTCGGCGGCGGTCATTTCTAGCGGTTGTTGTTGTCGTTGTTGCTGATGCTCCCGATGATGTTGATGATCATTCATTCCGCTGCTGCTGTCGCTGCTGTGGATACTGATAATGATGGAGCCCGCTAAACAGCGAAATCAATTTACTTCACGCAGGCTGATTGATCCTTGCTCAACAG
Source organism: Dermanyssus gallinae (assembly GCA_003439945.1). Classification (NCBI taxonomy): domain Eukaryota; kingdom Metazoa; phylum Arthropoda; class Arachnida; order Mesostigmata; family Dermanyssidae; genus Dermanyssus; species Dermanyssus gallinae. Next base: position 27,059 of record QVRM01006817.1, read on the forward strand.
CTAAAATCCCTACTAACCTCAGTCCGTTTCAATAGAAACCAAAAGATAAATAGATAGGTTTGAATAACTGTCATCCCGCGCCCTGCCGCCTGCATTTCTCTAGTTGCGCAGCGAACACGCCGCACCCAACCACGATGAAATGCACGAGCATCAATAGAAGAGAAACAATGCTACGCCGGCGACGGCCATGGTGGTGACGATAACTGCCGTAGCAATCGACGAGCTGCTTCTTTCTCGCTCGCTCTAGCTTCACTCCAGCTGAATCAACCGCAACGACGACGACGACGAAGACGAAGACGACAGCACAAGCGCCAGTCCAAGTAACTATTCTAAGCTCGCCCGACCTACGCATTCACTGGCCGCTTTAAACAGTGGTCGGTGGTGGCGGCGAGGGAGAGGGGCGACAACAATAACAACAACAATGATGATGATGATCCTCATCATCGCAATGACCCTCTCCCACCGCCCAACCGCCCGCCCGCCCATCCGACGATTCATCCATCCACCCGTTTGGCCGTTGGTTGTTCATGCCGCTGCCGCCGCCGCCGTTGTCGTCTGCTTGTCCCGTCTGTCTGTCTGCCTGCCTGTACGTCCATTCGGTCGTTGGCCGCCGCCACCACTGCTCCTCGCTCGCACTCCCTTAGCTGCTCCTGCGCTTGGGCTACAACGGCCGCTACTGCCGCGGCTGCTGCTGGGCTAGAGACTAGGGACTATAGAGTAGTAGTAGTAGTGTAAAGTGGCCTACTACCGAGTTATCGTCGATCAATACTGTTAGAAAGATGGCGCTAGTCATGCGCGCGCAGCCAATTGCCGACTGGATGAACGCATGTTTGGCCTGTTGACGGTTCGACGGCGAGCAACGCGAGTGGGTGGGCGGGCGGCGGCCGGTCCGGCTATCGTGACGGTCTCTTCTCGAAGCTTCCCACGTCGAGCTCCGAAGAGGACGCGCTCCTTTCAAAAGAGCCATCTGCGCGCTAAAAGGCCGAGTCAGTAGCGTTTGACAATAAATAACAACTTATTTTTGTTATTTAACAATTTAGAAACAGATTTATTTCTATCATCTTTCCTTAGAGCTCTGTAAACGTACCTCCTAAGGGACATAATCACCGCACAGAGATGCTTCATCGCTGTTTCCCGATTAGGAAGTAAATTTAACCAGGTTAAACCCAGCCCCCCTCTCCTTTGACTAAATAAAGGCGCTTTTGATTTGAATAAAATAATTCGGCGCTTTTCACTAAACTAAAGTTAGCACGCTTTGAGCTTCCCACAGTCAGGTGTATTCAGCTACGTCACATATATCAATGAAGGTATACGAATTCCAAGATAAATATCGTTATATAAACACATTGAAAAACGATTCGCAAAACTTTGGCCATTTGTCAACACGTTCTATTATCTTAATGCATTTCTGCTGAGACAACTTTGAATTTATTAAAGTTTGTAATCCTTTTCTGACATATTTGCACATTTCCTGAAAAATAAAAGTTAGTATAGAAAACTCTTGATATAAATAATTAAACAACACGTGCTCAACAAACAAGAACAAGTCAAAAGAAACAAACCACACAAACTTTAAAAGGGAACAACGTGAATAACCATCGGCACGTTATGCGTGGTGTTTGGCACGAGGCGTGCAAAGTCATTGGCAATTCTGAGGGCTTTCTCCGTTGCTCGGAGCAAGTGGTAGCTGCCTTTAAGGCCCTAAAGTACCTTGCCGTGTTGACGATATTGATATCTTCGTTGTTGAGGTGCAGGCAAAGAGCGGGGCAGTTCCCTCTGGCCCACCTGAAGAATCACCTCACTCTTGGCGGGAGCGAAGGCAAACCCTACTTTCCGCACCAGTGCGCGGCGTTGGCAATTGCTGCGTTCGCGCGTCTTTTTAGCAGCTCCGGTGCCCGGAGTCGAAAGTGCCTTTTACGGAATTCATATTGGGAGTTCCCTCCGCATAGTTTCAGATGCGTGCTTCTACGATGGACTCGAAGCTTTTAGCCAGGGATCCCAGCAAGCAGATCGGGCGGTAGAAGGTCCCTTCGGGATAAGAACGAGATCTGCGGTCTTTCATTCGGTGAGGAATGAGACCAGGCGAAACATCCCCGTCGCCACAGCGGTCACAGTTTCCGGATATTCGTTCATCAGTAGCTTGGCTACAGAAACGGGGATACCGTCTGGGCCCGGTGCCTTTCCCGGATTAAAGCGTTCCGATGCTTTGCAGTGTTCCTGCAGTGTTATCGCCAGAGGTTGCTCTTCTGCAACCCTTGGGGCCCCCAGATAGGAGGCGCGATCAGGATGAGGGTGCTGTGGAAACAGCGCTGAAGCCGCTTTTTGGTGCCTTGTTCTCTTAAGAGCCGGGCATCCCCGTACTATCAAGTGGTATGGGAAGTATTGTATATGGGTGGTATGGGATGTATATAGGCGGCCCCAGAGATCGCCATGAAGCTCTTCGAAAAAGGCCCTTCAGGAGCGCTTCCTGCATCTGACTATTTCCCTACGAAGGAAGGCTCGCAGCCTTTTGTACTCTGCGTTGTGGTGCAGAGCTGCCACCCCCCGCGGGCGCAGACCGCAGGGCCCTGGTGGAAAGCCGTCACGCCCGGTCGCAGTTCCTACTAAAGCGGTCAATCTCGGCCGTCCACCAATGTTCAGGTGTGACTGGGCGGTGGCGTCTTTGGTGAATATAGCGTAGAGAGTGCTCTTCACGTTGCCTTCAGAAGCTTCTGCAGGCCCGCCGCAGTCTTGCCGGCCTTTTGATACGATAGCGACCCCCGAAGCATGTCGGCTCCTTGGTGTCTGATGGGCGGACGCAGCGGGGAATCTGGCGGTGCTAGTTGGGGGTACTCATGTCGAACTGGATGAAATAGTGACCGCTTAGAGATTCTTTGTCTTCAAGTACTGTCCAGATTAAGTTCTGGTTGGCACTGGCACCTCCGGCTGGTCTCGGCGGGGATTCAATGTGTTAGTGGCAGTGTTAAAAGCTCCGGTTAGGACCAAAAACCTTTTCGTGGCTACTTATTAAAGCGTGTTTTACTAGAAGTGATGTGAACAATGTTGTAAGGCGTAATATTGGTTGCAGCGTCTCCAAAGCCAATGTAATGCTATTTCAAATGCATCGTATTGGCGACTTTTCCTCGGTTCGAGATCCCTAGAAAGCGAACGCGCAGTTGGCGTCTTTTCGAGAGCCTCCGGCCCACCTCTAGTTTTTTGCTATTCAGGCCATACCTTTGACCTAAGGTTATCGCCGCGCTACAATGAGCAAACCTGTGCGACTGGCATTCCTATCCGTGTATCTAGACGCATCCAAGAGTGATGCGCAATTCTTTAATGCTTATCGTCACTCCAGGTTGCGCTGGGAGAATAGATTAAGTCAACGACTGTTTACCACTCCGGCAACGAAAATATATTTGAGTAAGCCCGGACAGTCAACTGCATGGGATGTAACGCATTGCTGCAAGCAATATCGACAGATGCACGCACTATAACGGCCTATATTTTAAGTACGATGTACCTTCATGACCATACATGGTGACTATCGCAAGCGACGCCATCCTAAAGGTGACCTAACTTGAAAATAACAAATTTTTTCTTTAGCCTATATTATTTTCCCTTCCCGTGTCATGTATTAAGGTTGATTGGCTTAGCAGCCGACAGTAAGTATATGTAGCGGTTTCGCGCCCTAATTGAAAAGGACAAGCTTCATATAAAGTGTGACACACTGTTCCAGCTAATTAATATTCGCCGTAGTCAAATGATGGATTTGATATCCAGACACATGGCACATAATGAGTAGATGTCAAGAACTTCTTCTTGCTGCAGCCCTGTAATTATATGTTAATATATATATATATATATATATATATATATATAATTTTTGGTTTTTCATTTTAAGAACTTGTTGAACTACCTGTATATATATATATATATATATATATATATATACAGGTAGTTCAACAAGTTCTTAAAATGAAAAACCAAAAATTTTCCAAATCTTGTTTTTAATTTTTTTTATTTGATATACCCCGATAAGCTCAATACACTTTTCCCACCGAGATTTCAGAGCATTTATACCTCTTGAGTAGAATTCCGCGTCTTTAGACTGAAAATAGGCATTGACAGCAGCCTTAACCTTTTAATTGCTGGAAAAACGCTTTCCACCGAGACTATTCTTCAAATGTCCGAAGAGGAAATAATCAGAGGGGGCCAGGTCTGGAGAATAGGAAGGTTGTTCAATAAGTTCGAACCTCAGTTGGGCAAGTTTTGCCGATGCTAACCGCGATCTGTGTGCAGGAACATTGTCCTGATGAAACAGGACCACCTTCTTCTGCAAAGCGGACCGTTTTACAACGAGTTCTTGCTCCAGGCAGTCCAACAGTCTTGCATAATATTCTCCCGTAATAGTTTTACCGCTCTCAAAGTAGTCGACCAGAATTATTCAACGTTGGTCCCAAAAACCGTAGCCATCATCTTTCCGGCAGATGCCATTGTCCGCACCCTCTTCGAAGGTTCTTTACCAGGTGCACACCATTGGCGAGATGTTTCTTGGGTCTCCGGAGTGTTGTGATGGACCCAGCTTTCACCGACGGATTTTTCGATATCTTGGCCAAATTTCGCTGTGAAGCGGAAACACGCGCGTCTTTTTGGCCTTGGTAGAGCAAATGCGGCACCCATTTTGCTCTGAGCTTTTTCATCTTGAAGTTCTCGTGCAGGATGAAATGCACACTACCCAAACTGATCCTCAAGGCCTCCGCTATCTCCCTAATGTTCACTCGCTTATCTGCGGCAACAATTTTCCGCACTTTATCCACGTTTCCCTCATTAGTTGCCGTTTTTGGGCGTCCTGAACGTAGTTCATCATCGGCGCTCCTGCGACCTCATTTTAACTCATTAATCCAGTTGGAAACAGTGGCAAAACATGGCGCAGAGTCACCGTACACCTCGACTAACTCAGTTTTCACTTGGGTCGCATTCCAACCTTTGAAATAAAAATGCTTGATAACCACTCGAAACTCTTTTTTCACCATTTTTCAAAATCACGCCGATGCGTTGCACGGGAAAAGCGATCAAACGAAATTGCAACGACCAGTCACCATAATATTTTGACTGCTAGCAGTCGAAAAGTTGCCGTTTCTAATCGCGGTGAAAGCGCGCCAAAATTCGAATTCGGAAAAGCTCATTTTAAGAACCTGTTGAACTACCTATATATATATATATATATATATATATATATATATATATATATATATATATATATATATATAGGGTCATTCATATCGTAATGTACTCATTTTGAGGTTTGGTAGAACTCGGCAAGAAAATAATTTTTCCCAATGGAAGGAGGGGGCGGAAACGTCTTGTTGACGCTTCACTAGCTTGGGTAGCGAAAAGCGAACAACCAGATTGAGGAAAGTCATAAAATGTCGATATGTTACGTAAACGCTTTTTCGTGAAAAAGCGTAATTTTTTTACGCAGTAGTAAATTTAATGCCCACCATTTTCGTAGGCATCTGATGCAATAGGAGCAATATCTAGGAGAAAAAAGGCAACATAACTGCTTTTATAAACTTCACTCTCTCTCCTAAACAAGACGTTTCCGTCTCTTCCTTCCATTGGGAAAAGTTATTTTTTTGCCGAGTTCTATCAAACCTCGAATTAAGTACATAACGATATGAATGACCCTGTATATATATATATATATATACAGACCCATATGACTCCTAAACACTCTAGCATTTTATAATATATATATATATATATATATATATATATATATATATATATATATAATATAAATCAAATGGCTTGTTCTAGAGGCTAGGTTACTTTTGGGAATCAGGGCCACCTCCGCCCTCTTCCAGTCTCTAGGCATTTTCGGGCGGAGGTAGTCCTGATTCCCAAAAGTAACAGAGGGTACATACCCATATGTCTCCTGATCACCCTAGCAAAAAGGTATGAGGCAATTATATAAGACAGACTTAGGGCGTTTCCGGAACAGTAGTGGTCTCCTATCGGCCAATCAATACGGATTTCGCAAGAACAGATCAGTTCTCACAGCAATACAACAAATTACAGCCAATGATGACTCTGTGGAAAGGGATTATAGACACCCTGGTGAGAAAAGCGGTCCCTCCCTTTCTCGTAAGGACTGCCTCGGGATTCATGAAGGACAGAAGAGTTCTTAACGGCGCTGTGGAGATGGACATGGCGGCAGGAGTTCCACAAGGGTTAATCCTGAGCCCCCTGCTCTAAAATACTTTTCGGACTGACCCCTAGCTAAGATTTAGCGACTACGGGACTGCTTTTCGCATTATTTCATAGACGGACCCCATAAATACAAATGTGCAAGGGTGGGGCTCAAACCCGCGCACCTATGTGTCTCCTCCGCTTGCGAGGCTCAGGCGAACGCACCATGTTACCCCACATGCTCTGGAACATAACATATGACGACGTCCTGAGACAGCAAGATCTCCCACAGGGAGTGGAGATTATTGCGTACGCAGGTGACTTGGCCATAATTACTCAAGCAAAGACAGAGGAAGAACTAGAATTAAAGACAAACACGGCTCTCTGGTCGACAAAGAGCGAGGTCATCCTCTTGACAGGGAGGAAAAGAGTGAACAGCATGCAACTCACGCTGGCGGGCCAGGAGATCAAGTAAGTAACAGAAGCCAGATACCTAAGCCAGACAGACGACATCAACAGATGACGTGGCTGCAATCAAACGGGTTCGTAGGTATTGGGACTAGCCCCCTCGTCGGACCAGTGGGGAAACCCGTGAGTGACCTCGGCTAAATGATCCGTTAGGCGCTCGTCACTTCTCCTCCTAATGGCCCATAGTACTGTGAGATGGATATCTGGGCCATTAGAAAGTGAAGCTTAAGGGGGAAGTTTGTGGAGTGGGTAGGGGTCTTGCCGGACCAATATCTAACCGCCAGGGTCGAATTCCACAATGCTCGAGAGGGGGAACACTTCGCACTCGTAGCAGCAGTGCATAAAAGCGTTCACCCTTTGAAAAAGAATATAAGGTAATCCCTGCGTGCAGGACGGTTAGCGCAGCGGCGGCTCTCATTCTTGCCCGAACGATCTCGTGGGATCTGAAGGCAGCCAGGGCCGCCGCTTATGGGATAACCCCGACCCCAAAAAAGACGAGAAACGTTAGCGCACAATCGACCTCTGGCAGGAAGAGTGGGACGGCCTAAAACAGGGTGCTCCAGGCGCCAGCCCCCGCACCCTGATCCCAAACAGCAGAGACTGGCCCAATCGACCTAGGGGAGAACTAACACCACCCAGATCCTTACAAGACTCCCAGTTTCACCTGTTTAGGAGCAGGAAGGCCCCACGGGTGTCCAGTGCGGCGACGGACTCGATGATAACAGCTTTTAATCTACGGAACATCATCAATAAAATGACGGAATCTACAAGCGTTACTAGCTTTTTCGAGTATACTACAGAAGAAGCCAAGGGCCGCCTTTTTATTCACTTGCGTCTCTCTCGCTTGCTCCGGGGGAACACACCAGCCGAATGTTGTAGGCTCGCCCTACTGACGATTTGATCGTATGCGCAAACAAATCCCAGTCAGACTAAAAAACGGGGACATGACAAGTTTTTAGTGGGTTTGAATTTTTTTGGGCCCGCGCTTGCAGGGAGCTTCCCTGCAACGATATCCGTGCGCGCAACCGCATCTTCCAGTTAATCCTCCAAAAATAAGATGTATGTATATTTATTTATTTATAATTTGAATATAGAAGAGATATTGATCAGAACTGTGCTTAGCGATTGATACCATACACTTTTCCAGAAATTAGAAACTATACAATATTCTGAGCGAATGCTGCGTTTAGGCAACGTGGAACGTTAAATCGTCAGTTTCCTCGCATAACCTTTCCGGACCGTCAAGCTACATGTATGCGGCTCTAGAGTAATCATACGGGCGTGATATGAAGTTACACATCCGTTGGGCTGCATTTTCCTAGTCCGTTCTCTTTATTAAATAGCAATCAAAATACGATTATGTAATGTAAACCGAGACGACACATACACTTATCTTACGATTTGGAGACGATCCTCTTAAGATTTGTGGAATCTAGTTTAGGCGATATTTCGTTCATTGCTGCTAGACCTCTCGTGTTGTAGTTGCTCTCCTACTGAGTCTACATCACCGGTTCACTCAGCGTAACAAACGTCGTTACAATTGGTGGCGATACGGTTTGATTGCATCGTTACATTTGGTGGAGATGCTTCGGCTCCTGAGGACGAGAGGACGGCGACTTAACCGAGGGGCCAGCGGGCAATGGGCGACGGCGACGACGACGGCACAGAGCACGGACCGCAACGGACAACAACCGACCACCACCGACGACCACGAGATCGCCACAGAACCGACCACGGCCACCAACCCGTAATCAAATGAATATCGCCAAATGCAAGCTATGAACTATAAAGACACACATTGCAGTGTCTTAGAAATGCGGATGGGTTGGACTTAAATTGGCACATATATTCTACAAAAATGTCTTTTAAGCTTGGACCATATTGCATACATATACAATCCGAGTGTGATTGTGCAGTTTTCGTATATTCAGATTTTGTTCTTAAATAAGAGCTTACATGTTAGCTAGTTTCATTTAATATCAAGTTAGTAACAGCAGCGTAACGCGGACGCACAGTTGCTTAATCGATTTAAGTGATCTATCAACATTCGAAATCGTAAAGCAAGTAAAGTGAAGTCAAGTCGATTATGTGTTTTGCCAGGTATTGTAGTGTAAAAATAGTGATAAGCTTGTCCTATAGGCTGTATACGGTGCAACTTGAAGCTCGGTTCTGCGGTGTTACCAGTTTTGTTGTTGCTAGTCTGAAGTTCAATATATGCATAATTATTGGTTAGCATATTGTAAATGGTTATTGACCAAATAGCAGGTATTATATTTTGTTACATCAGACGGTTTACAGAAACCGGATTGGAGCATTCAAGTAAATGATATGCTGTGCACTAATCAGTCAGCTTCATGGTGGCCAGGTCAAACACAAATTTTATGGTGAATCCATGCATAGCGAATCGAAGGGTCAGATGACGATTTGCCATATTGGGATTCTTCCACGTGTCCGAGGTGAGGACAGGCGTCATAAAGAAGGCTGGATCGACATCAGCTAGTTTCGCCTCCCAATTCTGGATGTGCTGCCTAAATGCCTCAGTGTGAGGCAGGTTGAAGCTTCGCTGCAAAGTCTCTGTGAAGAGAGGTGTTCCAACCGCCAGGTAGACAAGTCGGTTGCGTCTTGTTCTATGGACACCCAGGGTACGCTTGAGGAATGCAGCTTATATGCATAATTATAATTCAGTCAAGAAAATTGGGAAATTCAATGTATGACTTTTCTGGTAGGGTTAGGTGAGCCAGACGTAGTAGATCCGGCGTCCATCTATATAGACGCTTTAGAGATATATATTTAGTTTTTTTTTGTTTTGTGAAGCCCTTAATATATGCACTTATAATAAGGGTTTCACCAAAAACGAAAGCATTTTTTCAACGGCCTGAAGCGTCCACCACAAAAACCTACACTTAACGCTCTGGCTATTACATTTTTTACGCTCGTAATATGCTAAGATGCCTGTGGCACAATAGCGCATAAATGCACCCGTCGTCATCGCGTTCTTGCTACTGGACTTGAATGGGCTCTCTTATATGGAAGGAATTTAGCAGTAGCACAATGGCAATAACCACATCTAACAGAAACAACTAGCAAGTCCGGGGCTTGAACTTTCTATAGCCGGTTTGTTTATCATGGTTGCCTTGGAAACGCCCCGTTTCGAACAGCGTGTAAGCCGCTCAAGCTACCGCCGCTGCAAGGTGTGTTTTAAGTACCTGGGCGTGATCCTGGACAGGGAGGACTCTCACAGAAACACTTGTAAAGAATTATGTGCGCTATACAGCAGAAAAGGCTGTCAAGGCCTCAGCAGTGCTGCGATAAATGCTCCTGCCGACTAGAGAAGCAACCGACTACCAGGGCTACAACACTTCGCCTTCTCAACAAGACTTCAAGACCTATGACATGACACACAAAACCTTCCTAGACAGGCTCACTGGGACCTAAGAGTAAACGAACTACCCTCAAACGGCCCCTCCATTAACCTCCATACGAAGGGACTAATAATCAGCAGGACAGATACCCCCTAAACAAATGGAGCCAGCAATAGGAAGTAACTCAGCTGGGCCACCTACCTACTCACGCAACTTCTAACAGGCCACGGTGACAGCTAACTCATTGGATAGATGCATTTAGACGATATCGTGCCACAGACAACTTAGCCCATTACGAGCGTCTAAAATGTGGTTGTCAGAGCGTTAAAAAAAACCTTGATCGTACTAACTACCCTTAAATCGTATATGCAACTCAGGGAAGACTGACGGTATAAGGCACAGCTACTTACGCTATGACCTTTTCGATACTGAGAGACGGCTGCTCGGAATCTTGGCATCCAAGACTGGGATGTCTCCTGAAGTGCCATGGGTTCTGGTTTATGCTAAGAAAATTCGCAGATTTTAACTCGGGGCCAATTTTACCAGTTCATCTATAGTAAACTTATATAAAATTATTCATATATACGCACTATTTTGGGCCATACATTGTAGATGAACACCTTTTATTGTGCATTGTTATGGATCACGCACACGTTAATATTTTATTGGTTTTATCGGCATGATAACTTCTTTAAATTTTTTTCTGCAAGGGAAATCTGATTCAACAACTAGACCCTCGTCGGGCGCATTTTCGTATATCGTGATTTATATACTACAGTCTCAAATTTCTCTAAGCGAATCTCCGTCCAGCCAGCGGATTTTAGCAATTCTCCAACGCGAAATGGGGTACCTAAGTCTCACGTATTTTCTTTCCCTCCAAGAATTCTACGCCATAACGTCAACAAAATGCATCGTTGGCGCTGTAAATCGAACACAGTCGATAGAAAAGTTGCTATCTGAACAGTCAACATTACTAAGTTAAGGCGGCTAAAACTGTAAAGAATGCGTTCTTTAAACCCCTTTCGGGGCTAGTTTCTAAGACTCACTGGCATTTCAGTCTCCGAGTGGCATTTCAGTCTCCAATTTTTCCAAAAGTCTTTTATTCACTTAAAGTCCTAGTGTCATGGGAGTGCCTGAAACCATTATAGTTGGAACCCCATATAGGTCCGCTGACAATAAATACTTGGCGTGTCTTTGCGACTAGCATTTTGCCATCCAGGCTTACGGACGCGATAGTGGTTCCCTTAATTAATATGAAAAGTGAACGAAGTTCAGAATCTAATTATAGGCCGACTGTTGATCACATCTTCAAGGCTTTTAAAAAGGCACGGTACTTTCTCTGGGATAGAGGATATGACATGATAATCCGCAGAGTAGAGCATTTTTTACAAGGAGACGTAGGCATTCATTTCGTCTCTCATGGCCTTATGCCCCCTGACAGAATATACACCCTACGAGTTGCTACGCTAGCTTTTAGGACTTCCCGTACCTGCAGCAATTACGACACGCAGGACTACAACCCGCGTCGTTGTAGTCCTGCGTGTCGTATGCCAGCAATCTAGTAAGCTATTCCAACAAATATTCGATACCTCGCTACTCTGCAGCACTTTGTATGCGAAAAAGATAAAACCGCCTCTGAATTCGTTGTGCAGGAGTGACGTTTAGGCCAATGTTTAGTCCAAACATGAATATGTGTACCGACACATGCACCGCTGCGATGAATTGGAAGTGACATGCAAATAATTGATTGTTCAGAGACGCATCCTACCTATAAGTTTACTTGTGCAATTGGGTTTTGATAAAAGGGCACTCGCATTGTGCTCGATGACTTAGCACACTGCCTTGAGTAATTTTTGTATCTTTAGATGCTATTTAATTATTTTGAATAAGAACTAAAGTGTTGTGAAATGCAGTTTTGCGTAAACCACGTTTATAAGTTTGATATATATATATATATATATATATATATATATGATTGATTGATTTACTGTTCGCTTGGCATGTATACCTAAATACAAATGTCACCCTTTTATATCAGGCGCGCTTAGAGCGGCAGCATATATATTACCTACGCATCCATATAATCCATGTATACTTCAATACCTACTGAGTATTTGCTTTCCATTGTGCCAATCTCTTTTTTGTAATATCGATCAGGTCATTTTTACATTTGGTCCTGGAGCTAGGGCCTCCGACAGCTCTATATCTCTGCTCCCTCCATATATATATATATATATATATATATACATATATTATATATATATATATACATATAGATATATATATATGATATATAGATATATAGATATATAGATATATATATATATATATATATATATACATATATATATATATATACTATATATATATATATCATATATATATATATATATATATATATATATATATATACATAATATATATATTATACAGGGTCATTCATATTGTTGTGCACGCATTTCGAGGTTTGATAGAACTCGGCAAGAAAATAAGTTTTCCCTATATATGTATATATATATATATATATATATATATATAAACGACACATGATGATCATGATGAGTGAAGGTTGGGTAGTATATGTGAGTTCCATTGCCACGCAGATCTCTTTTAGTGTACGATATACAATTATGTACTTGGCTTTAAAAATCTCTAGTGAAAGCCCGACCGTGCGAATTGCTATTTGTGAAGCCTGTGACACAGAATGAAGTAAGATCGAAAGCGGCGGCGTAACACGTGAGGTGACTTTGGATAAGCAAAGTCACGATACTATATCATAGTAATATGATTCTTGGCCGAGAAAAAGCTGAAATGCTCTTGAATATTAATTAAAACCTTACGTTATAGGCGAATTTAATGTGAGGTAACGAACACTGAGTTATGGCTTTAGGGTGCACACATTTAATGGTGCATGTGATTGACCAGGTTATGTTTAAGCCGTTCGTTTAATACAAGATATGGGGCTACTCTAACGTTTTCATAGATATGATTAATCATAGATATGATCTTGCAGGGAATCGTGAGGGCTAAGTATATGTATGAAGACAGCCAAAATGTCATTACTTCATGGTCGCCGGCTTTCTATGGTCCTCCTGATATTCTTCCATTCGTCTAGCATATAAACAGCACATAGTTAGCACGCACATGTGCTAACATATAAACACGTAGCGAATAAATTCATTCGCGCACGTGACAACGGAGCTTCAATATATCCTTCTGTGCGTTACAAAAAACCGACAATAAAATTGGTTCTTTGAACCTGTAAAATGTACGTCTCCGTGCGTAAAATGTTTACTCCCTGTTTTGAGAACAGATGAGCGCCTAGCTCAGTGCACAAGTACATATTTTTCTGCATGACATTATTTTGAAGGAAGCGCCATGTTGTTCACCGTACTTCTTCCGGCAAGCGTGTAACGCAATTCCTTACATACAAAGAAAAATAGGCTTCAAAAGGGTATGTGTCGCGCCGAAATCAACTGCGCGACTCCTTGCGTTAGAGCTTCTAAGTATGTGTACGGGTGAAAACAAATAAATACACACATGTTATACTATTTATGTACTTTATATATACCATTACATACGTCATGGATAGCTTTAAATATTTTATACATGTATTCTTTTGCATTTCATATATATATATATATATATATATATATATATATATAATTTTTTCGCAATTGTTGTTTAATTTAACCATTACATATGTTTGCGCACTTGTAGATAGATGCATACGTACACACGTATTGTACCTGTCAGGGGTAGGGCGTTGTGTTTACACACATGCAAAAGTCCAAGGTTAGGTTAAAAACCGTTTAGCTGAAGCTTCTAGTCCAGCATTGTAGAAGGTAGTCAGTCAGTCTAAAATTGACGGTGCTCTAACGTGAGAGATGTGGTGCTGGTGGTGGTGGTGGTAGCAGCGTGCTTAAGCGTGCTAGCATTGACAATCGGATTTAACTAGTCGGTGAGACCAGCGGTTCGGTTTGATGACGAGCGCGTTCATCTCTGCTCTGATGCAGTTATTGTAAGAGCATATCATCATAGCACAACATAAAGACTCCCGAGTCGACTGCAGAGTACGGCTGCTGCGCCAAATGGCCAACCGGGCTGGGCTGGGCTGGGCTTCGACGAGAACCGAGCGAGCGAGCGAGCGCAGCAGCAGCAGCATTTGAATGTGCCCGCCGCCAGGAGGGCGGTGTCGCTCGCGGCCTGCCGAGCGGCGATGCGTTCATTCGCTCCTCGCCACCCAAGAGCTGCTAGCGCTGCTGCCATTTTGTAAAGTGAGGCGATTTTTTGGCGATTTTCGGTGTTTTTGAGCATTGTTCGCGGGTGCTGAGTGGCCGACATGGACAAGGAACAGCTCGTGCAGCAGGCGAAGATCGCCGAGCAGGCCGAAAGGTAGGTGGATCGTCGATTCGACCCGATCGCCAGGCGCCTCAGGCGCCTGGCGTTGGAGCTGGGGCCGGTCGAGGCGTGCGTTTTGCTCTCCTGTCATTGCGGCGGCGCCGCCGCCGCTGCTGCTGCCGGTGTGTCTTCGCCGTGATCTCGTTTCGTTGTTGACTCGTTCGCTCGTGGCTGACTGGCTGGCTGGCTTCGTTGACCAGTGGCCAATTTGCCCAGCTTCGCCGTCGTCGTCGTCGCGGTTGCTCGCGGCCACCAAGCTAGTTCAACCACCACCACCTACAACCACCAACCACTATGGCAGTTACAACCATCGCCGGCATTGCTCCTGCCAGAAAGAACAACAGCCCCAGCCACAACAGCAGCAGCAGCAGCGGCACCTCCACCTCCACCTTCATCTTCATCACCACCACCACCACCACCACCATTACCAGCCATTCGACCATTGTTGCTGAGAACCCGAGAAGATTGAGGTGGTCCTGATCCGGGGACAATCGGTCATCATAAACGGCTGTGGGGGCTATGGTCGTGGGGGTGGTGGTGCCGCCGTCGCCGCTGCTGCCACCGGTGACGGCGACTCCCGCAACAACAACAGCAACAACAAACAACAATTTCAGTAGCAATGTAGACAATTCCCGACCCGCTCCCTCCCTCCCCCCAAAACACGGCTTGTGCCGCTGAGCCTGTTGCTGTTACGCACTCGGGACCATTGGAACTGTTCATACGACTGTTAGCAAACACCTCTACTAATTCGACTACTACTACTACTACTACTACTATAATTACTACTACAACAATGATTGCTTATCGATAATGAAGAGCTGCATGTGAGGCTGCAGGGAGGAGGCGTTGGTCGGTCGGTCGTGCATGCATGCATGCATGCATACATACATGACGCGCTGCAGCCGCTGCTGCTGTTGCTCACATTGCCGTCGTCGTCGTTGTTGTTGTTGTTGTGGTTGTTGGGGAGGTGTCGGTATCAACCGGGCTCATCTTTCAACCAACCAATTAATCAATCAGCCAGCCAGCAGAATGTGTCTGTCTGGTTTCAAGCAATCAAGCTGGTTAAGGTCGATTAGTCAGTTACCGAAATGCCCACCAGTTTATCATCTACGTAATCAACTCATGGATGTATTTGCTATCTATAGCTATACCTATATGCACACACACACATATATATATATATATATATATATATGCACGTATCATTTAACCAATCCATAGGAGTAAATAGTGGTCGGCCGGTGGAAGCGATGGCTGATTGTTACTGCTACACTGGTTAACGGTTGCTGCCGGTTGAGCCGCGGCGTCGTTCTCCCGGGCCCCAGGGGCGTCCGTCCGTCCGTCCCGCCGAGCTATTTATGGCCTGGTGGTGGTGGCGGTGGTGGCGGCTCTGCGAGCAGCAGCAGTGGCTCAATCGGTTGTTCGGTCACTTGCTGCTTCATGGTTGCCTGCCTGCTTGGTTGGTTGGTTGGTTGGTTGGTTGCTTGCTTGCTTGATGGGTGGGTGGGTTAGTTGGTTCGTTAGGTGGACGAGGCCGGCCGGCCAGCCAGCCAGGACGAGGCCGTCGCTCGAGGGACTCAGAGAGGGAGCAACGAAGGGAGGAACGGACGCATGAAGGTATAGCCAGACGATCTGGTTCAGCTTATCTATCCGTCCATCCATCGTATCCCTCACTCCTACATCAGCGGCGTCGACCTCGATCGTCAGAATATGTAAAACTCTTAACTACTACAGCCATCACCATCACAACAACAAAGACGACAACGACAACAGAAACGGCAACATTTTGTTGAATTGCTTGTCACCTCCCTGCCCCATTCCGGCTTGAGAGCACACCAGGCCACAATCAGCCGGCTGGCTATCATCAAGCACACCGGCGGCTTGTTCGCATTCCGAGTGGCCAGCCGATCTCTTGTCTATCATCCAGTCTTCTGCTACTATTCGTAATAGTAGCACCCACCACCTCGCTTACAGTTTTTCCCCGTTAAACCACATGTATCGAGAAGACGGGCAGGATTTAATTCATTTCGTTGTTTGTTGTACGCCGATTACTCTCTAATCACATCTCAAGAAACAAAAGAAAAAAGAGGGAACATCATATATATATATATATATATATATATATATATATATACATATATAGAGAGAGAGAAGATAAATATACTACTAGTAGATACGTGCGGCTTATCTAACGATTATGATAATCGTTAATCGTTTTTTACTTAACGGTTATCATAATCGTTAAATAAGCCGCACGTATCTACTAGTATTATATTTTCCCCCCTCTCTCTCTCTATACATATATATTTCATTTGCTCGCTCTTTGTGCGTTATTGATCTAAGTAATTAATAATGAAGCTATTCATACGTTCCCAATAAATTACTGAATGGCTTGTTTGAATGACTTTGTATCAATCACTGTCTACTACTACACTACTACTACTACTACTATTACTGCTAGAACTTTGAATGCTACTGGATACTGTCCCGCCGTGTGGTTCGCGCCGGCCGATTAGTCACCAACTGACTTAAGCCGGCGACAGCCTCGTATGGACGACGACGACGACCACGTCGCGTTTGCAAGGGCGCTTGAAATGGCTTGCCAACGGTTGCGCAACACATGTATTTCGATCGCATAGAGTGGCCAAGGGACCAGACCAGACAGGGAGTGGCGGTAAAGCGATCAATCAGCATAGGCTGCTGGGTATGACTGATGGATATGTGGATAGAGCGGCGTGGTGGCGGTGGTTCTCTTTTTTTCCGTTGAGCGAGCAGCCAGCCCTCCTTGCTTTATGCCGAGTGCCGAGCGCCGAGTCCTGTCAATGCTTACGAGCCACACACACTCACACGCACGCACAACAAACGAGGAAACCAGAATGCTGAATGCAGGGCTGGTTGTTGTTTCTATTTGGCATCTTTGTCTCTCTGCTTGCGCTACCCGTTTAGGTACGATGATATGGCGGCAGCGATGAAGCAGATAACAGAGAGCTCGCCGGAGCTCTCTAACGAGGAGCGTAATCTTCTATCGGTTGCGTACAAGAATGTTGTGGGCGCGCGCCGAAGTTCGTGGCGGGTCATCTCGTCGATTGAGCAGAAAACCGAAGGCTCCGAGAAAAAGCAAGCTATGGCCAAAGAGTACCGCGAGAAGGTCGAGAAGGAGCTCACCGACATTTGCCAGAGTGTGCTCGTAAGTAAAGAACGCTATTTTATGATCCCGGAGGGAAGAATAAATTGTTAATTTATTCTGCCACTGTGTAGAGTTTAGCCGATTGTCAGAAATGCGTTACAGTTTTTATTTCGTGCTGCTCTGTAATTGTGTTGAATTGTTTTTTTTTTGTTTACTGATTAACATGTTCGAATTGAGTAGAGGTTGTAGGTAGCCTGTACATAAATATCTGAGGTGGCCCGCTGATGGTGTCGACATAAAATATCTCGTAACCTATACGACGTTATCTCGGTGAAGGTTAGGTTAGGGAAGGATATTGTCAAATTGTTAGCATTCCAGTACGTTGGTACGAAGCTGAGTGGGGATACGATAGATAATTGTGCTATGCGGCTTCTGCATTGCGTCTTTGTTGTTTTGTGATTGCGTTCCGGGCGGTTTTAGGTCCTGCTAGACCAATACCTGATTCCAAAGTCGGCGAACACCGAATCGAAGGTGTTCTACCTGAAGATGAAGGGCGACTACTACCGCTATTTGGCTGAGGTGGCGACGGGCGACCATCGCACGGCCGTGGTTGATGAATCACAGAAGGCCTACCAGGAGGCATTCGACATCAGCAAGGGTCAGATGCAGCCGACGCACCCTATTAGACTCGGCCTGGCGCTTAACTTTAGCGTCTTCTACTATGAAATCCTTAACGCTCCGGACAGGGCCTGCCAACTGGCCAAGCAGGCATTCGACGATGCCATTGCCGAGCTCGACACCCTCAACGAGGACTCGTATAAGGATTCGACACTCATCATGCAGCTTCTGCGTGACAACCTCACGGTGGGTATTTGATAGATTCCACAATTTTTTTTGTACGGTGGGTGTCCGTAGATGCGAAACAATCATCTTTGGCAAATGATTGCGTGTAGCAAGCAGCGTTCAGTCGTTAACTAGCGATATCTATAATGTTTTGGGTCCATATCTGTTGATACGGTTATCTCACATTGCGATCTTTGAGCTTAGTGCGGACGTTGCAAACGGCATACTTAATTATTTTGTAAATATTTCATCAATTTGTTTTGAACCTTCATGTTGCTATTCGATTTTTTTTAAATCAAGCCATTTTTCTACTCGATTGATTGCCTTGCTCAAGCTGCTTAACCTTTGCTTGATTAAACCATCGAGTTTTGCTGAGTACGAACAACACCGGGCATTTTGCACGGCAGGAAAACCACTTTCTATCACTTGTTTGTACCATTCATTTCTGAGACAACTGGCAGACTATTCTCACCAGACCACACGTCAACATCGAAAAAGGCTAGACATCGCGTCGTATATGTGGAATTTTCTTTCCTTTCTAATATTTCTTGTGAAATAATGTTATTAATGCATGTGCGTTGCAAATTATTACGACTCTTTGACATGCTCGTTTCACAAGGCTTTAAAATTTTGTATATCTGTGGGATGTCTAAGAATGTATATCATATATTTTTTATATCACTTTGTTATGTCAGCACCTTAGAGTGAACAATTATGTCGGATGTAAACATGTTTAAACATATATATTTCACCTGATTAGAGGTACCGAGGTTACAATTATGTGCTGAAAAAGCAAATGTGTGAGCTATATACATATTTATATATCTTCAGATAAGCTAGTTTTCAGCAAATGCAGTCTAAGTTTATGCGTTGTTGTATTTTTATCTCGCAAAGCGCGTTTGCGCTCTATTTGGAAAGTACGCCTCGTGCGTTTAGGGCATCTACTCGTTTCATACATATATTAGTAGCTTTAAGCTAATTTATGTGAACTTAATTGGTGCCTGTGATCCTCTTTCCAGTTGTGGACTTCTGATACGCAAGGCGAAGAGGGAGCTGTGCCAGAAGGAGAAGCCAACTAAAAGCCAGGATGCCACGGCAACCAGCCGCAATGTGTGACTCTCTCGCTCCCGCTAGAGAGTCATGGCGGCCAGGGTGTACGCGAACTGTTGTCGTCGTCGTCGTCTCTGCGTCCTCTACTCCCTATTTTCCTTATTTCCTTTCATTGACTGATTAATTGATTCATCCCCATTCCGACAATGAGAGGACTTGACGCTGGAGATGATTGAGATGAACCGAGCACATGGGGATTGGGGCGATATTATGAGTTACTATTGTTATTGGTCCTATTACTGTTATTACTTTTATCATTATTATCATTAATAATTGTCTTCAGTAGAAACCCGATGGTCTCGGCATCGTCAATGGTAGCAGTCACCGAACTACATCCGATTCTTAAGGGATAAAGGTGTATCGGTGGTGGTACAACGTGAGGACACAGCAAGTAGACAAAGAACAATACAAGAAATAAAGTTTAAGTTTTGAAAACTACATAGAAAACGTGCAGCATTGGATACAGATTTCATCTCGCCGGACATGCCTGGAGTTAAATGGTGTTTAAGCGAGGGTGGCAAAGCAGCGATAATCGTGGCGTTCGGGATATCATTTATGGATTAACACGGGATGTTCGGATGAACAGAGTGTCAGCGTTCTGCCTACGAATGGACGGACGGGCAAGCCGTTAATGCATAAGCATGATAGGCACTTTCTTCGCCACAGCCAAAGAAATACACAGACCGAGCATCTCGGCTTCGGTCTTCTCTGGCAGCAAACACAAATAGCTGGCTCAGTCACCGCCGACTTGCACTTAACAAACTAACTATTACCCTTGCTAAGTTCTCAAAGCCATCCTAGAGCGTGGTGGTCTTGCGGCCGTCGCACTGTTTCACCTGTGCTTGACCTGCGAGCATGGATTATCTACTTGCCCTAGGTAAATATCCTCGACTGCAACCTAGGACTTGATGACTAAATGTTAGAATGAGAAAGAAGAAGAGCCACGCTTAATTGCAATGAGAAGCTTGCCGTTGTGAACCGATTGGAATGAACCTACCTAGAAAGAGGTGCACGAAATACATATTCCATACGTTAAAAAATTCCCCAAGCCAAATTGAATAGTGCACTTGCGCATATTTGTACAGACTATCCACTTAAAAGGACATGATCGAATCGCAATTTGGAAATTACTTAAATGGGACATTATTACCGACATGCGCAAGCATATATATATATATATACACGTACACGCAGTACGTATACAAACACTGATGCACATACAGGCATACTTGCACTAAAACAGACAAACGGGCGAAGATGAGTGCAAGAAGCAGATAACACGAGATCTATGTAGTTCGATGACGACAACAACAACACCACCAACAACAACAACAACGATGACGGCGACACTAAATCATGAAGCCATACACGTAAAGGGTAGTCATGAGAAGTAGACCCATGGTGATGATGAACTTGCTGATGATGTACGTCGATAATAAGATAAGATATTAAGATAAAATAAGATAACAATGCTACGGATGATGATGATGATGATTCTGATTACATTATTACTATTATTATTGCTATGATCAATGATATTACTATAATTATAATTATTATTATTATTATGAGAGAAAGAAAGCGCGAGAGAGCGAAAAAGAGGTTTCTATTGCAAACAAGAAAATAGCGTTTGGTCATGCGTGCCACGATGAAAGAGACGAAAATGCAGAACAAGCACAGGTGGAAAGAGGAATCTGAGGAGAAGCAGCAGAGAGTAGGAAAATGAAAAACCACTGAGGCAACAGATCGATAAATAAACGAAGCCCGCGAGAGCGAAAGGAAGCCACATAAATTTGAATGTCATGTCTGAAGTAGAATACGATGGCCCTATGGCTAGAAATGCTACTACAACAGCCACCACAAAGAACTTTTCTAACCTTCCTGTTCTGGTAATAACCTAGTCTATGTCAATCTTGGTTGATTTCTGCCGTTAGAGCTAGGGTAGTTGCCGGTCTGGCTCAGTTTCAGCAGTGCCGTGGCCTCTGACATTTCTCAGTCACAGATCAATAGCTGCCTAATCGTCTACCGATCAGGCTAGAATCGGGAAGGTTTCAATAGTTACAGCGAAGGAAAGAGAGAGAGAGAAACAAATACGACATCAGCATTCGTTGTTTATCATTCGCTTACCGGTTCGTGTCACGCCTGGGCACGTTGGGCTTGGTCGAGATCTGGCTCAGCCGGGTTTTCTGCGGCAATGTAATTGACTGTCTGTTTGATCGACTGATTCTGACCGAGTGACTGAGTAGTGAGTTTCTCTGCGCAGATCTCATTTGTCGGACGGATTTAGCACTGAATAGCGCGGCTGCGATCGTGACTCACTTAGTGAATCCACGCAGACGCCGTCCGACTCGTCGTGCTTTACCATTAAATTAGGTCTTATTAGTACTACCCCTAAAGAGTACGCGATCTTCCCCTTTGACAGTTATGCCATCACAGCAATTATATAAATTAAACAAGGAGAACGACTAAGTTACTACTACATGGCTGAAAGCCAACGGTGAATGTATACGCCACATACGTACCAGTAAGTAAACCGAAACGCTAACGGGCACCCACTTGAACACGTTCACCGCGTCGCGCCTTCACAAGACTTGCGAACCGCGGTGGCTATAAGAGATAAGCACAATACTGCTAACATGAATGTCTGGTTGTAATAAGTAGTCTTACAGTGTTGTGTTTAGAATATAGGGCATCAATCGTCGCAATAGTAGCATCATGACGCAATACGAAAGTTAATTGGCAACGAAAATTACGGCCGACCTAATCACAAAAAATAAAAACACAGCCCATATGCTTTTTGTTTTAATCTTATATTCTTTCGATCCGCTTGACATACACAAAAACTGAGCTTGCTTCTGTTAGTGAAGAGTTTTGTTATAATTTCTTTTATATAGTTACGATGCTTACGACGAGTTTCAACTTGTATAACTCTTTACTTCTCTTAGGGTGGCGTTTTTTGAGAGCTTTCAATACAAACTGTGCGACCGCGTCTTACGGTGTACCAACAAGAGCATATTCTAGGGTGTCTTATTGACGATCCTTGTCGGACTCGAGGCTCCACCCTGTCGAAAGACGAAGGCGCTGTTCATTTCGTTGTGGTCTGTCGGAATAATGAATGTTTGCTTTGTGCGGTGGACAGCCTCCCTCGAAAGCACTAAAGCACTCTTCAAAACGACGAAGTAGACAATAAAGGAGTTGCCTCTCGTCGTCGGGCAGTTCTCCTTACTCACTGTCATCAGGCAGATTTCGGATTTCGAACACTCGCAAACTGGATGTACATGAGTGATTTTCTGTAAGCCCCCTTTTGTTTATGTTTTCAATAAAAGCATTCGACAGAGAACTCGAGCTGTTTCTCTCATATATGTCATATCTAATGAAAATGCGTGATAGTGCACCCACGGACGCACGTGCTAAAGGTACAGCCGCAGTTAAAAACTTTTTCTCATTAAAAAGTGTATTTCTATTTGTATACCTATTAACACTGTTAGAGAATAATTTGGGTTTGGTTTCTGTGGAAGCGGCATCCCCGCCAACCCCGAGGGTCTGCTTTCGGGATAGTTTGCACTTGCCCGTTTAAGAAAAAGCTTATTATTGGTCTATACATGCCACTGGCTATAAAACATAACATAAAATCACCTTTGTTGTCCCATAAAAGAGTGTGTCATACATGCTTGCTGCATTTATTGTTTCCAGTAAACGTGCTCCTGCAAGAAGAACGTAACTAATCGCTAAACGTGTACCATTTCAATTGGCGTGCGCCTAATTGGCAATCCGCTAAGTAAACAATGGAGACAATGGGAAAAGCCTAGTATTTTTTGGGAAATGCCAAATCACCAAAATAACGAATCATCCAAAAGAATAGAAATAATTAATCCAAGTAATAATACATGCATGAGTGGATAACACATAGCATTAAGATAATATATAAATACCAATTATACAGAAGGTGTGATAGTAATTGATTTAATCAAATAAGAAATATTGTCAAGTAAATTCAATCTAATTTAAAAACGGAAATTGTTAACAAGGGGGAGCGCTGTCGAAAAAAGAAAACTACAAGAACGAAACACATTTTCTATACATTATATATATATATATATTTTTTTTTGTTGAAGGCCAAAGAATTGAGAATGGCGGCAATGTCGGGGGTGGGGGGGATTTTATTCCAAACAATAAATGAGTGATTGGTCCATTCTCAAGGAAGCGTGTTGGCGGAAGAGTAATGGTCATGTAAGGTTGCCTGTTTCGGAGGAGTTGTGGAGCAGTTATGCCAGCCAGTATCAGATTGTTGATGATTTCGTAAACGAAGACGACACTATACGCTCATTGAAAACTAAGCCCAGGCAGGTGATACTCGGGGCAGCTTTGGTAGGGGATCATCCATAATTAAGTCGCCCCTGGTGAAGATTATAGGAGGGTGGGACGTTCGGAAAAGTACGACTTGTGTTATTGTGGCGTGATCTTCATTCGAAGGTGGCAAAAAGCATCACAGAGGATTGTTAATGCCTCGGTCGCCATATCAAAGCCAGCCTGCAGTTTATCTTTAGGTATTAACACAGGCAGAGTACAATCTTCAGCACTTATACTGGAGAACCTATCTAGGCTCCGTAGAGCAACATTGATATAAAGTAAAAATCCTTGCGGTATACCAAGGCGCAAAGAGAACCGACCGGTGAAAGTGGAAGGAGAAAGCTTTCAGGGAGTCTGATCGTGGGTCCAACTACAATCATACTCCATGAGAGTTTATAAATAACTAAGCTGGTAAGATTATAACGGAAAATATCACTATTTTTGCAAGTCAGCTTTTCTCGTACCGACGGACAGGCTCTTATAGCCAGGATGTACGACGAGGTTGCTACCGTCTTCGCCAGTAAAAAGAAGCTGTAAGCGCTTAGGTTTGGTAATCTTTTTAAGGAAATACTGAGCTGCGTCGTTTAGTTACTAAGCTGGAGAATGTGTATCATTAAGTGTGTTTGTACATTTGCCATGCTTTGTCCCATTTCCTTACAGCCCATCTTATGAATGGAAACAACGGAAATACAATTCATTAAGCAACTTTTAACTTGTTACGCCTGTTGAAATTGTCTCCTGTCGCACCTATTCATGTTTCTATTGTTATAATTAGTTTTATTTCTAAGGCTATTCCGGAGAATTCGGGAATATATATTTCGCCTAAAACTGCCGCGGAGGGAGAATTTAATACTGGCGGCGCTCAATACGTGCGTGTCTCGAGTGCGAGTTTGTCGTTGCATTTATGACAAATAAATGCAACGACAAACTCGCAAATGTTCAATGTGAGCCTTCTCCGAAGGACGGTTTTTATGCTATCTTATATAGCTGGAATTTGTTATAATTTTGGTGATTCTGTGGCATATATATGTGTCTATAATGTTCCTATTGATGATCTACAGAACCTGACAGATGCGTTTTCTGCTGTAGCTAATAAACTTCTGCAATAGCAAATTTATCGTTTGTGGGTCGCATACGTTCACCGGAGGTATGCTAACAGGCGGCCGCCACTTTTATGGGTAGAGGGTTGTAAAAATCTTTCGTACGTTCGTCCCCAGTGGTCGCTTCATCCCCAGCGGTCGACCAAATTTCTTTAAAACACTCTAATGCACTTAATCCTTCCAGGACGGGGTACTAAAAGAACGTAAGGATCCCAATGTTTGAGCACGGCAATTTTGCCATTGACATGCTTGTCTTTTCCTTTTCTAGCGCCGGTGTATCTGAGAGTCTACTCTAAATGTTTTACCCAAACAGTAACAAAAATGGCGCTATCCGCAAGTAGGTATATAGGCCATTGCAGAGGTTTATTAAATATATAGGGCATTGCAGAGGTTTATTTATTTACTTTATTGTTAGTATACGTCTCCTGTCCATTTTGCCTAATTAATTTGCTTTTTTTGCTTATACATCCGTTACTCAGAAACTCGCTTCTTGATGCGGCTACGCCCAAATATAGTGTTTAGGATGGTGTTAACCAATGGAATCGCCAGCAAAGAAACAAGTTTTTTCACAGCATCCAGGAAGACCACGACGGAGCAACAGACATGGCAGCGGAGCAAGGGAACTACAACAGAGGAGGCTGGTAGGAATCAACCGACAAAAATACCATAAATAATACAACAGGACTAACAACTGGAACCTGGAATGCACGGAAGGCCGACACGGTATCTACCGATATAACAGCAACAAGGCAACAGAGAGAGGCGGGGAAGCACAGTTGTAACAATGGCATTCCGTTAAATACCGAAAACCGTACGGGAGCAATGGTGGGGGAGGGAAATGGGGGAGTAGACACTGCTGGGGCATCGGGAAGGGAGATGGATGTCTCAAACCCGACCCACGGCAACATAAAAAGACGCATCGAAAGGGAAGAGGAAGAGGAATAAGGTTAAATGGCAGACTAAATCTAAAAATTGGATTATTAAATATACGAGAAGGACGAAAACAAGAAAAATGGGAGATGCTCTATAGAATAATGAACGAGATAAGTCTGGATGTGCTTGCTTGACTGAGACACACTTGATTTAAGTAGAAACTCCACCTTTAAAGATGTAAGTTGAATAGGTGTAAACAGAAACGCGTCACAAAACAGATTCGGAGGAGTTGGAGTACTGATAGGAAAAAGTCACCATATAGAGGTTGTTGAGGCAAGTGAAGGAAGCGACCAAATAGCAGTGGACATAGGTAAAGGGCGAGGCTGCTTAAGAATTATAGTTGGATACAGGCCACCCAGCAATACAGAAAACAGAAATAAGATATTCTATGAAACAATTAAGAAGCTTGTTAAAGAGAAGATAAAGACCATAACTAAAGGGGATTTCAATGCGTATCTGTTTTACTTTGATAAAGATACCGATGAGGCCGGTAGGGATTTAGAAAATCTGTGTAGCCAAGCAAGCTTAAAGAATATGAACCTAAGTACGAAATGCGTGGCTACGTTCACCTACACAAAAGCAAAAACAACTCGACTAGGTACTTTTTTATACAGTGTGGGAATGATTTAGGCAGGCTGTGCAGGACTACACGCCGGCTGTTAGCTTGATGACTACCAAAGCCTTTGTATTACCTGCTAAAACCCTCATACATCCTGTCATCTCCCCGTAACCGGGTCCTATAGGTAAAACTAATATTGCTCACAGTTAAGGGGGAGGAGTCTCTAATACTATCACAACCTATCGTGTAACTATCCGCACCACATCCATCATCACGCCAATAACTTCGCCAACCGCATCAACTGTTCAACTGTTTCAACTGTTTGTTTATTGACATTTCTTGTAGATAATTGCACACATTAATTTCAAGCTCCATTAAGCACATAGCTTGTTCGGAGCCCCTTTTATGAATAACAATGTATAATTTATATATGCCATTTTCACCTATTTACAATATATTGCAACATGATTGTATTTTTATATCACTTTTAACCAGATACCAAAGTTTCAAGATAATGCTCTTTGAGATCGCATTTGAATTTGAGCAGGGACTTTGTCTGCCTAACGGAGGCCGGTACTTTGTTCCAGTAGGAGGCCCCAATGTTTCTGATTGATAGCCTTGACTGGTTGGAGTTGGCGTGTGACAGAGTAAGCAGGTTTGATGCGTTACCCCTTGTAGATATGGGTGTTGCTGATGTTGCCAGACCATATAAGTTTGGATGCACTCCAAGGAGTATACGCTTAATTTCAACTACGAGACAGTATTCTATAAGTTTTGGGAACGGCAAAATGTTAATATTTTTGTAGTGCGGTTGCACTGAATCTCGCATCCAGAGGTCCAGAGTTGTTCTCAGTGCTCGTTTTTGGAGTCGGTGAAGCGACCTGATAAGACGCATCTGTGTTAAGCCATAAACTTCTACAGCGTAGGTCAGGTGACTATGGACGTAGGCAAAATACATCGCCATCAGGCAGTTTTGGGGAAGAATTCGTCGAGCTCTGTATAGAGCTGCATTCCTGCCAGATATTTTCTTACGTATATGTGTGACATGCGCTTCAAAGGTCAGCTTTTCGTCCAACGTAACGCCTAGGAACTTCGTTTCCTTTAGAAGCGAAAGGGCTATGCCGTCGCACTGGAAACGGAGGGGATTAATCGTAACGGAACCCCGCGGGGAAAGGAATTGCATTACACCTGTTTTCCTCCAATTCATATAGAGACCGTTACTCCTGAACCATGATGATAACCTCTGAAGGTCCTCGCGGACCATAGCCTCTACCTCAGTTGGGGAATTCCCGACGAATAGGGCGGTGGTATCGTCCGCAAACAAGGTCAACTTTGCGTTTGCAATCGTGCAACATCGTTTACAATGAAGTCGGCGGCGCGTCGTCGTACAGCCTCCTACTTGGCCATCATGATCTCTTTTATTGCGCGCGCAAGTCTGTTCCACTGATCTCGAGACTCCAACATACGTGCGACAACATCCTTTAGACCAAAAGTATCTCCGAGCAGCCCGCCTCTTGGTACTCTCCATGCCAGGCAGTGGAACACCGTATGTTCCGGTGTGTCTCGGGCTATCATGTTGCAGAAAGTGCAGATGTCCAAATTTGTCTTTTCAATCCTCTTTAAATACGCCTGGAACTCCCCATGACCTGTAAGGACCTGTGTAATGTGGTAGCTCAGTTCTCCACCGGGTCTATCCATTCAAAACCTGATGTCGGGGATAAGCGTCTTAACACAAAGCCAATTTCGCCTTCTTGAATGGCGTCCCACTCACGTTGCCACTCCTCAATCATCTGCGAATGGGCGTCGTTATGATCAAACAGGGGATCCGACCACACAGCTGCTCGTTTGCCAACCTTGAGATCCCATGGTATGGTTCCGACTAGAACTAGCGCTGCGAGTGTGTTGACGGTCCTATAACCGCTAATGATTCTCAGCGCAGACCCTCTCTGTGTCCTCCGTAGTAGATTTTGCGGCTTTATAATATAGATCAGACGGTCCTCGTAGACGGCGCTTCTAAAGCAAATGCATTTAAGGACTTCTTCTCGTCGGTTTATGTTCCAAGGGAGTTCAGTTCCCGAAGGTGTTTCCAACGACGTGGTCTCGAGAGAAAGCTGTCCATACTTGGAAATATCAGAATATAATATTTTTTTCCAAAAAACAAACAACTACCCACTAAATGCAGCTTTACTCCTGATTTAATCCCACCCATATTTTATAAAAATGTAGCGTCTGCAATAACTGAACCCATAATTTTGATATTCAGTAGGTCCTATGAGGATGGCATGTGCATTGTGTGGATGTAGATACTCGCTCTATATCATGGATTGCTAGTTATCTTACCCGTAGAGAGTTCTGCGTTCGCGTAAACAATAGCTTTAGTGAGTCGGGCACGTGCCCCTCAGGCGTCCCTCAGGAATCAAGCCTCGGACCACTTTTATTTTGCATATTTGTTTTAGATCGTAAAAACGTTATTCCTGAGTCGATAACTTATAAGCTTTATGCTGATGATTTGAAGCCATACGGACCACCAACACCGCTAGCGGAAGGCTAGCGGTGTTGGTGGTCCGTATGGTGTACGATTGAGGTGTACGAAACTACGGAGTACGATTGAGGCGGTTTCTAAGTGGTGTCTGGATAACTAAATGATTATATCAGTGCCGAAATGTGCTGTATTGTGTTTGTTGTAAAAGCCCATGACTACAGGCTACACGGGGAGGCTATCCCTATTGTAAATTGTATAAGGGACCTTGGGGTTGCGGTGACACCGCAACTGGATTTTAGCACGCACATTACACAAGTCATCCGATCAGCTAATCTTATACCTAATACCATATTTCGTTGTTTCATAATTATTGATTACAATTTTTACATGAGGCTTTATAATAGTTTGGTTGTACTTCAGTTTATCTATTGCTGTGAGGTTTAGCGGCCTTATTTAGAACACATTGAAGCAATGGAAAGTGTACAGAGGAGATTCCTTCGTCGTGTCTCATTAAGGTGTAACATTGCCCGAATTTCTATTGTGATAAGCTCTATTCGGGAACTTCAGTCCAGGGTGGATTATCGAAAGTTCAATCGTAGTATAAACTCATCAAATACATCGAACTATTTTAGCATTCGGTTAAACAATCTTAGAAGCGGTAACACCATCTCGTCGAAACAAATGGCCAAGACAGATCGTGTAAATAACACGTTTTCGTGGCGGATGGCGAGGGCACTGAAAACTTGAAACGCTAATAGTGCCAATGTCCGCACACAAGTAAACTGACTATCGTATGTATCTAGGTAACGGTTTGTAAAATAATGTCCCCCTTTGACAAAATAAAGGTGCATTTGAATTGAATTGAATTATCTCTTTTGCGTTGGGTTGCGGTCGCGTGCTACATCCACACGGGTGAACTGAACAGCGCCACTGATTTTCCTACCTTCATGAGCAATCGTCTCTTTTCCGCCCGAGCCCCGTGGGTGTTAGAAAGGAGCCGTGCAATCTCATTAATCACTTTAAGTGCGCGGTCCGTGGCGATCTTGATTTGAGAGGTTCTTCGTAGACCGCGATCGAGATGGACACCGAGCAACCGAGCCGTGTTCGAGATTTGCATTTCCTCTCCTGCCAATGTTAGCCTAATGTGTGGACAGTGTCTGCGGCCTATGAGCAGTATGGCCTTACTCTTTGAGGCGGCCATCTGCAGCCCGGCCTCGTCCATTCAGTCCTCGATCACTTTTAGCGCAGCGTTAACTGTCTCCTCGTGGTTTGCCGTTCGCGCCTGTACCGTAAGTGCCAGGTCGTCTGCATAGGCTACAAGCTCTGATCCCTGGGGCATATCTGGAAGGCGAAGGACGTCGGCGTATGCCAGATAAAGTCACAGTAGAGGGCCTAAATCGAACCCTGTGGCACTCCGGCCGTAATCGCATTTTTTTTCCATCACTCTGCACCGATCGAGCTTCCGGATAATCACAGACCAGTCGTACAAGGTGAGGAGGTACTTTCTTTCTTTTGAGTGTGTCGAGTATGACCCTTCAGGGCATACTGTTAAAGGCGTTTTTAACATCGAGAAGGATTGCCATGTAGAGATTGCGAGTCATCATGGACAAACTATGGATTAATTCTGCTTTCGAAACCACTCTGTGCACGGCTGAAAGCACCAAGCGATTTGTTCGCAGTCTTGCTTCCACAATTACCTCGATGCCCTTGGCTAGCGTGTTTAGGAGACGGACAGTAAGAGCCATTTCCTTTCAGGATTAGCAATAAGTCAGTCTTCTTCCAGGCAGGTATCTTCCTCTTTTTTAAGGTGTCCGTGGCTGCCGCAACCACTTTTGGGTAATTTTTAAACAGTAGGCGAACTGCAGCGGCCAGGATTCCATCTGGGCCAGGTACTTTTCCAATCTCAATCCGTTCAGCAGCTTGCAATACCCCCATACGTGTAACTGCCGGAATCGAGCTGACGCACGTTTCAGGCTTCGTTTCCTCCGGGTCGCTTGGCGTCGTCTCCTCACCCTCGTCGATTAGCACAATGTCCACCATGGCGGGCGCACTGTCGTATGGCGAGCGGTCAAATGACGGATCCTCTGGGAACAAGGAACGGATAACACCCTCTTTCTATCCGTCAGGTACAGTTTCCATTCTCTTGCCTTTGAGCTTACCCCTGACCAGCTTATATGCGCGGCCCCACGGAAAGTACTCCACGCTCTCAGCGAGTTGCTTCCAGTATTCGTTCTTACTCTTGTTCATGGCCTTTCGCAGAATAGCTCTCCTTCTTTTAAACTCCGCGAGTAGTCGCTGACTTTGTTCATCGTTGCCGCCCCGACGCCTCGAATGCTCGCAGTTGTGTCGTGCCCGCACGCAGTCTCGTCTTGCCAGTTCAATATCCTCATTCCACCAGTATTTTGGTTCGCAGTGATTTTTTTTGCCGGGATGTGGGGGGCTAGCCGCCGTCCGTTTGCAAGCCTTTATCAGGGCCGCATGAAGCTGTGTCGACGTTGTTGGTACCGTCGCCCCCTCTTCCACGCGCAGCTCTCTGTCGAGCTCTTTTTTAAGAAGTGCATTGCTCCTGATGACGAGTTTTGGTCTCCTGATAGAAGCCCTAACGTTGCGACTTTGAAGTCCTCCCATCTCAAACAAAATGCAGTAATGGTCGATCAGTGTCTCAGCCTGCTTCAAGACCTGCCAGTTGGTGATTCGCGTGGCATATGCGCTGCTGGTGATGGTCAGGTCTAGATGCGACTCGTTCTCTGTCACCCCAGACATATACGTGGCGGATCCTGTGTTCATCACTGCGAGATCCTCCCGTGCGAGCCAGTTCATTAGAGTGTGCCCTCTTGTGTTAATTTGTCGCGACCCCCATACCGGCGATGCGGCATTAAAATCTCCGGTGTAGATAACGAAAGGCCGAGTGCATGTTCTTGATGAGATAGTCAGTTCATCCATCGAGCCCCTCAAGCTCTTCCAGCGCACCGTTAGGACTAATGAAGCAAGAATAGATCCTGCAGACTCTCTCAATTTCCACTCATGAGAATGACGAGACTTCTCTTCAGCTTTGCCCTGAAATGTTATGTTTTTGAACCCGGTCGTTTAGTATCATACAGGTATCTTTTCTTATGTCCGTGATCCATTCTTTGGTCGCAACCAGGGCTCGCTTACCACATACAGCGAAGCTTTATGCCTCATAGCAATCACGTCTAGCATGTCATGAACCTGCCTGCTTCTGTTGCAGTTTAATTGCAGTACATTAATACTATTGCTGGTCATTATTGCTGTTGTGTAGTACTGCTGCCCGGTCGTTGTAGGTTCTCCGTCTCTTTGTTTAGCTACCTTAGGAGTTTCAACGGGTGGGGATCTCAGACTTCGCCTGCGCCTTTTCTTGTTGGCGACCTTCCAAAAACCTTGCTCATCTATGTCAGCGTTCATATCCGTCTCATTTCCTGGATCGGTCAGCGTGGCCCACTGGTTATTGTTCTGTGCTATTTTTCTCCTTACTCTTCGGTGGCGCAGGGAGAACCTGGGGGTCGACCGGTAGGGATTCCTTAATCTTTGA
Source organism: Dermanyssus gallinae (assembly GCA_003439945.1). Taxonomy (NCBI): domain Eukaryota; kingdom Metazoa; phylum Arthropoda; class Arachnida; order Mesostigmata; family Dermanyssidae; genus Dermanyssus; species Dermanyssus gallinae. The sequence goes on from QVRM01006817.1 coordinate 59,515, forward strand.
AGCGGACCAGGTTTTTTTTCTTCTTATTTCCATCATTTTCTGTCTGTAGATCGGGCATGTTATGGAGTTAGCAGCGTATCCCAGCACGTTACAATTATAACATGCTGATGACTCTTGGCAATCTCGCGCTATCTGTCCCGATCTGCAACGTTATGACATATAAACTCTTGGGCTATCTGGTTTTCGCACTCGTGTGCACAACGCCCGATTCTTTGGCAGCGTGGGCAGCAGGGAATCGTGACTCACTCGGAAGTCGTGACTCATGCGGAAAATGGCTGGACTCGGAAGTCCAGCCAAGCTGGATATCGCCGATAGCTAACAACTTGCGTGCGACGCTCTCTCTGGCTTTAACCATCACTGATAGAGACCCTGTGTGTCCTTTTCTGGGCTTCTCCAGGATGAAACATTCACCTTCTCCTAGAGTGACGTGACTGCTTCTTTTATTTCCTTTTCAGACGCATCCTCCGGTAGTCCTCGGACAATTAATCTCTTTTCTTGGATATTAGCCGCATCGAGAGCCGTCTGTTTGCAGAGTGCTTCCGCAAAGGTCAACGCACCTTCAGCCGCCTTTTCTGTAATCGTCAGTTTTACGTCGCCGCTTTCGAGTTTTTGCCATTTGTTGACGACAACTCTGTGTTCGTTTACGTCGACATTTTTATGAATTTGAAGCATGTCGGCATATGTTGCCGTGTCCCGTTTATTCAGAATGATGGCTGTAGTTGATGGGCGATCCTGAGTCCTACTTTTTTGGTTTTTTCTTGTTCGCCTATCTTTTTCCTGCCGTCTTTACATGTTGTTATCGCGAGCTTTAGGGCATTCTTTGTTTGTGGCACCTGCATATCATTGGCCATTATTTCTTCCATTTCCGCCAGTAGCTTACAGTTATATTTTCGCAAGGCAGCGATTACTTTCTTTTGGGCCTCCTTTATTTCCTCAGCTTGCAGTTGCAATTCAAGAGCCCTTTCTTTTATTGCCTTCAGCTCCTGTCTTTTAGCCTTATTCACTTCCAGGAGTAGGGATTTCACGCCGTTCTTTACCTTACGATGAATGCCTTGTGTTCCCTGCGTGTATTCGCGAAGAGCCGTTACCAGATCTATTGTTGTAGCAAACGGGCCGGTGTATTCCTCAGCTGGGATGCTATCCGAGTAGCCGAGTTTCCTCTTTGTACCTTCCTTCTTATCCTTTTAAGTTTCTACGTCGGGTTTGTAGGATCTGTCTCCCTAGCCGACCCTTCAGTATCACTAACTTCGGCGGGCTCCATGTCCAGGTTACGCCCCTCCCTCCCCCTCAGGGTCTTTTCCGGGATGGCGAACGAAACATGCCTCTGTTGGCCCAATCGGCCAGCCTAATACGTTCTGTACTACATTTTACCTGCTTTTGTTCGTTATATCAATATATTCAGATGTTGTTATAACCTATATAAAGATATTAACGCGTTACTTGACGCTTGCCAGTGTTAATCCGTGGCAGGCTTACGAGTGCACGAGAACTCCACAGAAACGAGAAACCACGTAACTGACCCACTCATCGGAGGGAGTTGCGATGTCCCTTCTGCAGTTTCCTGTTGATTGCACTGCACATGTGACCACAGCTCACCTCAGTCTATCCTTGTGGCAAGCCTTCTGGGTGTCACAAAATTCACGAAAATTCACCAACAGTTTCCGTTTTGTGCATAGTGTACTCTTAATGACTAATTCTATCTGTTCCGCACAGAGAAACGCACGAAAGGGTCTCCCGTACTAGTATCCCAAGATATCTTCCGGAACCGATCTCACATGCGTCCGCAACGTTCGCCTGCTATGTTGAGACGTTGACTACGTACTGGCCGACCAAAGAGACCAGTAAACATGTGTATTGACGATGGTAAACAACACAATGTGGGGAGCGACCACAATTTGATAACTTTTAGCAATCAGAATAGGCACCCGAAATTAAAGAGAAAACATAACAAAACTACAAAATAATAGACAAGAGAAAGTTTGCAAAAGAGCTAGAACAGTGGAGGGAAACTCGGGTAGGACTACTGTATGAAAAAATATTAGAGTGGCAAAGCAAATCTTAGATAACTTAATTGTCAGTTTGGCATCAAGCCGCATGATCAACTCCTGATCGAATGAAGGTTTAAATAGAAGTTTGCAACTAAGAAGACACCTGTCCAGACAACACCGAAAGACGCCAAATCGACATGGAGCAAACGGATAAGCTGTGGAGGGAATACATAGAAGTAAAAATAAAACTAAGCGAGGATATAGCCAACGCCATAATACTAGACAAACTTAAAGATTTAAAAAACATAACAAACAATAGCGCAGGGAAGAGTTTTTCTGAGAATACATAAAACAGCTGGATGAGATAGCTGGAGATAACGAAAGAGGAGAGGAAAAAATACACAAGACAAGAGATAAATGAAGCACTAAATACTATGTTTAACGCTGAAATATATGAACTACAAAATAAACAAACGCATACAAGAAGAGTGGATATTGGCTGACGGACAAATACGAGTACATCTCTTTCTAAAAAACAAACGTTAACAGTCTGACGACATATACATATATGAGTTTTGTTTATCATTCCTTGCGAAATATCTTTTGGATCAGATGCTCGCTGTTTAGTATGTCATGCAGCGTGCTGCTGGCTCCGATATAGTTGTAGATTATTACTATGGTATCATTATATGTATTTTAACAAATATTCTCGTCTGTAGTGCATTCATACTATTTATTGGATTATCACGATGGTTATATTACTACCTAACTACACAATAGTTTGGTTCAGCGGGGTGTTTCCCCATGGTTCCTTACAATCTATCGTAGAGTGGCCGCGGTAATCCATTATAGGGCTTCGGGAGACTCCGTGCCCAGGATATTCGTTCCCAATTCAATTTAAACTGTTTTAAAGGTTGTGTCTAGAGTAAATAAACCTGCTAACAGGCTACGTCAATAAACTAAAGGCGTGTACACATTTATGAACAAAATGCTCCCTTCGTTACAGTTTGCCATCAAACAGACACACCAGCGCAACCCATTGGCACAGCATTGAAAAGGAAAAGCACTTTCTTAAATGTTTTCTTAGCATTTTAAAGTAATTTTCTACTATTTTAAACGCGTTCGTACATTACTATGTCTGTTAAAAATGACAATCAGGGACTGACAGCGAGGCAGAAAACGTTCTTTCATTGCGCAATAATTTACGTTTTGCGAAAGCAAGTTGGAAGGTGGACTTTAAAGCGGAGCTTGGCGTAGACACGCGAGTCACACGACTGCCAAAAGAATCGAATGAAGCTGGGTTTACGCATCGGAACTGCAGTTTTTAGCTCGAACATATTCCTTGCACATACTCTTAACTGCATTAGTATATATTTTTCACCCCAGGGCGTTTCCCAGTTGTTTTTTTCACAGCAAAGTATACCACTATGCGCTAGCAAAGTATAAGAATATATGGCGCCAGCTTTTTCTCCTAGGGCTATATGCGCAATCATTCGAATGGCGCGCATTTAAGGATCATAACCTCATATGGGCAATAAAACAATTTATGGAAAGGAACATGTTTCAGATTTAAATATCGGAAATATTGGATAGTAAGTATGTACTATGTGCATATTAAATATGAGTGAAAATAAGCTGTGGATACTTTTATAGAGACATGCGTGCAACACCGGTAAACACGTTTTTTGCAAAACCATGTTAACACACGACAGGCAAATATATTATTGATTTAGTGGCGATGTTTTAAAAGTGGGTTAAACAGCTATTTAGTTGCTTTGATGTCGTTAAAATATTGAATTAAATCGTATGAGATGTTATATGTTGTTATATTTTCACAATCATTCTTTATTCACTGAGTATAGCAAAATGTAGATAATTGGACATTTCGATAATGAGTGTATGGGGTTATAAATGTAGTATGTTTTAAAGGTATGTTTGTTCAGAGTCAGGCACATTCGGCTGGTTTCTTGAATGATGATTATATACCAAACGACAATAATAATGACTTAATGTATGAACTTTCATAAATCAGAACCTCACTTATATATATATATATATATAGATAGATATATATAGATGCAAAGCCTCCTCTTTTTGAAAACAGGTTGTTGACATCACATTGTAGTCTTTACACACATGAGCACGTTTCGAAACTCTTTATGCGAACGTATTATTTACCGCTTTGATATAAGCAACTTTCGATGGAGTAATTGATACACCACTATACAGATTATTTGAACGTACCGTGAAAAAGGTACCAAAGTTACTACTTCGGATTAGTCGTCTAAAAATGCTTACCTCAACTTGCATCTGGTACAGGCTCACGTTTGTGTGTACGATGCTCCTGCACCCGCAGGAGCAGTTCTACATTTGTTTTTCTATAGAAAAGTTAACTGCTCACTTGTGAGCAGTATGTCCACTTTTGTACGACGAGCGTAATGTTTTGTACACGACTGCTGGGTCAAAGCGACGATAAGCGCTCTAAGAATTAGATTGAATGAAGGGTGAGACGCAGATTTTACAACTTCGGCGATATATACTTTAATTGACAATCAAATGTAACGGCTGGGTTTTGGTATGTTGTTACTTCAGGTATACGATGGCCGTTCATAAAATATGCGGTGTTGTCCTTGGCGGCGGCTATGGTCCACGAGGACATTCAGAGATTATAATCATGGTTCAGGAGTAATGGTCTCTATATGAATTGGAGGAAAACAGGTATAATGCGTTTCCTTTCACCGCGGGGTTCCGTTACGATCAATCCCCTCCTATTTCAGTGCGACGGCATAGCCCTTTCGCTTCTAAACGAATTTTCTAGGCGTTACGTTGGACGAGAAGCTGACATTTGAAGCGTATGTCACACATATGCGTAAGAAAATATCTGGCAGCAATGCAGCTCTATACCGAGCTCGACGAATTCTTCCCCATAACTGACTGATGGCGATGTATTTTGTCTACGTCCATAGCCACCTGACTTACGCTGTATAAGTTTATGGCTTAACACAGATGCGTCTTATCAGGTCGCTTCACCGACTCCAAAAACGAGCACTGAGAACAACTCTGGATCTCTGGATGCAAGACTCAGTGCAACCGCACGACAAAAAACATTAGCATATTGCTGTTCCCAAAACGTATAGAATATTGTCTCGTAGCTGAAATAAAGCGTATACTCCCTAGAGTGCATCGCAACTTATATGGTTTGGCAACATCAGCAACACCCATATCTACAAGGGGTAATGCATCAAACTTGCTTACTCTGTCACACGCCAACTCCAACCAGTCAAAGCTATCAATCAGAAACATTGGGGCCTCCTACTAGAACAAGGTACCGGCCCCCGTCAGGCAGACAAAGTTTCTGCCCAAATTCAAATGCGATCTCAAAGAGCATTATCTTGGAACTTTGGTATCTGGTTAAAAGTGATATAAACATACAACCATGTTGAAATATATTGTAAATAGGTGAAAATGGCATATATAAATTATACATTGCTATCTCATAAAAGGGGCTCCGAACAAGCTATGTGCTTAGCCGACACGGGGAGCTTTCCTACTGGACTACTCAGGTTCTGACCGGGCACGGACAGTTCCAGAGCTACATGTCAAGAATCAAGAAGGCTATCAGCGATATTTGGGTACTGTGCGACTCTGGGGAAACGGACAACGTAGAGCATACTGTTCTGCGGTGTGATGCTCTCAGGGAAGCACGGGACGCAGCACCAACCGCTGTGAGAGGCCGACCCATCAAGGAGATGGTCGCCCATATGATGACTTCAGCGGAGGCATGGGGGGAGGCGACGAACTTGTTCGACGCCGTTTTGACACTCAAAACAGCCAAGGAAACGGCCAGGCAAGAGAGGTTTTGAGTGGGTCTCTCGGGAGAGTGGTCGAGACGAGGAGCCGAGGGAGGAGGGAGGGGGTGGGGAGCAGCCAGGCCCTCATGGTCTCGACGCACCCTCACAGGACGGATGACAAAATGGCATCCCCATATCCAACCGCAGGTAGACATGCGGGATGATAGTCAGGGATAGAGCTGATTGAAGGAGAATGGCAGAGACGCCTCTCCCACGGCTTCGATGTAACGCCAAAGTAATACCGAGCCTGAGAGGGTGGGGAGGAATCCGGGTTTAGTGGGTTTGCGAGTCTCACACTAGTCACGCAGGCTGCTAGTGGCGCATGTGCATCATGCATTCCCGAAACCTCCCAGAACAAAAAAAAGCTATGTGTTTAATGGAGCTTGAAATGGATGTGTGCAATTATCTTACAAGAAATGTCAATAAACAAACAGTTGAAACAGTTGAACTGCTTTCAGCACAGCACCTTTAGAATATCATATTTGCATTCTGTTCAAGTGAACTCATAATAGTACGTTACGGTATAGGGATTGTGGGAAGAGTAAAGCAAACTACAGGCGTGGCTCAAGGTGACGGACTTAGTCCGTTGCTTTTTTCGGTACTATTGGGAGGGCTACCTAACCGGGTGAAACAGGGATGGACTCGAGAGTGGGCAAGTACTTTAATGTACGCAGATGACATTTCAATCTATGGTAGGAGTCTATTTAGGGTAAAACAGGGACTGGAACGAATAATTGATCATATGAACGAGATGGGGCTCAGCATAAACTGGCAAAAGACAGTAGCAGTTAAGTTTCGACGAGGGGGTCGATTAGTAAAAGACGACGTTCTTCGAGCCAGGGGCAATGAGGTACATTTCGTAAATAAATTTACTTATCTGGGAGTCACTATAACGTCGAATGGTAGCAGTTTTCGAAGACATTTAGAAAGCAGAGTGGGAAAAGCAATTCGAGCAGCAGCAATCAAGAACCCGCAAATGTTGTCAATACATACCGCGTCTGCCCTTTTTAAAATTAAAATAGAACCAGTAGCAACATTCGGTATATCACTTATATGGGAAACACTGGGAGAAGCAGATCTGCAGTTACTAGATAGAGCCAAATTTTTCTTTATGAAACGGGTTTTGGGGTTAGCCAATTCTTGTAGGAACAGGATAGTTCATATCTTAGAGGGGGGTCTTTAATGATACAGTAACTACAACTTCGATGGGCTTTACCTAGGACGAGAGCGTTTGAGTCCTATACTTTGAAGCGGATGGAAAAATTACAGGAAATCGATTTAGGAATATATAGAACGGTAGCGATGACAAGCACGGCCTGGCGAGCAGTCGGATACAAGACCAGACATTTAACTACGGCGTTTGCAGCTCACGGGTTTCATCACGTGTTATGCAGCACAGAAGAATTCCACATTCCTCAGGAGTGTTGCAGGTGCACGAGGTGCTCTGCCCAGTGCGATAGATACCACGCCGCAGCATGTCCAGCAATTCAGTCAATAGAGGAAGCACTAGTTCTGTCTGATGTATATGTTTATAATTTTACTTTACCTGGGTGTTAATCAACCATAATAATAATAGTACGTTATCTGTTTATTTAATTTAATTAAGACTTCTGTATTTGTCGTCATAAAGATTATAAATCACATTGAGTTTGCCAAGCACGAGTCTGAGGTCTGGTCTAAAAATTGCATACAAGAGCGGTCCTAGGCAGGAGTCTGGCGGGACTCCAGAGAGGCAGTATTAGACATAGCACTTTTTAACCCTGATCTTAAATATCCTATGAGTGAAATAGGCATGGCACCAATTTCAATTGATGGTCAACCTGATCGAAGGCACACGAAAAGTCAGAGTAAACAGTATGGAGCAAAGATCCGTGATTACGCGCCAGGGTCCAGTAATGAAAGACCTCCACTAAATGGGTTGCCGTCGATCGTCCCTTAGTGAAAGCGTGTTGCTGATTGCCTAAAAGTTGGGTGGATGATAAGAAATCATAGCCAATTTATAGAAAATAGTCAACAACTATTTTCTCTATTATTTGGCAGGGGTTAACACACTGGAAAATAGGTCGGTCATTTTCAGTGGTTGCTCTAGAGCCCTTTTTGTGCAGTGGTGTGACAATGGATTTATGGAATATGGCGGGACTTCGCCGTTTTCGAAGGAACGAGTGAGGTTGATTGCCAGCGGCTCCGCTAGGTTATCGGCCAGTTCTTTGAAGATAATGGGTCGTAGACTATCAGGCGTGTAGGTGCTTTTGCGTCACAGATTTCGAAACTATTCGAGTAGGAGATGAAATTCTATGTCGTAGATATAGGTATAGTGTGTGGACCGGTTGTTTGGTAGTCTCGGTGGTGACGTTCTAAGGCTGTATGCAGACACTTTCGAAGTAATTCAGCAGAGCATTCGTTTGAAGTAGTTCAACGGCAATGTCTGTGTTCACCTTCTACTGCGTCGCCTTTTTTTTCATGCACAAGCGGCACTACACCGGATTATAGTTTAAGACGGCGACCTGGATATCGAAAGAAGTCCACTGCATCGCGGATAATCAGATTACTTTGCTCCAAGCGCCGATAATGCAATGCTGTGTTGTTACAGGTTACGCGAGAGGCGTTTATTGTTTCGAGAGGAGGGTACACTACTACAAAGTTTTTGAGCGGCTTTATTTAAAGTGTATAAACACAGCCTTACACTTATATAAAAGTGTATAAACACAGCCTTACACTTATATAAAAGTGTATAAACACAGCCTTGGTTATCTAGGATTGTAGTGTGACGTTCCACGTTTACATACGAAATTTGCGTAAAAATGGTGACGTATATAACTAGGTTTTGCCGACGGACATCTATTGCTGGTTGAAACTGCTTACCATTAAAAACACAGCCTATCAAGTAGGCTCAGGTAAATCACTATGCAATGCTAAATTTTATTAAGCATTGTACATGATGATTAAATATGTTTTATTATTATTTTTTTATTTTGTTAATTATTTTATAGTTTAAATGTACTATAGTAAAAAAATATATGACAGAGGCTCTTTCTCAACATCCAGTGGGTCAACGCCACCGCAATTCTAGACTAAGCTTGGGTTTAATAGTGCTAATGCAATGGAAATGTACATGTTAACAGAGCACAATGATCTATTCTCAGTAATTAGTTGACCAGTGAATATTTTACCTGTGTGGTATATAAAAAAAGGGAGAAACATAGTGCAGTCCCTTTTGGCTGATTGGATAACCCGTTTGTACTTCGTTGCTGTTGGATAACCCGTTTGTTGATCACTTATGAGAGAGGCATAACGTCTTGTAATCGAGACAGAATGTATGCTTGAATGATGATAAAATTTACGCAGCTTTACGTTCATTCAAGGGACACTGCGGTCGGATCGACTGGCGTACTCATCAACCGAACCACTTTTCAGGAGGCGAAGCTTCTGGAGATTATAGAACAAGACGATCAAAGTCTGGCGACTTCGACCATATTTTTGGTGTTTTTTTCCAGTCAAAACATTTTGGAAAAACCGGAAGAAATCTAAAAGTGCAAGGTTCGGAGACTATGGTAGCATTTGAGAATTTTCCAATCCAGGTTGTTCTGGCGGGAAAACTAGACGGTATTGATTTGCCTGCGTTCGCTGCGGCTTTCGCCAGTGCGAGCACAATTTGCTTTGTTGGGCACTTATTTTGAGGGGCTTTTTGTCTCTTCCACCTTTAGCACATTTGGCATCCTTACTGTCTTTGCCTCCTTGATCGCCGTCGCGAGCAGCGCCGGCATGATCCTCTTTTGTCTTCATCACCTCCGATAAGTCATCATACACGGCGGCTGCCTGGCGACGGCGAGACGGTGCTCGGCTTATCAGGAGACGCCGCGGGCCTTCGCTCCCCACTCGGTCCCGGCGAACCCCAGTGAGGGGTTCGCTCCTCTAACCTAAATGGCATTATCCTATTTCTTTTGTAGAGCAGATTCGTCAAGTACGTCAAAATAAAGGAATTCGTGTTCTTCATACTCAGTTCTCAAACATGTCTTCAACACCACAGATTGGGAAGCAGTTGTGGAGGCGATGAAAAGAAAGGAAGTTGCCGTCTGCCTCCGTCAAATGGTTTCATCCTACCGGGGGCAGGAGTACGAGGAGTGTAGGACTCTCACTCGCTAAGAATCACTTTCATCCGCACCCGCTTAAGGTACGAAATTTCTTTCACTTTCGAGACGACGAGAAGCGAGTCTCTTGCTACAACCTAAGGATGGATCCCTCGGTAGGCTTGTTTCAGGAACCGGGGGCGCGTTCAGACCCTGCCGAGGGCCTGGTCGCATGTCACTTCTTATAAGCTTCTTCGGCCACTCCTTCTGCCAGACAGCGGGGATCTCCATCATGTGAGCTAATATGTCGATGGCCAGAAAGCGCAAACTTTAATGACTGGCTACATGTTGTTAGAGCTCTGCATGGAGTGCTGCCAGCAAGTGTCTCCGGCGGCAGGCAGGCTAACTCGCGCGTAACGAAATTGAGGCGTGCGTCCAATCCAAGTCTTAATCAATCCGTCGTTTGCTTCGCTCTTTTGCTCTGCATTGCATGTTTCTGCTGGTGGGCAAAAACCAGGGTGACGTCAAATAAATATGGTGCTTCTCTCACACGCCTTGAATGCGTGAAAGCATGTCTCAGTTCGTGATATCAATCGCGTTTTTCGTGTCCCATAAAATGAGCAACATGGACGAGTCCTGAGCAAGGCAGCAGTCTCCTGCCGACCCCGTAGAGTACTCGGCGCGTGCACCCAACGTCAAGCGGCCCTGCGGACAGCCGTATTGGTCCTTCGAGGGAACCTGCCGGTCGTTTATCCCACATCTAAGCGTTTAATTTAACTTGACCACCGTGTCCGGTAGGCAAAAGAAAAGTGAAGAAAAAATAATCGACGATAAAAGACGATCTTAGCATTCCCGTCGACAGTAAAGAAAGCCCGACGGACATGGACTACTCGTACGCCGAGCCCGAGGAAACGGCTTTAGGAAACGCCTAGCGGATACATTCCCGACAGGACTTGGTTGAGGCTGATCTCAAACGAGGCATTAACGCGGGGGCGGCATGCGGTCCGGCGTTAATGGTTCTTAAGGGAAATAACAAGACAGAGAGGATTGCAAGTTAAGGGACAGCAGGATGTATCGGAGGAAATGGATCTGGATCCTTGCAAGTTGGCTAGGTCCCTTTAGTCCTCGAACCACCGGCGACTGCTTGCGTTGTGCCCCGGCTTTAAAGGGGCGGTATTACATCACATAGACACCTTGCTGGGTCCCCAGGCAGTGGTGGCGAGGATCGTCATCTTCATCATCGTAGTGATTCTACATCCCACCAAGCCTTTGTAGTAAGGCTACAATTCTAGCGGCCCTCGTCGCCCAGTCGTCACGAGACGGCCTTATAGAGTTTTGCGTAGCAGGTACGCCGCAGGAGGTGGGCTGTCAATGAATAGCGGCCCTAACAGTCCCCTGTCTGGCCAGAGCCGAAAAAGGGAGAAGTTTAGGGTGAGTGACGGCTTGCGAGAAGTGTCCTTATGGGGCATAAATCCACTGGCTAGTCCTAGAAGGATAGATGCTAACGAACGCCATCTACTTGCGGCCACTGATGCGGTTCCTATGGTGACGAGTGAATATGATCTATCCTGAACGCTGGCAGTCGCTGGCAGACCCGAGGTCTGGGAGAGATAGTCTACGCACTTGAGAGACACAGCCACAGAGCCGCAACCTGCGCGACACCCAGGGTCGTCGCTCGTTTCTGTCCTCGATGCGGATTGCCAGACCATGACGACACACTATATCGTGTGTAGGGTCCCAAGCCACTGGGCCGACAGTACTGCATGTCCATCGTACCGCACAGAAAAGAATTGAAAAAGCGGAAAAAGCCTATCCTACCGAGAGAGTAGAATACAGGTGCTACGGCGCAGCCCAGGCCTGACGCTCTAACAGGAGCATCCAGGTTTGTTGAACCGCCATCGGATCGGGGCCGGCAACATCTTTGACATATGACCCTCATACCGACAAAATCTTGGCAAAAAGTGGGCAACTTTCTAGGCTGAAACCCCCTAGGAAAAGAAATGATCAAGATTCTTAAGCGATTACCGCCACCTAACATTTGAATTGGTCGCGTTGGCCACGTGTCGCCCCGAAATGCCGTGGCGTACCGGACAGATGCGGTACATCAACAAAACAGCCCTGGAGTCTTTCTTTAAAAATCAATTTGTTTGCATGGCGGACACACCCTTAGACGAGTAAGACCTACTTACAATCTTGATATTCAGAGGTTTGGGTAGAAGTGTCGGCATGGGCAGCCGGCCTGTTAACCCTGGTGGAGCTCAGATCCAGACAGCCGACGCGACTGCATGCGCGCGAACCGCACGCTGACGCGCGCACATTTCTAACTGGCGAGGCGACAACGACAGGGGCACAATGTCGACTCCCTGGCAGACGCCACCGCCAGGGTAAGCGCCTAGGTGTTCTTCATTGCTCTTAGAGACTCCGTTTACAAATCCTGATTCAGCGGGCAAAGATGGAACCCTAGAAGGCCTTGGTAGATCGAATTGAGGAGGACGTGTGGGTTCTTTCATATCGGATTGTAATGGGCAAGTCAACCACCGTTTTTACCGGCAGAAGAAATTTGCCAGACACTCCCCAAGCTGTCTGCTTACCAACGCAACCTGCGGCGGAGCGGTTGGCACTTGGGAAGGCCCCGGGTCCGGATAGGGTGCATCTTGACGTGGTGCGACTGCTGGCATGATGCTACCTTAGGCCTCTTGCGGAGCTAGCGTCACGCTTGTTCCGAGAGGAGCATTTTCCCACCCGATGGTAATGTGTCCATCTAGTACCAATATCGGAGGCGAACGCCTCACCTGCTTTGTCATCAACGCACCGCCCCATGTGTTTACAGGCCCCGATTAGCAAGCAACTTGAAAACGTGCTCATTTGGCGCGAACTGGAGGCGAAGCAATGAATGACGAACTGGAGGCAAAGCATGCTATCTCAAACAGCCAATGCGAACTCCGCAATGAGCGAGTCATACAGATGGGTCGCGCTGAGTAGCGGCGGCCACTTAAGTCACGAAACTACGTGCTATTGAGTAGAGACTAAGACCCTTATGTTGTTTTTGGCCGCAAACTCCGACGTCAGTCAGATCGTGTGCTTTAGGAGCCCTGTTGAGGTTTTCCAACACTTTAATGTTTTTTAAATTAGAAAATAATATGGCTGTTCAGCCATATTATAATTTATTTGCGGTTGTCGCGGTTTGCGACCTATAATCTGTGTGCTGGGCACTGTGTCATGGTCGCATACATAGCATCTCTTGTTGGCCGTGCTTTGTATTGTGGCTTCCGCATTTGAAAGTCCGCCCTAGTACCATCCTTGGCCGTAGGATACGAGATGAGAGTATTGCTGGCCGACAATACTGAGTGCGCTTAAGCAGAAGGAAATTTTCCCATACCTGCGGCGCATAACATCATCGTATCTTGAAGTGCCTACACTCTTGACGCTAAGTGAAACTCACCAAATGATGGCGGATGTGCTACAGGGCTTAGTGCTCGGCCCAGTCCTATGGGACGCTGGCCGAAAAAAGTTCGGCGGGGGGCTCATCCATAGGCTAAATAAAGGTGGCTGCATGAAGCTTTCCTTTCCTGGTCTCGAGATAATTTTGTACAATTCCGAACCAGGTGGGGTTGGGGGTGGTTTTTAGTAGGTAGTGCGCTCGGATCGGATTGAGTCATATACTCCCCTCGTTTAGCCGCACACTACCCGACATTACACCGGCAGGTGTGCGTAAATGCATTGATTACTCCCAGACAAATATAAAATAAGAGCTGTCCTAACGTACGACCCAAGAACGGACACGGTCAGTTTCAAAACTACACGGAAATAATTAAACAGGCTAACAGAGACATCTGTCTGACGTAGAGCCCACCGCTTTGCACTACTGGGCTATCTAAGAGCGGGACGCGGGTTCCACCGCTGTGAGGGACATTCAACTATCAGGTCATCAACTGCATGATGACGTGGGCGGAGATGCGGAAGGAGGCGGCGAACTGGTTTAACGCCAGTTTGGCACTTAAAAGTACTCTATAAAAAGCCAGAAGGGAGAGGTTCGATTTATACAAAGGTCGAGGAAAAGCGGGGGGGGAGGGGGGTAAGCAGCTCGGTCTTACGCCCTGTCCAGAGAGCCAGACTAGATCAAAATGGGACTGCTCTCACCCTCTGGTCAATTCAAACGGTGGTGCGTGAAGATAATAATAACAAGCGCGCAGGGGCGCCTCTTCCGTGGTTTCGAAAATATCCTAACACTTGGATTGGGGGTGTAGAGAGGAATTCGAGTTTGATAATAAAAAAATCTATGTCTTGTATTTTTAAGGCTGGTGTTACTTAACTAGGGTCAAGCGTTGTCTTTGTGGAAGACGACCTATTTTCGGTTCACAAGTTGTGGACTTGACCCACTTACAGAACTTAAAATTTATTCCAAGTTTTTATAGCTGACAATGGTTGATCCATCCGCGAGTTTTAATGGTAAATAGTAATAACGTTTAGAATTTGTTGTAGCTCTAAGCGCAGAATGTAAAAACGCAAAAGTTTTCAGCAAAGAGAGTCAACTAGTCTTAAGTTGCAAGAAAAAGTATTTCACCCGAAACTTGAAAAATCATTTTCGGCAGGCTCATTTGTTAATTGATTCATCTCTCATGTTAGTGGGGATGTTTCAAAAAGCTATATCAGCGTACTCCGAAAAAAAGAGCAAGTTCCGACAATTTGGCAGGGATTTTTTGTTCGGAATTCGTACAGCAAAACACCCCAAATTTGCATTTGTTTATTCACAATTTTTCACCCTTCTCATAATTCAATTCAGCATTCATTTCACCCAAATTAGTAGACAGCTGATTCAATTTTCACAAGGTGTAACAATGTGACTTTGTGGTCTCACAATATGTAACTAACTTTGGATGATAAGGACGTTTCGCAAATTTCTGCACACACAAGTATACGATAGCGTCCAATATCACACTTTCTGCAAAAGCTTCAACAACATTCTTCAGTATTAAAACAGCTTAGCTTCATGCATTCATGCATATGTATTGGTGGTGCCCGTGCCAGGTTATTCGGCAGATTAGCGAGCGGTTCTTTTGCATGGCTCCTTTCCATCTATGTGAACAAAAGGCCGGGCCATCCGTATAATTCTCAGCTACAAATTTTAGATTTTTGTTTTCTCTATAGGCTCGATATGAGTCTAGAATATGCGCTGTAAATGGTGTGTTATTAAGTGCTAGGTCATCAATAAGTGTTCTCTCTTCGCACATCTTTAAGACAAGTGTTGCCGACGCGCCCTTTTGACTTTTTAAACTTTTTAAATGGCTAAGGGTCAAGTATGGTGCAATTCTAGAAAGACAGTATGTTGCTACAGGGAGTACTTTGATTTTAAAGCAATTTATAGCCGTTTCTACGTCCACGTCGTGTATATTGCCTAACAAAAACGTCGCAGACGTAGCTTTTGCTTGTATCTTTTCGATATGTTTGCTAAAGGAGAGGCTCTTTTCATAAAGCAAATGCAGAGCCTACCAGCTGATGCAGTAACGGCTGCTCTATCATAAGCGTAATATATAAATATTTATATATATATATATATATATATATATATATATATATATATATATAAGACACATGTCGTTACAACAGAAAGCTAAATGCTGTATTGTCCATTTCTTTAAAGTATCTTAGTCCAACGTTCGGGCAAGCTCATAATTCCATCCCTCCAGAAGGTGGCGTCCCGGCTTCCGAAGTAATGGTCTACATAGGTTTTAACACCATCAAAATAATATAATTTTTTGCCACTAAGGGATTTTTGAAGGAACTGAAAGAGATGGTAACTTAACGCAGGATGTGGCAAAATATCGCATCCAACTTCCATTAACTTCTTGGTGATGAGCATAGATGGGTCGGTTTGCGTTGTCGTGGTGGAAAGTCAATCCTCTTCTGCTCGCCAATTCCTGCCTGCTTTCTAGTCGATTGCCCTCTTTGAATTGTTTGAACTCCAGTTGTTGACAGTATTTGATTCTATTAATCGTTTCGTTTGGTTGTAATAGCTCCTAATAGATCACCCATTCGTATGCAACCAAAAACTTTACATCACTCTTGTATGGGGGTTCGGGCTTGCCAGTTGCTTGGGGTTCACTCCCTTAAGCCGCGCTTTTCTGCGGATAACGTTCTTATAGAGTATCGATTTATCATACCCTGTCACCATGGTGCGAAAGAAGGGGCGATCCTCGTTCTTTTTTAAAAGCTGATCGCCTTCTGGCATACGCTTCTCTAGTTGGCGATTGCTGAACGCGCGCGGCACGCATACATTCAACTTGCTGATGTGAAGATGTCTTTGACCGGATGTCCGTGGTACATCCACAATGACTACGTTCTCGCGCTGCGAGAGGTGTGGGTTTCACGCCGTGTCCACAATCATAGGGTGTCCTGGCCAGTCTCGGTCGATAGCGTCGAAGTCGCCGTTCCTAAATCGGACAAACCGCTTTCGAACTGTCTTATCTGTTGCTGCCTTTCCGCCATATACATATCTTAGCTACGACGTAGGTTGCATTCTTTCCTTTCCGGAAATAGAATAGCATTCGTTGCTCGAATGCACCTTTAGCTCTGCCATCTTCACTCGGGCGCTGCAATTTGCGTGAGTTAAAAATTCAAACCAATTCCACGGTATAATACAGCGAAGGTCTGCTCTTACCGTCATGTAAACAAACAACCCCCTCCCAACAATTTGATCCTTTTCCAGTTCCGAGCAGTGCGACGCACGCTACTTTGGGAACGGACTTATGGATTTATATATATATATATATATATATATATATAGGGAGAGAGAGAGAGAATTTTGAAAATTGATAGAGGGATTTGTATAGCTCGGTGAACCAATCATTATTTCCAATGGAACATCTGAGACGTCTTGTTTCGGAGTAAGGGTGAGAGTACTAAAATCTGTCATACTGGTGTTGTTGCCTGACATAGGAGCCAAAATATGTGCTTGCGAGATAACCAATCCTTCTATACAGAAACTAAACACATCGTCGTGTTCTTGAGAAGATATGCTTCTCTGGAGGACACAAACTGCTGGCTAGAAGATAGTAGGGTTATGATGTTGCGGTATTGGGTGTAAAAGCTAATAATATAATTTCAATGTTTGCGAATTCTCTCATAAACGACCTTGTCACAGCTTTTAGCCGTAAATCCTCCACAGAAAAAAAGATGTGCTCAACCATACGACGATAGCTTCATTTTTTATAGGAAGACTGGTTGTCTTACAATCGCACATTTTGTGCTCCTATGTCGGGCAACAACACCAGTGTCACAAATTTTAGTAATTCCACTCTCACCCTGAGACAATACTTCTTAGAGACAATGTTCCATTGAAAAACAAATTTTCTTAAACAAGCTCTACAATTCCCTAAAACGATTTTTAGAAAAATCGGACACCCTGTATATATATATATATATTTAAGGCTGCGCCCTCGCTCATGAAGACTCACAGAGTTTGCAATGATGCTTCATCGTTGGAGAGCCAGCAGAACGCTAGGAAATCAAAGCGCAGTAAATGGCCCGCCCGGTTGACTCTTTGGTCTCTCTTCCTCCTTTAGCTGAAACTTGCGCTCGCCAACGTAATGTTGCTTTTTGCAAGCCTCCGTGTACCTATGGTACTGTGGCTCTTGTTGGTACAAGCTGACTCAGCGAAGCGTCAGCACGAGAGTAGAGACTTCGATCGAAGATCGCCTGTAATGAGAGGGTCAAGCAGGAAGAAACAGGCACAGTTCAAATCATACTAGCGCTCTCTCTCTCTCGAAGACATTCGAAGGCTAACCTTGCAAAGCTTCAATGGTAGGACGAGCTGTCCCGCCTAGTCTTTGACCTAGCCTAAGCTACGCTGCCACCGTGGCTGCCGCTCTTAGTTATCTGCGGTCGATGAGACCGATGTTGGCTGTAAATATTTCATATGGACGCTTTTTATTATCGCGTTTTCGAAATGTTCGTACCTCCTCAAGGAAGCCTTTCCTCCGTAGTACTGCTACTACTGCTACTAAACGATTCCGATCGATATGCAGTAAGTAGGCAGTCAAGAGTTGGATGAGGAGAGAAGGAGAAGGAGAAGGGGGGTTTGCAATGGCGACTTAGTAAACGAACGTCTATCGATGCCGGGTCCAGTTGCCTCGGTCCTCATCTGACTGCTCGGCCGAGGGCTTCGGAAGGTCACCTCTTCAAGCTAATGAAATGACTGCAGCTAAATATAGATCGCACTACGTAAATAATCTATGAGCCATCATTGCATAAAAAACGCGCTAGCGTTAAGCAGGCTTCATTTTAATCTTAGCACAAAATTGGCGAGCTCTATTCGAATATAATGTGCTCTCTTTAAACAAAGCGTTTTGCCAACGTTTACCGAACAATTGCTAAATAGGTTTCGGGTCACGTGCGGATCGGATAGGAACTTTTCAGTAGGTACGATGCTACACAATACTGGTCAATAGTCCGTGCCGAACCGTGTCATAGACTTTACCAGCAGTTCTGACTGCAGTATAGATCGCTTACATTAACGACAGCGCGACTACTAGACGGGAAACTTCTGCCCACAACTCAAAACACTTTTTTGTGGTAAGAGGGGAGTTCCCGGTCTAAGAGCCACGCCAGCTCCGCCCTGTCCGCGCTGAAAGCCGCGCATACTTCAAAGGTGTGTTTGACGTCGTCTTCTTCCCCTGAATCGCAGAGAATGCATGCTGGCGACGGGGCACGTCCGATACAATGTAGGTATTTTCTGAAGGTGCCGTGGCCCGTCAAAACTTGTGTCAGAGGGTGGTACGACAGTGATCCCTCTCGCCTTTTGAACCACTCCCGAACATCCGGGATAATGGAGCGAGTCCAGAAACCCGGCTGTCCCGCCTGAATCTCCAACCATCTATTGTTCCAAGCGTCTAGTGTCTGACGTCGTGCGTCCTCCTGAGAGATAGAGGAGTCCGCACGACGTACTGCGCTTTCCAGAACCCTTAGTTACCCAAGCGATCTGCCTCGATAGTACTTGAATAGCCGCGGTGGACGCAGTTTTGTTGGCTCTTGCAAAACAACTCAAAATACGGCTCAGCTACACAATACAGAACTAGTACCTACGGATTAAACCTTCTGGTGCAGACGGAGGCGTTCGGTCTACCGCTACACGCCAAACACTGCGGCATGTGGGACGTCAGACGCCCGCAAGCGTCATCGCTTTGTTGGTGAGGCGACTCAGCACCGTCTGATTAGGTTTTGCAGGTTAAAATGGACGTAAAGCTATAGGGGTAAATTCGCCCCTGTCACAACGCTTCCCGATGAGTGTAAGCGAGACTTTTTTAGAAGGTGTAGTCGAATAAACAAAACATTAATCTGAGGGTCGTTAGTTATTCTATAGCATACGATTTTGCGTGTATGTGCTGTTCAATGAGGGGCTGCCTCGAGGGTAAGCTCCACTGGTAGCACTCTACACAAGCCCTAGTGAAGCTAGTTATTCACATTTCCCTGTAACCATAGAATTAAATAATTAATTATCTAGTCTGTAAAAGGGCTAAACCGAGCAAAAAGTATCAGACACATTTATCAGCGTATTCAGAAAAGTAAGAGTCAAAAATATGACATTTGTTCGCCTACCTCAATATTATCACGTGGCGTAGAACTCGACGTATGCGATGTTTTGTCGCATGCCGTCATCATCACATTTATTTTACTTATATTAAATATGCATATTAAAGCGATATTTATAGTGTTATCAGCTGCTCTAGGCATATCTTTTGAGAGCAGCAATCTGTTCATATGGGTCAGGCAGGCAGACGCATGATATTTTGCACACGCTTGAAAGCACAGTCTACAAATGCACTGTGCGTAATCCTCGTGAAAGCTTATATTCAAACGCACCAAGTAATATTAGCCATGAGCTATGCATCTGGCACAGAGATGGCGTTTGTCATATGCGAGACCAGGCCAGTGGTAAGAGGCACTAAAAATAGCCAGGTTTCTAACATCTCCTTCGACTTGATTAGCTGCGGCATCTTCACCATCAATCGAATTATTTCAACAGCCGGTGCACAGTCTGAAATTAGGATAATCAATGCCTGCCTCGATGCATGCTACGTCGGATAATGTCCAGCGCCTGCTCCCGCCGGCGGCTCAGGCAATGTTCAAGGCGGCTCGTGACGATATAGCGACTGGACTTCAAGCTTCATCGCCCGGTCCCGATAGACTAGCCAGACAGAGGGCCTGGGCCGAGAAGGCTCACGAAGATTCGCTTAGTTCGCTGCTTGAAGAATGCAGGGATGACCAGGACAAGGCACGCCTTTTAGCTGTCGCTCGCCCAGGAGCAAGCGACTGGTTGCATGCACTACCCGCTGACTCACTGGGTACCCGCCTTGATGACCAATCCACCCGGATATGTGTTGGCCTTAGATTAGGGGCTGATTTGGTTGAGCCACACAGATGCTCTTGTGGCGAGCCCGTTGGGCGACTCGCCAGACACGGCCTGTCTTGCGCTCACGCAGCAGGCCGGCGCCCAAGACACACTGCCCTCAATGAAATGCTTGCAAGATCGCTGCGGAGGGCGGGGATTCCGTGTGTCCTGGAACCACCTGGGCATTCAAGAGACGACGGTAAGCGCCCCGACGGTATGACTTTGATACCCTTCTATAAGGGTCGTTCCCTGGTGTGGGATGCGACGGTGACCGACTCTCTGACCCCTTCCATTGTCGGTCCCGGCGCGTCCCGCCCGGGGACTGCCGTTACGCGAGCTGAGACCTCAAAGATGAGAAAGTATGCGGACCTAAGTCGGGCGCACCACTTTTCGCCATTCGCGTTCGAGACGATGGGTGGCCCTGGGCCCCTCACGGTAACATTGATCTCTCGGGTTGGCGACGCATTACGGCAGGCGACAATGGACAAGAGGGCGCACGCCTTCTTCTCCCAGCGACTGTCCCTGGAGATCCAAAGAGGTAACGCGACCTCAGTGCTCGGAACTATGAGAGACTGGATGGACCCGGACTTTCGTGCCAGGGGGCGGACAGGACTTCCTCACGGGCATGAGCGATAGAGCGACTACGGCGCGCAGAAGGAGCAACTAGGTCGACGAGCAGCAACGCCGTGAAGCATTTCATATATTCTTCTAAATTATAATGAAATAAATCGGATAATCAAAGTGATATCTTTATGTACACTGGAAAACACCTTTTAATCAAAGTTTGCCCGAATGAGGTGTCTCCGTACACTGTCAAAACAATACATCAGCCTTGAAACAATCCTGAGGTGGAAGAGTGCTACTCCCTTCGTGACGGGCAGTTGTCGAACGTGGCTTATCTCTCCAAAAAGAGAGACTAGAGCTCTGCGCACTGTCCCGTTGAAGGTGGCCCTAGTACAATGGAGCCGAAGCTCCAGATGACGAAAAGAGCCTTGCCATATGTGCCACTTACTGAAACTCGCTTCTAAAAGTATTCTAGCGGGGTAGGGAGTTGATACAATTTAGCATGATATATTTCAGATGATACTTCATTGTACTTCGCATTATCACTGCTGCTCTCAGCATGTCATTCGAGAGAGGCATGTTATTCGACAAATGCATGATACTTCGCACACCCCATAAACTATGAATCTGGCATACCCGTGGCGATTACACGAAGAAACCATATGATGAATCATTAACTATGTGTCTATCAAGTGGCAATTGTCATATGCAAGACCCGATCTAAGGTGAGAAGCTCCAAGTGTATCCAGGGCCCTTCCGCCGAGTGCATTCAGATCTCATCCTTAACCTTCCGCTGGTCTTTATTTTCCCATTCCAAGGCAGCGTCTTCAATCGCAATCGATATATTTTAGCAACCATTGCATAACCTGACATGAGTTACACGAAGCGGCTTTTTACCCGCCTTCACAATCAAAGTACTCAGATTATGTACATTGCAAAACATTTTCAAGCAAGCCAAAGTTTGCCCAAATGAGGTGTCCTCATTCACTGTCAAGTTTGTACATTTGCCTTGGAACAACATTGAGGCAGAAGCGATCCATCCAGAAGGATGGATAGTCGCCGAACGCCTACCTCCCCAGATGAGGAGAGTAGAGCTGTGCGCACTGTCTCGACTATGTGTGCAGTGAAAGCCCCATATACCGAAAAAAGTTGACAAACTCCAAGAGTTGGTCGCCGCAACGTAACGCTTTTGCAAACCAATCGCCCCCCTGAATTTCACAGTCTTGGTCTTCAAGACGTTTATGTCTAGCTTCTTAAGGCAAGGAGCACCTTTACCAGATAAATAATGCGCTTAATGTCACCTAGATTGCGATGAGCGTGCACTCAAGAGTGAAGGAGACGCGGCTTCAGTGTATGCCTTTGTGGGGTTTGCACATTTTGTCTTACTCAACACATGCTGCTCACCCAGTAAAGTGTCACTAACAAATAAGCTTGAAATTACGCCCAGAAGAGAACCGACAACACCATGCGTGTCAGTCTCTTCGCCAGTAGATTTCAAGGTGTTCTACATAACGTATTTTTTTTCCTAGACCGATATATAAAAAAGGCCTGTGCGATCACCGACTAGGCCCGGGCACCGTACCCTACCGAGGCAATCTTCTTGATAGGCCGGAGGAACCGTTTCGCTCTTTAGCTCCGCCTCAACATACCTTGGAGATAGGCATAGTCAACATATTAAGGTATCCTGCGGTGTTTCGTGATCGGGGGTTTACGCGGCACTCCCCATTGGCGCTGGGCGACCGATAATGCATGAACCATCCCGCTTTGTGCAAGAGCATTTTGGAGTTTGCCTAATTCTATGACTAAAACCCGACACACATCGCCTCTTTCTGGCCTTTGGGCAAAAAGCTGGCTGCGAGTAGCTTCTCTTTTTTCCCCCAATTGTTTAAAAAAATTGCGCAAGCAGTCCACGTTCGGTGGGGGGGGGCGGGAAGATCACTTTTATTAGGTTAGAACCCCCGATTACCGGCTCGCACTTGCAATTGCTCTTCTGCCGTAATGCCCATGTGTGCGTATCACATGTTTCATCAATTTCTTTAAAAAGACTAGATGAAATATCTTCCACTTTTATATACTTATACTTTTATTTGCTTATATATTTGAGGTAACAAATATCTTCTTATGAACGTGTAAAACGGATAAAATAAGTGGAAATGTCACATATGCTCCAGGTCGGGCGTGCCCAGTCTAGCAGAGTTCCGCGCACAGAGGCGGCGTTACCCCGCTGAATGTCCAGCGATAGTCTCTGGTGCAGGTACTCGACAGCTCTATTGTCCTCTGTCGAACGGTTGGGCGCCTTGCCGACACGTTGAATGAGTTTGTGCGTCTTCGGCCCAGGTCCCCCAGTGTCTCGAATGCCAGTGGGCAAAAATCATGGGCGTAGGTACTGGCATAGTTTCTGCACTTGTTCGCCTTCGCCAACACAGATGCGTGACCAGCATGTTCCGCTCCCGCACTAACCATTAAAGGGGGTAATGATTCAGTAATGGTTGCGTCCCATACTAGCATGCGACCCATCCCAAATGCCGTTAGTGTCAGTCCGTCCGGTCGTTTTCCATCATTCCTGCAGAGGCCAGGAGGCTCGAGAATGCAAGGAAAGCCAGCAGACCTCAAGGCTCGGCTAAAAAACCGAGCAAGATGGCTTAGTGGCAAAGCCTTTGCCTTGCATTCTGGAGGACTGGGTTCGAGACCCAGACCGGCCATTCTTAAATTGGTTCGCACGGTTTCCAATTTAGACAAG
This sequence comes from Dermanyssus gallinae, assembly GCA_003439945.1. Taxonomy (NCBI): domain Eukaryota; kingdom Metazoa; phylum Arthropoda; class Arachnida; order Mesostigmata; family Dermanyssidae; genus Dermanyssus; species Dermanyssus gallinae. The sequence goes on from QVRM01006817.1 coordinate 83,112, forward strand.
GTAAATGCCGGAGTGGATTAAAATTAGCCATGACATGAAAAAACCGTACACGGGCAATTGCCTTACGAAAAAAAAAAAAAAATTAAAAATGTCCCGTTAAGTGCTGCGTGCCGGGCTCGACGACCTGAGCTTAAAGCACAAGAGAAACCATGGTGTGCCTGTGGCCCCACTTGATCGCCGCATCTACATTGGTGGGGGAATTCGATAGCTGTCCCCAGGCGTAGCCCCGCACTAATCCGAATAGTGTCGTCATCTAGTAGAGTGCCTAAGTGAGCACTGGGGAGAGCCTGTAACCAGGCCCCGGCACTTTTTGCGGAGACCGCCCGTAGCCTGGCCTTTTTAGTCGTAGTGGGGGCTTGCTCAGTGTCTTCCACTTCAAATATTGTGTACTTTTCAATGTAAGTTACAGTGTACGCAGGTAAGTGAAGAGACTCGTCCGATACGGTACAGGTATTTTCTAACAACTCCGTTCTCATAAGAGGAGTTGCATACACACCGCAAATTTGCATCACAGGGTAAAAAGTGACTTTTGGTGTTTGTCGAGCCATACTACGAAATCGTGCGTCATCTATGGCTGGCCTGTAGGTATCGAGATTCATCGTCTCTTTCATACCTTGGTGGCCATGCTTGTGCCTACGGGTGGGTTAAGGAAGTATCTTCTTTGAAATATCTCTAAAACCAGGAGGTTTCAATGAATTTGCCAGAGAAGCTGGGCTACCGTCATTCTATTACTTTTTAATTCTTCCGAGTACCAGCATCGTCTGAGTACTGGTTAGTATGTGTCAACGGATCATCCGTGTAGCCAGCGCCGCCGTAGCGAGGCACATTATTACGGACGATCGTGGCTAGGAGATATCGCCGAGAGTCGATGGCGCCGCATGTACTGGGCTGTAGCCGAGTGCGCTCGGTTTCGCTATCAATGCAGTTGTTGCCGCCTGTAGCGTGCATGGTGAGCCTATGTGGTGAGCCTGAACATCCAGCTGCATATAGGCGAGACGCTTCTCCCTATCAGAAAAATTAGCCTATGGCCGTAGACCGCCTAGATGAATTGAGCCAGAAAGTCTGGAGTTCCAGCAAGTGTTATATGTCGAAAATCGCTTGTTGCGGATGATTCGATTTTACAGGATCTTGTAAATACTAAAATATCTGAGAGACGAATGTAGTTCAGTATAAGAACACTTTGCTTAGGGTGTGCCACTGGCATTTACCAAGGTGACCCTTTGGATTCAGCACCTGCGTCAAGAAGCCCATTGATTCTCTCAGAGTCATTCTGAATGCATAACTGGTACTTCGACATTTGCCTGCACACAAGCGCCTCTGAAGTGATATCTAATAAAATTTGCTGCTTCTTTTTCCCGGCTGGTGGGATGTATTTGAATTATAATAAATGCAAAGCTGGCTGGTAGATGTTTTTACTTCACAAAGTGTGTAGTGGCTTGAGCAGCAAAAGCATCGGTTATTGCCATGGCAGCGACAAAAAAAACAAATCAGCGTAGGTTCGAAGATGCTTTTGCTTTGATATTCTCTACAAGGTTTGGTCTGTTAGATCCGATTGGGCATTGTCCTGCTGCTTCATTGCTGCTGAGAGACGAATATAAGTTTAGTATGAGAAAGTTACGTCTATGGCTCTCCAGGGACGCCCCTACTTGGATCAGCCAGTATCCGGTTCACTCGCCCAAATTTACCTGATCTAGTCTCTAATCAGCCTGCGCAAGGTAACTATGTCATCTGAATGAAGCTGGACAGAGATCATAGCCAATTAGCAGCATTCTTACCGGCAAGGACCTTCTCCTTTATGACCTTGGGGACCTTTTGTTTAGCGCAGATTGCACATTCCCAACCTAGCTTAATAACGTAACATTAAAGATGGGGAGGACCACTTGAGAGTACACGTTCTATAAGGTTAGCTGCTAAATTAAATAAATTGCAAAAATTAATTCAAGGACGCTGTTCGGCAAGCTATTTTACTAGAACCTTATTTGAAACACTTGCCATAATGTTGTACGCGGCAACTGTGTCATTTCTTCTAATCAAAACAACAACAGACTTAATTGTATTAAAACGCGAATAATGCCTTTCTGCGAGTGTAAAAATAAAGGTCAGCTCCGTAAACCGCTTTATTGATATCTGCTTGAACTGAAAGAAAATAAGATATCTGAAATGTAAATAATGGCTTACAATGGAAGTTACACCTGAGTCACCTTTTCAAAAATTGGCACGCTTTGCAGAATGCATGCAATATTAATATATGCATGCAATAATATATGCATGTCAGAAATCGGTTCAAAATTGCGCATAAAAGTTCAGGTATTTTCGTTTTTGCCACAATATAGTGCTATATAATCAATAGCGCACTGAAGATCATCTCGGCAGAAGTCATGACTAAGTTCTTAGTTAGATTCTAATCCTACATTTCCTATTGGAAATAACCATAATGCATGTGTTTACTGCTTCCCGGCCCGCATCACTTTGACACCAGATTCTAGGGATATCTAAATTTTGCGTGATTCAAGCCTTGACAACAAGCGTTATCAGGAGCAGAGTGTGACGACGAAGGCACGATTGACAGATATTGACGTAGAACGGGATCCACTCGAACGCGTTATATGCCCTGCTTAAGATTGACAAGTTTAAAGTTCAGCAGTAGGGTCCGACCTACTCGCAGACATGACACTTTCCGGATCTAGTAGACAACATGAAGAGAATGGACAGCGCGGGTGGACGTCACCTATTGGGACCGCTCTTTGGGGAGGATAATGTCTCTTCAGCTTAGGACCTACCTCTTTACCCTCAAGGCAACGGACAACTTTATGCGACCTATCGCATATAATTGCAATATTCACAGGCCAGCTCCCAAAGTTCCCTGTTGAACTAGGCAGAACTTAAAACGTGCGGAGGGGTGGATATCTTAGTAGTCGAGATGTCAGCCATTCCTGCCCGCGATGCAAGTCAAGCAACACTTTCACATTGCATGAACCACTCTAAGTCACGATAATTTTCTGGCGGTAAAACGCGAAGCAGCCCCAGGTCTATATAACTACGTGGAGCTTGCATTCCAGGTCGACAAAATTAAAAAATCAAATGGTCTCTAACGGCAAAATTTGCGGCGCTTCTCCGTCTATAAGTGAAATGACCAGTTAATTTCGCGTACGCGCTCAATGTCTGACCCTGAAGCCAATTGCTTGTTGGCATCCTTCTGCCAAACAGTCGAAATCTGGATTTCCCTAAAAATTAGCGTCCTACGTCTGAATCATCGAGGCTAATTCTGTCCTAGCTAATTTATCCACCTCAGATTCTTTGTGCCGAGTCATCTGTGCCTTTCTTCCCTAGTCAATTTTTAGAAATCTAGGAAGCACCCAGATTAGCCAAGGATTACTAAAAATGACTAAAAATGCCTCGTTTGCTTAGTTGCATTATCGCAGCCGTGGCTCCAGTTAAGGCAACCCAACTGCGGCTATTTTCAGACCAGAAGCAAGAACGTGACTTTGGCCAACCCCATCGGTGCGCTTTTCAAAAGAAATTAAGAGTTGGGCTTCAATTGAAAGCACCAATTGTCAAAGCACACACATGAGACTTAGTAACGCCTGGAGTAAAATGAACCTTCGTGCCCGCGAGCGCGGTAATTAACAACGCCTTCGCAGCGGCACTCCGGTCGGCAATATTCCAGAATAACAAGTTTACCAAGAATCCGCAGCCGCTACAAACCGCTTCAATATGCTAATACTTTGTATACGCTGTGCTAGATACGGCAATTTAAAACTGGACCAGGGATCAGTTTACAGACTGCGGATAAAGTGTGCACACACAGCTAAACATTCTTTCCCCCGCAAAATAGCAGCAGAAACTAGAAAGTAAACACTTTTTTACAAATGTAAGTACGAAAACCCACTGCACTAAAGTAGATTTAAAGTTCAGGAGATTCAAACCATACTGCTTCTTTGTGAGGTGACCGTACATGCATAATGTCCTGAAAGTAAATGCGCAACATGATACACGCGTAGCACCTACCGTTTTGAGGAAAAATATGTACACTATTATTGTACTTGGAGAAGCTCAGTAATGTCAACGCTAGGAAAAATATTAACGTTGGTAAAACAACAGTGTCAGAGATAGTGGTTGCAAGGCTACGCATAGCAACGTAATCATATCTCTTCTTCTATTTTGTTATTTTAATACTTATTGGTATTTACAATTGTGATATTGAACAAATTACTTCAGTTTGAACAGGATATTCTCATCTCATATCAAATAATTATACATTGGGGCAAGCAAATGTTTCCTGGCAAATGTATAGTCACATGTTGCCCCGCTAATAGACGTTGCAGTTTCCCGTTGTATATCGAGTTACAGCCCCTGCCGTAAAAACTTTAATGACCTCGAGTCTTCAGTTTTGCCTATACGCTGAATCAACTTATATGTAAGAGAGCAGAAATCTCGAACGACGAGTTAACGTCATCGGACAAAATACGTGTGGACAGCTGATTCCTGAGTATTTCCAGCAATTCCAGAAACACGATTTGCCTAGTCCGCACGTAGAGTTGATAGAAGATCATAAGGGCATTATAATACAAAGTGTAAATTATTGGTAGAGGCGTGAAAGTATGCCTTAACGAAAGATCATTTAATTGTCATTCAATTCAATGTCATTCATAGTCTGCTACCGGCTTCCGTCGGGAGTGCATCGGGTGTGGTGGTCTCCGTCTAAGATTGGTGATTTTGTGTGACTTATGTCTTGCCTTGTGTCGTGTTGATGATGGGGCGAATCTTCTGTCGTGGTTGTCCCAATCGGACCCGATGCTGAGGCCCGGTGCATTGTGTAAGCCTCTTTTTTCACGTTTTTGATCGTTGGCATTGACTGTGCACTGAGTGTTGCTTTGGCAAACCAGGCGTATCTAGTGCTGTTCTGGCTAGGGGTGGCCGCTTTGCTGCACTGTCATACAGTAGCTCTGCGCTCTCCGACGGATCTAGTCATCACTTGTCATCAGCTACTTGCATGCAACCGTTTGTGTCACTGGCCGCATCTAGTGGCTGACAAATTCGGTTGTCAGCAGGAAATTATATTCTTCCACATGAACAATGGTCAACGGGAAGATGATGGTCGAGAAGAGGGGAAGGGTCGGCTTGAGTTGTACACTCAAGACTACCGTCGATTCGAAAGACCGGAACATGAAGTTAGCTGCGTTGGCTCGTAACAAACTGACTGCATCGAAAGAAGAGTCAGCTGGTGGAAATGAAACAGAAACATCTGCATTGAAGCCGATAGTCGTGGACGAAGTGGATATGCCGCCTTCAGAAAATTATGTTGTAACAAACTGCAATGCTGAAACCGACTTCCGGTTTAAGTCATTTAGTCAGCCTAAAGACCTCTTTAGTGTAGTTATTGCGCGAAGAGGTGTCAAATCTGTTGACGGAGTGAGTGTTTCTACAAGCGAGCCGTTCATTGATAGGCTACTTCTATTGTGTAGTGAGGTGGACAGACTCTACCCAAACGCCAAACTAGAGTCGAAAGCTGAGATAATTTATGTCTGGTTCAACAACACTGATGAAGCAAACGCGGCAGCACAGTTGACGACGCTCCTCGACATCCCAGTGGTGGCTAAATGCGGCGATTTGGATGCATACCGCGCCAGAATAAACGGAGTTGATAGAGGATTTACTGACGAAGATATTCTGTCTGCCCTTAAGGATGTTGGTGTCGTCTCAGCGAAAAGGGAGAACATTACTAGGAGATCAGGATCCACTGTCACGTCAACTACTGACAGAGTCAGTCTCGAGTTTAATAGGGTTCCACCGACTGACGTGTTCCTTGCTTTTAGGTCTCATAAAGTCACTATGCATGCTGGAACGCCAGTCTCATGTTACAAGTGCTTGAGGCTAGGTCACATTGCGAAATATTGCCGAAACGAAGTAACATGCAAAAGATGTAGACAACTGCAAGCACCAGGCAAAATGTGTAAACTGTAGAGGCCTCCATGTGTCGTCTTCTCTGTCCTGCCCTATCCGATTATGCGAAATAGAGAAACGCAAAGCCTTGCTGGAGTGTCGCTTGTTGCAATAGGTCGGATCAGAATATCATGAGGAAACACAAATCAAAGTAGTTGACTCGCCACAGCCTGCTACAGCACCCGATTCCTCATCCGCTCCAAACTTAGCGCTTGGATCATCCACGTCTGCACCACCCACCTATGCTGCTGTAGTGAGGTCACTGATCGTGGAGACCTCGACTGGCCCTGACGTTTGCGTAAATCTACCGGGATCAAAATCATTTGCCAAGAAGCAGATTCGCAATCGTGAAGAGGTTTGCTGCGAATACTCTTCGCAAGCCTTTCTGACTGAAGTCATCGCACCTCTGTTACTCAATAATCGAAGGGACGTGACTTCGGCATAATCACTTTTTGGAAGCACGTCACGAAGGTTTTAAAAGGTGTATCCCCAAAAGCGGCAGCGCGTCTAAAAAAATTATTGATGTTCTCACCCCGTTGTTGTCGACCCTCTCGATGCTAGCCTAGCATATTTTTTTAGTGGAATCCCATCATCTTGGTGTTCGTACATTCAAATATTCTTGTAAATGCATAAACTATATTAGCCAAAACAGCACGTCTAATATGAAGGCATGCCAACTTTCGAACAACGTTAGACTAAATCACATTGGCTTGGCGCAAATTCATTTAAATGCTGGCACTGGAGGGCCAAAAAAGCAGATCAACTGGAGTTATTAAGCCATTTTTTAGATGAAAAAGGGGCCATGTTTGATGCGGCAGTAGTTAGTGAAACTTGGCTAAAGCATTGTGAACAGGCATCTCATTCCATAGGTGGTTTCGAACTAGTTACGTCAAGCAGAGGGCAGGGAAGGCTAGACGGTGGTGTCGGCATCAGCGTGCGCTTCACCTGCAGTATCTTATCTTCTTGCTCAGTTTCTAGTCATGATGGTACCAGGTGGTACGTGTGCATTTAAAAAAGGCAGGTCTTGAATGTTTTATTGTAGGGTTCTCATCCAATCATGTGTCGTGCAAAGACATCCTACTGACTACACTAGACGAGATGTTGCCGAATTATACCTCCACCCCTGTCACTGTTATGGGCGATGCAAATATTATTCTACTTTCGGTTTCGCAACCTAGCGGTTATTCATCATTCTTTTCCGTTAGAGACTTCGCCCTTGTAGCGCATCGCATAACCAGACCCGCTTCGGGTACATGTATAGACCACATAGCTGTTTCAAATTGCTCGAAGTTTATTATCATCCAGCCTACGGTTCTTGAAACTTTGCTTTGGCAAAATCGACTTTAAACCCACGTAGACGTCATACAAAGGCTAACATCGACACGTTCCTATGCCGCTTACAAGATGTCTCGTGGTTAACGGTGTATGATGCAGTCAATGTAAGTTTTGTATTTGACGCTTTTAGAACTACCCTGCTTCTTACATACGAAAAGTCATTTGACCTTGACTCTGACAGTTTGGGTAAGGAGTGTCAGTTGACTTTTTCTTCAGGTTTACGGCGGCTGCGTCGCAAGTTTAATAAGTTTCTCTCCCGTCTCTGCTTCCGAGGTTCTTGGTGTCCTCTCCAGTCTCAAGGCAAACTGGAGCCGAGGTGTCACGGGTGTGCCTGCAAAATTGTTGAAGCTATCAGCTTTTTCGATTGCAGGGCCTCTGACTTCTATTATAAATGGCTCGTTTGAGTCCGGAAACTTCCCAGCACAGTTGAAGAATACGGCGGTACTTCCTTTATTCAAGAAAAAGGGTGAACAAAACCTCTACGCGGTCATATCTATTCCATTAGTAGCAAGTGAGCCTTGACTTGCTTGCTTGAGCAACAACAACAACAACAACAAAAGAGGAGGTCCGTGTCTACATACGTACTAGAGGGGTGGGTTATATTACGATGTGTTGCGCCTTGTCATTGCGTGCGAGACGAACGCACACCACTCGAAGGACGAGGAAAAACATCAAGAGGAACAAGAAAAGAACGCGAGAACAGCTTATTTCCAAAGCAAAGATTCGCCAGCACGGCGAAGGAATTCCGAGATGATTCTGTCCCTCTGTGTTTACTCGGTTTGTTTTCGTCGCCTATTGATCATCTGTCGTTAGTAGATCTCCTTTTTTTCTGTAAGTCGCCGCGTCCCCGCGTAGCAAATTACAGGCCGATATCTGTCGTTAACTATATCTTAAAGGTCATGGAGAAGTAGGTGTTGTTCAGGCTAAATCGATACTTAGAGTCAATTCATTTCCTATCACCCAACCAGTTCGGCTTTCGCAGGGGTAGGTCGATTGACCTAGCGCTGGCCCACTTACGGCAGCGGGTGTCTGAATCGGTGGAGGCAAACACGTTTTGTCTTGCGGTCTTTTTTGACGTGTCGGCTGCTTTTAATTGTTTTCACCATTCTTTACTGTTCCAGATGCTCGCTCAGCTCGACTGCTGCGTGCCGGCTATTGCCTGGTTTAAATCATATCTCTCAGGACGGAGGCAAGTGGTCCGAGCTGGGCAAATGGAATCCTTGTGGAAACAGGTTGATATAGGTACCCCTCAAGGTTCGGCTCTCGGGCCGTTTATGTTTCTTATCCTTCTAAATTTGTCCTATTAAAAATTCAAGGGCTAAATATTGGTTGTACTATAGCTTTTGCTGATCACACGACGCTAATCTACGGAGTTGATAATCGAAATTTTGATGCAGATTTGCATCAGTCTCTCCTAAATGTTGACAATATAATTGACATTTTTAATACTTCTGGTTTAGTTGTCAATGCCGATAAAACTGCAGAAAGTATTGCCTAACAACCAACTACTCGAGCTACGAAGCATTGAGCTCTCGCAGACAGCCAGGTGCCTGGGGCTCGTTCTCCAGGAAAAAATGAAGTGGCATCCCCACATACAATATATTGCACCCAAGTGCTATGCTGTGATATCGGCGCTGCGCAGAATTAAATTTATGGGAGTCCCCACAGAGGGCTTACTTCTGGTGTACAAGGCCGTGTTCTTACCGGTACTATGCCTTCTCTGGGGTGGTGGATATGGCGAAATTCTCCAGAGAGTCAGAGTAATACAGAATTATGTACTTAGAGCCATTTTTTTCTAGGAGACTAAGAGATTCGGACCATGATTTATTTACTCTTTTATTTTATAGACTATATTTACTTTAATATAGTCTATTCAAGGTGGAAAAAATTTACACACTGCGGGCTTCTATGCTAGCATACCCAATTTTGCGAGGTTTCTACCAGCGGAGATTGCGTTTTCACTAATTCCTACCTCAAATCGGACATCAGCTAGGCGAGCAACAACTTTCGCAGTGCCCTCAGTATCCTTGAAGTCTATTCAACACGCATTTGCATGCCGCCTGCCCGAAACTTGGACTTGGATCCTAAAAGTATTAGATGCCTTAGATCGAAGCACCTCTTTGCTCGCGAAGTAAAAAAATGGCTTTTAATTTTACAGTCTGAGTAAGGCCGATAATCTATTTATATTCTTAATCGGGGTTACTAGTGCTTTTTATAAGGGACCACCTTTCCAAAATAAATTTGCTTTTAATTTTTCAGTGTGTTTTTACCTGATGTCGTTGTGTTCTATATAGATGCTGTATGAGTGTATCAATTCACTTGCGCGTATATGTGAGCGCGTGTTGCCTCTATTGCTGTACATTGTAACAAACGCTCTATAGAGATCCTTGTGATGATGCTTAGTGTGATTATGTATTGCGCTTATTCAAAGCATTCTTCGAAATATTGTCGAATGTGACTTTTGTCTCGGTGTTTAATTTATTTTGTAACCATTTTTATTTACCGAGGACTTAAGCATTGCAAAATGCAGTTCCGTTGAATAAACCACGTTTGAAACTTGAAGACTTGAACTTGAGAGGTATTATTAAATAGATTAAAACAATGTATTTAATTTTATTAATATTGTATCTCATAAAATTTAAATAAAAATACGTCAACTTTTACTTGTAGTAATTAAAAAAATCTGGATAGTTTGAATATCGTTGAGGTATGCCATTAAGTCCTATCACATATTGAGGAAAAAGTTGTATTTAAGCCAGTAAGTATTAAACAAAAAAGCATTTTTAATAATGTGTCAATTAACTTGAATATTGTAGGACGCTTTGATATGCTCTGACTATCGAAGGTGCCAATGAGTTGGTTACAGTTGCATTCCAAATAAGCATGCTGCAACGCTTAAGGGAAGTAAGATCATCAGGTCTTATCCCAGTGTCTCTAAAAAGGCCTGCGGGATCCAGTATACATGGGAAGTCGGCAGATCTTAACGCCCGCTCAAACATCTCAGAGCGGAATGACCCGCTTGCAGGCGCCCGTTCAAGGCGCACAAAAGGTCATGATGGGCCAACGAGTCTACATGACAGCTGCGGGGACATCTATGGGAAATATGCAACTAGGTTAACGCCAAGTCCGACACTAATACGTATGGTTCCATCGTCTAAAAGCATTCAAATTGGTGAACAGGGTAGGGCTGTATCCAGGCTCCACCCTCCTGACTTCTAACAGCTCGAAGTCTAACCCTGTCAACTACGAATGAGGTCGTTTAATGAAATTTGTTAATAGCTTTTCTTTTAAAGGGATTATCCAGCCATTTCGGCTAGCCTTGTTCTCGGTAGCGGAATTGTAAAAGAACGACAGTATTTCAGTTAACCTTTGGACTTCCACATCTTACTATACAATAAAGCACCAGGTATGTTCAAAAATAGAATTACATATTATCATCCTTATAGTTCCAGGATTATCGACATTCTAAAATGATGATGGCGGTGGTAAAAACGTAAACCCTTGATGAATCGCCACATCAGAACCTTATTTTCAAATTCGTCCGCTGGCGGGGACGAGAGTGAAAAATGGTGAGTTAGTCGAATTATCATCGCCAAAAACGGCGTTCACAAAATATATGGTGTTGTTCAAGATGATTTACATTTTCGAGCGTAAATAAGGAGCAAACGCGTGCTTTAAAGGTGCTTCGAATGTCCAATGGGGAATACAAAAATAATATATGTATAATGAGTGTGTATGACTGCTATCAAAAGTTTTGTTGTAAACATTTTGATCTTGAGAATGAAGCCCGCGAGGGACGTTCAATGAGGAAGAACGCATTTGAAAGTTCTTTTTAACACTGGTCACAGGCGTTGATACCTATATACATTTTATGACTTGCTCCTGCGCTTCCAGATAGGAGAGTGGTCATTTGTTGAAGCAAATCTCGAGACGAAAACAACGAGTCAGAGGTTGGCGTGATGGTCGCTATTTTTATCACCAGGTGATTTGACATTGTGTATTTTTGACGGTTTTGACGATGACCGAAGTCGAAGTTGGTTGGCGCTAGTTGATTTGAATGTGTATAAGTGCCTACCAAAAACTTTTAGATTACGAGATGACACCCATTAGTGGTTCCGTAAAATGCAGTCGGCAGTCGATGTTGTTTAAATAACAATAAATATAGCGTATGCTATTGAGACGTGACCATACGTTGGCTGCGATGCATTTTGAACTTGATGTGAGAGTGTTCACAATGAGCCGGCGGGTTCATCGTAATGTCAAAGGTGGTATCAATCGTCTGAGATACTGATGAATGGTAGTGGTGATCTGTATAGAACGTAGAGGTTGGCATCTTCACACACTGGCCCGAATAGTTTATTAACGTTCCAGTTTCAAGTCAAAATGTAGCATACTAGTAGAGCGCCCAGAAAACGCAATTTAAACTATGATCTTAATCAGAACTTGCAATTGTTGGGAACCATTTCTGCTATAAATTATTCACGAATCGATAGAGGTTAGGCAAGTTTCTCTCCCAAAATCGAAATATATACATCATGCTCATTAAAAAGAACAGAACTAATATCATCTGGGCAGAGCGAAAGAAACGAATCCGAAAAGTTAAGTCAGTGTGAGTTTGTAAAGGTCCGCAAGCCAGTTAGTTTAACAATTCTAGCCGCAGATGACTCGTGACATGGTCCTGCGTGCATATCCCTTAACATTCGCCATACACGCATCAGTTCTAAAGTTTATAAATGACCTTGATCTTAGATACTATGGTTTATTAACACCCAGGTTGGTTAAACTATAACTAAGTACATCAGTCCACCTCACCGAATCTCCTCTCATCTTGCGAGTTTAGCTATTGACTGAACTGCGGGACATGCTGCGGCGTGGTATCTATCGCAATAGCCTAAGCATCTCGAGCACCTACAACACTCCTGAGGATCGTGGAATTCTCGCGTGGTGCATAACACGTGATGGAACTCGTGGGCTGCAAACGCCGTAGTAAGATGCTCTTATATCCGGCTGCTCGCCAGGTTGTACTCCTCATTGCTATCGTCGCGTATATTCCTTTGTCTATATCCTTTAATTCCCCCCCCTTCTTAGTGTAGGCCACAAACGCCGTCGTTCTAGGTTGACCCCATCGTACTTGTAATCCTTGTGTCATTAGAGTGCCCCCTTTTAGAATATGAACTATTCTATTCCTACAAGAATTAGCTAACCCCAAGACCCGCTTCATGAAGAAAAATCGAACTCTATCTAGTAACTGTAAATCTGCCTCTCTTAATTTTTCCCATATAAGTGATATACCATATGTTGCTTTTGGCTCTACTTTAATCTTGAAAAGGGCGGACGCGGTATTTATTGATAACATTTGCTGTTTTTTTAATTGCTGCTGCCGCTCGAACGGCTTTCGCTAGTCTGCTTTCAATATGCTTTCGGAAACTGCTACCGTTTGACGTTATAGTGGCCCCCAGATAGGTAAATTTCTTTAGAAAATTTACTATATTACCCCTAGCTAGCAATGTATTAAGCTAATTTACTATATTACCACTAGAAGAACGTCGTCTTTCGCTAAACGACCTCCTCTTCGAAATTTTACTGCTACTGTCTTTTGCCAGTTAATACTAAACCCCATCTCGTCCATATAATCAATTGGCCGTTCCAGTCCCTGTTTAACCCTAAATAGACTCCTATAGATCGCTATGTCATCTGCGTACATTAAAGTGCTTGCCCACTCTCGAATCCACCCCTGCCTCACCCGGTTAGGTAGCACTCCCAATAGTACCGAAAAAAGCAATGGGCTAAGTCCGTCACCTTAGGCCACTCCTGTCGTCTGCGTTATCTTTCCTACAATACCTAAACTATTGTCGATGTATACTGTACTCTCCCCAAGAATGGTGCCCAAAAGTTTTAATGAACGATACGGCACTCCCTCTAAAGCTAACTTATCTATAATCCTACTTCTTAGCGCTAAATCAAAGGCGGCTTTAAGATCTATAAATATTGCGTATAACGGTCCTCTCGGCTCTGATAGAGTTTCCCAAATGTCTGCTAGCAATTGGCGCAGGGCCGTATGGGTCGACTTTGACCTTCTGAACCCATGTTGTTCTTCTGGTACTGCGTTTCTGATTTCAAGGAAAAACTCGAGTCTATCTTATATTATCCCCGAAAACATTTTATAAAGGCAAAAGTGTGATTCCCCTCCAAGATTCCGGCTCTGTTTCTATGCCTTTTCCTTTCGGTATGACAATCAGGGTATTCTCCTTTCACACTTTAGGCATTCGCTAAATAAAGCTTTCCAGCATGGAGCGAGTGCCAACGTTTGCTTTAAATGTTCGTTTCTTATCATGTCGTTCCCGGCCGCTTTGCCTCTAGGCGCCCTTTCAATTGCCCTGACGACGTCTTCGATTGTGACTGGTCGAACTACCCATTTTCGTGCTAATTCTGCTTCTTCGTCTCAAGGCCCATTGTATAATGTTATTTCTTTCGGGATGGTATCGGCTCCCTGCAGGACATTAGCAAAGTGCTTAATCAGTCGACCGGTCTCCACTAAGCACTGCCGTTTTCTTTTCCGTTTCAGCCACTTGTGCGGTTGTTTCTCTGCTTCTTGCAACAGCGCCCACTCCTGGCTTTCCTAATATTTTTGTTTCTCCTCTTTGTATACCTTTTGTGTCATGTTCTTCACCATTGTTGCAAACGGCCGTAGTAAAGGAAAAATCTTCACAAATTCCCTAAGTGATCGTTGAATCCGTTGAACGCACTTGTTATCAGATTCGCCAATGTACGCTCATAAAACTCTATTTGAACCTCCCCTGGTGGACACACTTTCCTAACTCCCTTTAAAAAGATCCCGCTCTCCCCTTGTCCCGATCCCCGGCGTACGATTACGCTGCCTACTGTTACTAACTTTAAATGCCATTGCCATAGATGTATGTCTTCTAAGCCCCGCCCCTTCCCGAAATGATGTATTTTGTCCCAAAAATGTTATATCATTCCACGTTTACGTCGGTAGCAAAAACGTCGGTCACTGACGCCCCTGTACTAAGTTCGAAGGTTTGTATGCCTGGCACGCTGACCAGCATTCGATCTCCGTTATAATATTCAAAAATGTTTCAGTTCGTTCTAAGTTACCTTTATCCAACCTTGCATTAAAGTCCCCCGCTAGAATCATCAGTGCCTTTCTAGGCACCGCTTCAACTCCAAGTATGATACGCCCTATCATGACCTCAGTGGACTCTACACTTGCCGGTTTTACATAGGCTACCACAATTTCAACCCCCCATTGACGCTAAAGCTACTAAGTTTTCGGCTATTATTCCTATTCCCCCCCCCCTCAAAATCTGCTCTCGTGAATACGGAAACCCCCCACTTAGCCTGCCCCGTCCCTCGCCTTTATGTGCTAGTGCGTGATGTCCGTAGAAACCGCCCAAAGAGAAAAGTTTAACCGCGCAAGTTTCCGTCAATATTAGAAAATCCACTCCTTCCGCGCCTAACAGATCTAACACGCCATGTTTTTCGCAGTTCCACAGCACTACGTTGATAACCTTCTCTCGATGGCAGGGGAGGATATTGTTCTTTTTACGTTCTCGTGCGGAATCCAAATGTTTGTGCTCGGTGCACTCATGTAAATATTCTGACTCTTGGGCTCAGTCTCTCCCGGGCGTCACTGAGTCTTTGATCCACGGGTCGTGATGCTTTCGTCATTGCAGCCATTTGTATTTGGTAGGGGTGCCGCCGTTTCTTTGACATTGTTTCGGATAAACGACCTTGATTTCGCCTCTTGCAAAGAACGTGACAAAAATCGTGTTCAGCCGATTCTGTAACTACCAGGTGATTAATATATGTGTGCCTTTCAAAATATTGTTGATGGGATAGAGTGAGTTCTGATGAAAGATGAGGTACGATAGGAGTTTATCACCAGTAGACAGATTTAAACAGTTTTAGTTCAATAGACATTTTTCTTTCTTCTCTGACAGGAAGAAACAGTAAATCACCAACAATAAAGATGAGCTGCTTACAGCCCATCACTTGCCGTATGACGTATTCCCCGCTTATTTTTAAGTGTGGTACGCAAGACCATTTTGACGATGTCAACCTAATAATAGCATACAGTACGATCATCGACTAAGTGATTTTATTTTCATAATATTAAGCATTGTATAACAAGCGCGATTAGCGATAGTTGGTCTGTGAGCTAACGACATTACAGGTGCCTACCCCTAGAAACCGCGCATTGTAATGTTTCCTGTTCATGGTACCATGGTCAAGATGGGGCCTGACGGCAAACGGCTCAAATATTTTGACCTGACGTCCCTTAAACTGAAATGAAACCCACTTAGGACTTAATCATCATTTTTTACGTTTTAGAGGTAGTTTCGTCTAGTGAAAGAAGCCTCGATCCTACTGCGCGTCCCGATGATATATTCCAATTATATTCTTTTTTCACGGGCGTTCTGAGATGCAGAAGAGGTGGTGGGTTGCAAAAGTTGGGTCGGTCTCTCTCGCTTACAAATGAACAACGTTCCAGGGTTTCTGTCCTGTGCCTTGTATGTGTGTGCCCGAACTACGACACTGCGATGCGACACCGGTATCCGTACCGCTGGATGAGCGCAAGCACTGCGGGGGAGGAAGCAGCGAAGATGCGCAGATTAGACCCGGCTAACCATCTCTCATCAGCCATCATGTTGGCTGGGCCGTCCCATAAAAGATACACTGTTCCTCTACTAGTTCTGCTTCTTTATCTGCGTCATTTCTGTTTTGTCCCTTTCCACCGGCCATTCATTTCTGGCGCCTCGTTCGAGCAGACGGTGGCCGCGGCTGCCTTTCTTCTGCGTGTTCTGCATTTCCGAAACCATGAAGTGTGATCGGACCACTGCTGCTGTTGTTGCTGCTGCAAATCAGTTGGTTGGTTTGTTGGGGGAGAGAAAGAGAGAGAGAGCAACAAGGCCGAAAGGAACACTCCCATCTTCCTCCCTTACATCCCTTTATTCCCTTCTCCTTGCATCCCTTTATTTCTTTTTTCTTTCATCCTTTTATTCTCTTCTCCCCGCATCCCGTCTCTAAATCCCTCTCTCTCTATCTCTCTTCCCAGTTCTGTGTAACTATATTTATACGTATATTTATTCCATGCTATTATTTGCGTGGTTGTAGCAGTTGCTGTTGTTGGTGGTGTTTGGTGTGTTGCTCTGCGGTTTGTTTAGCTTGCGCAGTTTTTGAGGTCGGTATGCGTAGACCTTCGTCCTCACCAAGTTTTGCCCTCACTCATTCACTCGCTCACTCGCTTGATGCCTCGTTCGACAACGGCATCCTCTGAGAGGAGGAGGACAAAGAGGACGAGGAGGAGAAGGAGGAAGACGAAGAGAACCTCCAATGAGGAGCAGGAGGAGGAGTTGACACGCCGTCTCCTCTGTACTCCTCAACGTTCTCCTTTTGCCACCAAACCACCCCTCTTCCCTCGAACTTTTTCGCTCGCACTGTCTCTCTCTCAAGAGAGGGCGAGAGAGAGTGGACCGCGAGTTGAAGTACGTTTGACTAGGCTGCTGCTGCTACTATTGTTACTGCATGTACACCACGAGCCGAGGCGGACGACATAGACAAAGGAAGAGAGAGAGGGGGGAGAGATGAAGGGGGAGAGGAAGAGAGAAGGGGAGAGAGATTTTACATCGTTCGAAACGGTACGGCTGATCTTTTGATGAGGAGCAGGTCGGAGCCAGTTGTGTGTGTGTGGAGGAGCGTGCAGTGTTTCTGCCGTCACTGCAGCTGCTGCTGCTACCGCAACTGCTGTCGTCGTACGAGTAGACAGACACAGCTCTCTCAGCATCCAGCCGAGTATACAGACAGCCCCACATATATAGAGCCAGCTGCATGCACATAGCATTAGCATAGATAGCCGGTCGCAGTCATACATCGACACATGTATGTACACACGTACGTATGCAGATACACATGTACGCCGCACATGCGCGTGCGCGCCCATACACACACACACCTCGGCGTACGCAACCACCCACTCACCCATCTACCCATCCAGCCACCCAGCCACAACTTATTCAGAGCCGCTAATAGGCACGGATACGCGCCTATCGAGGGAGGCAGGCAGGCAGGCAAACAGACACACTAAGGGAAGCGAGACAGAAAGGAAGAAAGGTAAATGGTGGTAGCGGCAGGAGAAGGAAGGCTGGAACAGCGGCGGCGGTGGCAGCAGTGGTAGCAGAGGCCGTAGCAGCATCACCTACGCCTGCAGCCAGCATCCCTCCCCCCCCCCCCCCCCCGCCCACCTCCAACATCACTACCAGCACGGCTAACCCCTCTACCACCTCCAACATCACTATACCAGTAAGGCTACTCCCCCCCGGAACAGCACCACCACCACCACCACCTCCGAGGTTACGACTACTACCAATTCTTGTCGTCGTCGTAGCAGTAGTGAGGACTGATGTGTATGGGTTGGGTTCTGCCCTCATCCTCGCCGCTGCCGCCGCCGCTAGGAGGGTAGCTCGGCTATGCCTTCGTCCTCGTCTACGGGGGGCAAGGGGGGGTAGTAGCTGCTCCTCGCCTCCTGTATCAGCATCATCATCATCATCAGCAATACCATCAGCAGCATCAGCATCAACATCATTTCAACATCGCGAGATCTCATCGGGCAGCGGGCTCTAAGCGAGAAAGTGGGAGGAAACGCAGTGGTCTCTACGTCCGTTCTGTTCCTGCTGCTGCTGCTGTTGCTGCCGCTTATACTACTACGACTTCGTTTGCTGCGACTGCAGTCGCGTCCTGGAGCGGCACGCGGCTACGAAACAGCAACGTAAACAACAACAACAACAACAACGACGACATCTAGCCAAAACCAGGATCCGGAGCGGGATCGGGAGGCAGTTCGATATCGCCTGGTGGCCCATCGGTGGCATTACTGCTAAGTTCCTGTAGGAGGAGGAGGCTCACCGACCAGCCGACGGACCAGAGTACGGACGAAGTGGCGGACGAAGCGGTGATGACGATCATGTTGATCGTGCCAGTGGTGGCGGTAGTGGTGGTGGTGGTGAAGGTGATGCTGTTGGGGATGATGGGCGACTCGATAAGGGCGGACAGAGGAACGTAGGGTGCGCCTCTTCCACGCGAGAAGGTGTCTCCTCAAGCCCAAGAGAACACACGACATTTGGCTCCGAGTGGCGACGTCGTCTGCGGGAGGCAAAGGTGTCCGCAGTGTCCGCAATTGCGGCGGTCAGCCTTAAACAAGAGAGAGAGAGATTTAGTGGCTGCCACGCGACCTGTCATCCGTCAAATAAACAAGCAAACGAACGAGCAACGAGAAGGTCTTGTTTCTTCTATGCTCATCAGTGTGAAAACGACGCGTCTCTGTGGATTTAGTTGGTGCCACTGTGTGACAGGGACTTACAGATTCTTCTTATCGTTGTCATTGGTGTTACCAGATAACGTGATAAGCAGATGAGGCCATAATCTGAGTCGTAACTTGACGACGTCATCTTAGTTAAGCGGTTAGTGGCTAGCAAATCAAACGGGAAAAGGCGAGCAGTGCGGTGTCAACTGCTGCGATATCCAAGCGATATCGATCGACAAATCTATTGTTGATGGCCGTCATTCACCGTATAGTGTAGTTGTCTCATCAGAAGCAAAAGCAGCAGCAGCAGTAGCAACAACAACCACTGTAACAACGACGGCAATCGACGGTAACAGAGTGGCGCAGAAGTGGAACAGCAACAAACCGACGAACCAAAGACATCTGCTCCTGCATGAGCCTGCCTCTACCTGGAACTACTTGAGGCGAAGCGAGTCTGCTACAGACGAGGTGCGTTCATTCTGTTTGGATAGTAGCAGAGATTGGTAGCCAGGGCCGAGTGGTATTCAAGCGACTGTGCAACAACTCGATAGTCTGACCGATTCAACTGCCAGATCAACTAGCTAATGTTGTTGCTGCTGCTGCTGCTGCTGACGATCGCCGCAACGTAGACGATTAGCGACTATCAGCACCGATAACGTCAATGCCTACGACAGGTGTGCGACCCGAAACGCAGGACAAACTGCCACCAGCAAATGGGTGACCGTCATGCACCTGTGACTGTGCTTTGGAGTCGCTGCTAAATTTTATCTCTCTCTCTCTCTCTCTTCATTTGACCACTAACCCTTTATGTACAAGTATACAAAGAACACACATACAAACGGAGTGGCCTAACGTCTATAAAGGTTCAGCAACAAGACAACAAGCGTCAGAAGTCATCCTTTGCGGTTGTCGATTCGTTGTGGGTGTGGCGTTGAAGAGTGCTGATTGACATCTCCGCCGTCACCGCCGCAGACACTGCCGTCAGCGTTACGTTCAGCTGTCACGCGTGACAACGATCTTCTATAGTTCGTTAGTGTAGTGTAGGCATCCATTGCACTGGCCTGGTCCATTGACAAGCTGTCCGTGTGTCTGCCTGTTTGCCTGTCGGCCGGGTGTGTATCACTGTGTCTCTTCTATATGTGCGTTCAATCCGAGCTCACCATCTGTGCTCGGCTCGGTTGTGCGTCCATCGTACGTCGGCCACCATAACCATCACCCATATCACCGGCCGCCGCCCCTGCCGCCACAAGCAAGTCTTCTATTCTCTCTAGAACATCATTGACACCGTCATCGGAACACAACGATCCGTTCTCTAACTCTACCTCTATATCTCCCTATCTCCCGCGTCCTCGATCTCATCGGCTGTTCTTCCGGCCCCGGCGCACAGGACGAGATGCGGAGACACAGCTCAGGCAACGTAATGCCCACTCAAGCCATCTTTGCGGTCTCAGCGATACTCGCCGCCCTCTCCGGAGTGGGTGAGTAGCATCGAGATCAGTTGTTTTCCAGTTTGACGAGCACACTGGTCGGTTCGTAGTCTATCGCCATGCTCGCGGGCCCGTCTCTAGTAGCACCCGATTTCAACGCGAATTCTCACACGCAACAACAGCAACAACAACAACAACAACAACAGCAGTTAGCTCTTCCCGTTTAGCAAGCATTGAGTCATCTACTATTTGTGTCGGGTGCAATCCAGGCGGTAATTAACAGCATTCCGCATACGAAATCCGCATAGCATCTTTCTAAACGGCTACGAACGGACATTTCATGTAGTTGTGTTGGAATACAAGTGTGCTGAAACGATTTTGCGGTAGCCTCAGTAGTGAGAGCAGCAGCGTAGCCGACTATTGGTATGACCGACCGTCTTTGCTAACATCGAAAGCACTATTGTGGCCATTTTGTGCATCGACGCCCGGCCCTGCTGCCTAAAAGAGCGACGTATCGTTGTGCACGAACTCGTGTTTGCTTTGGGCGGATGACTATATATAATGTTTGGACGGAATAGACAGTCAGTAAGATTTATACGTTTTATTGGCTTTCTTCATTGCTTACGTAGGCTGAAACCAATCTTTCCCGTACGAATGAGAAGTTGCTTTTGAGCTTGACTCTTCGACTTATTCGTGTTTTACGACTCACGACTAGTTCAGTTTTCTCCGCTGCTAGGAGGAACCACTTTGTTGAAACAGTAACCAAGCGTTTTTCTGGTTGCATGAGTTCCCTTTACAGTGACGTCTTTGTGCTTGACTACCGGCATAATAGCCTAAATGCAAAAAAAATGCCCGCCCGTGCCTCCATCTTCATTAGTAGTCATGGTAAACGAAAGCCCATGCTATGCTAAAATGTTGAACTAACAGTTTTTAACTATTTATTTGGTCTGGGCTAACAGAGAATGAGGATTCAGGAAAGGTGTGTTGAGTTTGAACAACCGACCGTCTATTCAACATCTATTTAGTTAGCAACCGCACACAATCACAGTTTTAACTTCTTCCTCACTATAACAAGAAATGTTATGTGTCGTCACCGGCTGGAATCATACGTCCGTCCCGATAGATGCAAACTACGGTTCTTAATTTTTCTAGAAAATCATCACCTAAAAGCCGAAAAAGGGAAGTCCATAATTGTGGTATGTATATATGTACGCTCTTTATGACACATCTTATAACCCACCTTGAAGCATCCCGCAACCACTCACCTTCAAGGATTACGGTTAATCGGTATAATTGCGTTCTGTTGCATATATATATATATATATATATATATATATATATATATATATATATATATATATAATATTTCTCTAATTCTTTAAAAGGTTGCTTTAAAGGTGTATGCATCGCACACGAGGTTTGAGGTCTAGTACAACTTGGCGTTAAATTTTTGGAAAGAGGAACAGACATGTCTTTTAAAAATGAGTAAATGAGCATGAAAGCCATAATATAAGAACTGCTACGAGTTTTATTTATTGAGCATTATCTTCAATACAACATTTGTTCTGCTTTGAGCTAACGTAGTATGCAATTCAACAAGATGCAAACTTTTCTTCTAAACACGCAAGTATGATTGACATTTGAACCTCGTCGACGCCTCGTAAGCAAACTCTTTTTATGCGCGATGCTTTCTTATTGTACCGTGCTTTACGCAATCACCGCAAATCTACCTTGACTTGGCGGTCGTGGTCGCAATTTTTGCCATACTGCGACCGTTTATTGAGTCCTTGTGTGGACGGTGGACATTTTAAAGGTTCCCGCGACCTCGCCTGCTGTTGGCCGCTAGCCAACAATTGTGGTAGGGGATCAGTTGTTGTTGTTGGGGGGAAGGCTATTCCACTTGGCGGCGGCCATCGGCGCCAGCCATTCGAGTGTGCAATGTCATTCGTGCGCCGTCATGCTGAGCTCACAGCCGGTCTGTACCACGGTCCGACGGAAAACGCCAACGAATGGCGTTGCGGTCTAGTGACTGAGAAAACCACTTCGACGTCGGTTTTCGTGGAACACGGATAATGCGGACATTGTCCGGGATGGTCCTGCACACTTACGTCTACCTACACCTACGCAGACATACAAACGAAGCTTTTCCCACTGCTTAGTTTGTCCTCAGCCTTCGGTCAGGACGGGGTTCCTAGTGGCCTTGGGCCTGGTCAAGACGCCAGGTATAGAAGTAGTAGTTTGTGCTGAGGCAGACGCTCTCGTCACGTCGCTGCGAGGAGTTGCGCACGCTCTATTAGGTAAGAAACCTTATAGGCGGTGAGCATCCTATACTGGCTAGCTACTATAACTACTGGTGGTAGTTGCACTGCGATCGTCCGGACGACGCGAGAGCCAATCGAAGTAATGACCCCCTGAAGGCTCGCTCAGCGAGCAACTGCCTCATTGCTTCTCCAAGGGGTGGGGGGGGGGGGGCAGTCATCAGAAGCCGGCCGTCCTGTACTGAATTCCAAGCATCCATGCGACTTCAGTCTACTAAGCTATCTAAGCTGCTTTTGCTGCTGCTGCTGCTGCTACGATTACTCATAGTGCTGGTTCGTACTACATTTACTATCTGAAGAGCAGGTTATACCGGCCCAAACTCATTGGCCTAGATGTGCGCGGCAAATGGGCGCGGTCAGATTCATCACAGATTTGTTAGTCGAGAATATTATGGAACCACACACAATTCGTTAGTCGAGAATATTATGGAGCCCTGCAAGCGTTACCTTCAAGTAGGCGAACTCACACTATAGCAAAACGATTTATTTAAACGTATAGGACCACTCACTCAACTGCACAATTCCCTCTTAGGACTAGCGCACACAAAGTTCCAGTTGGTAAGTGCGTAGAATAGGACACGCGGTCCAGAAGTTTTGCAGATGTACGTGCATGCAATCTGTGGGACAAAACGGTGAAGACACTATTGTCATTAGCACATGCATGGCAAATGCATTTCCACAAGTTGTGACACTGATCATTAAATGCTAGCCTATAATTGCACTTCTATGATTTTTATATGTCGAATTGATGAACAATCGTTTTTTGGAGAGAGGAGAAAACACTTATGCACATCTAACTTATTAGTTAGTATGGGTTCAGCATTTTTCAGAATGTCCTACCCACGAAAACCTACCACCCCCGGTGTCACTTCAAGCTGCCCAGAACTAGTTGTGTATTATTTCAGACACCCTAAATGTTGGACCACTTCTGTTTCGTGCTACCTAAGCTATCTCATCCGTTCGAGGATCTCTTGCTCTCTCAATATTGAGTCTACGAAAGCACTCACTAGGTTCCATGATCCCTTATTATGTGCCTTAAGTGGGACCATGTTCTCAATAGTGAGTGCGTCCCGCAATGTGCACTCAACCGCAGCTCTCTCATCGAGCAATGCAGCAAAGTACTCGTTTGTGCTATGCTGTCCTCTGCTCCGCCTTCACATGATGCGCCATCTCGTTTCTTTGCTATACGATCCTCTTCGCGGCATCGGTAGCATTTGCTTGAGTTCGTTGCATCGTCGTGCCTTGTATCCAAATTGCTGACACTTGAAACAGCAAGGAAGAGGGCTACTCCAGCTACTCCACTTTTATCTTGCGTTGATCTAATATTTTATTTGCTATAGCTCTTGGCAGGCGAACCCCGGTAGTACGCTTGCCACCGCTCACTTCTCGGGGCTTCCCCGTCTTGATTGTCCTTGGGCTTAAAGCCCTCGATGCCCTTGAGTAGAGAGACCTCGATTTCTTCAGTAGTGCTGGCTTCATCAAGGTTCCTGAGCAGCATCAATTCTAGATTCGCCACTTCAGCTGGAAAATTAGCATTATTGCTTTCGTGTTCAGAAACTTACGAGTACATTTGATGTTTGTGTAAGCGATCTCATGAGCGATGACAAACCATATCCGAACCATCATTGCTTGGATGTCGAAGATGGCATCAACATCTCATTATTTCTTATTTGTCGGCCAAGTTGTCGAATATTTGTGCCATGAAAAGTTCAGTTACGGTCACTACTTTTAAGATGTGTTCTTCAACACACTGACTTTACACGCCCACCCTTTTCAGAAAGCAGGCCATAATGCAAAGCCACATTATGCGCTAAGTTTGTATCATTGTCACCAGGAATGGACATGTACAGCTTAATATAATCGGCACAGTTGATAAATCTTAACGACATTAATACTACATACTTGACCATATCAATGAACAACATGAAGAGCAAAGTTTCTAAGATGGTGCTCTGTCGACAACCTGTTGAGATGCTACACTCCGTTGAAGCCTCCCTCCCTGAAGATTTGATTTCTCAATTGTCGGAAATTTACTCCTCTTGAACAGCTCAGGGTAGAACTGTCAATTCCGAGATGAAGCGTTACTCAACGGAAGAACGCATAGAGGAACTCTGTACACGGCATGCTGACGAGCTCTTCACGCAATTTGCGTTCCACATAACCGGCCATATGAGAACACCGGAACAATATCCGGAAGCAACCGTTCGACGATAAGCCCAACAACTGAGTTCTCCTAGCACCTCAACCTGGTATATTTTAAGGTCGGATCCAAAGATGTATCTATATAAGATTCATCTGACGCAAGAACTAAAGAGTGCGGACCATTACGGGCGGCTAAGCTTGCCAATTGGGTTTCCGATATAACTCAGCCAAGGAAGAAGAATCAGGACGCCGAATTCGACGGTTTGGTTATTCTTCTAAGAATTTGCAGTAAGTAACGCTTACCGGGAAACGCCTTTATGTTAGCGCTAGACTCCTACGACGGAGACTCTAGACTCTATACTTGTGCGTGTTTGCGTAATTAAAGTCTCAGATCTTTTGTTGATTATGTCTAGTTGTCTTCTAGCACCCGCGACATGAGGCTTGGGAGGAGTGGTCCATCGGCCCCGGGAATTTTTAAGATGCGTACATGCATTACAAATGCCTGTATTTGTATGTATGTATTACATACAGAGCGTATCTGGATGTTTGGGTCACATTTGAGTGGTTCGTCGGTTTTGGTAGCAAAAGAGTAAAGATACCTGTCTGCCAGTTGATTAGGTTCACGCTGCCGTCGCTTCTTTGCAAGTTCCGGCGCGAAAAACAAAATTCGTCATTGCATCCAATGGAAGGGGGCGGTAGTAGCAAATATGTCTTATTTGGGAGTGAGAGTCAAATTACAGATTTCTGTTAGCCCGATGTGACTGGCCGGACATAGGTTTACAGAATGTGTGAATGCCAAAAACGAATTATTCGATAGAGAAACTGAACATACCAGTGTGTTCCGAATATTTGGGCTTCGTCTGGAAGTTATCCAACGTTAACTAGAGAACGAAAATAGTGATAATTAAAACAGTTTTCAAAAAGTGATATCTTTCGCTGCATAATTATTTAAATTTTACGTTCAATGCGTTAAAATGTTATCATACGCTTGTAGAACAGGGCTGACCTTTGTCTCGATATGCACATATTTACACGCAGATTCAAGGGCATTTATTATTATACAAGCAATTATACATTGATACTTGCAACCATTCGTATACACGTTACACATGCAGATATGTGTAATACACTATTACATAACATATAGTTGTCGAGCCCGGTGGCGTAGTGGATTGAGTCTCCGCCTCGCAACCGGAGGAGACACATAAGTGCGCGGGTTCGAGCCCCACCGTTGCACATTTGTATTTATAGGGGTCCGTCTATGAAGCAATGTGAAAAACAGTTCCGTGGACGTTAAATCTTGGCTGAGGGTCAGCCCGAAAACTTTACATAACATATAGTTGAAGTTGTCTTAATTTGTACTGCACCACAAAAATATTCTGCTTACAAGATTCTTTCTAGGGATGGCTTCGAACTTGATATTGAGATTTGATCAAGTCACACTTCTGAGTAATTCATACTCTGAACTCTTCCTCTATTAGAGCACATTTTGCAACTTTTAAACAACAATATTAGGTTATAGCACTTAACCGCCCCGATCAACATATTGCAGCGTTGCACAACTTGCCTGACAAGCTTAATACAGTTAAATATAGAGTTTCGCGTTTTAGGTAACAAATGAGCGTATAGCAACGCCTGCGTAAATAGAACAAATATTTGTTTTTAATTTAATTTTCAAAATTCAGGTTTATTCACGGTACCGCAATTTCACAATGTCTCATTCTTCCGTTGACCCACATGACACGTTTTCTTCAACTAAATGACATAACTAGTTTTGACTAGATTTTTTACTCGTTACCCATTTTTTAATTTCACGTTTAAATAATTTGACTGAGGTGAGTACACGAATTTTCTTGGGAAGTTCGGTCCAGATAGTCTTATGTTCACATACAATAAGAAGGTTTTAATTACGACTGATTTTGCCGTTAGAAAATTTAGCACTATAAGTCTCCAGCGGCGTCTTTGCGTTCGCACCATATAGGCAAAATTTGCCTTGATTTTCTGCCATTTCCTCTAAATGATTCTGATTAGCGACAAATGTACGTTCCAGAACGACGGGTTCAACAACTAAGTTTGGATCTGCGTCACACTACACACAGTGGGAATGGATCCTGAGGGGTATATGTCTCCTTTAGGATTAAAGGGTAGCATTGCTGAACGGGCCAGCTCCAACAGTGAACTCCCATTGTAGAGGGCAAAAAAAACCTTTGACAGTATGCATACATTAAATGTATTTGCCAATCAGTTTTTACGCTCATCGAGAGCGCAATCGACAATTTCATGCAATGCAAAGTATACTTATACTCAGCCCAAGCGTGCTGATATGAAACCACTGTCACTTGCCTAAATAAGCTAAGCAATTTCAGTAAAGTTCATTTAATGTATGTACTTAATTAGACGATAGATAATAGAACGCTAAGCGCAACAATGGATTTGTTGCAGCCGGGCTCTCATGATCTCGACGCACCCTCACAGGACGGTTTACAAAATGGCAGTAAACCCCTATCCAATCGCAGATAGACATGCAAGATGAAAGAGAGGAATAGAGCTGAGCAGAGGAGAACGGCAGAGACGCCTCTCCCACGGCTTCGAAGTAATGCCAAAGTAGCACCGAGCCTGGGGGGGGGGGGGGGGGGGCGTGGGGAGAAATACGGGCTTAGTGGGTTTGCGAGTTCCACACTAGTCACGCAGGCTGCTAGTGGCGCATGTGCATCATGCATTCCCAAAACTTTCCAGATAAAAAATATATTTGTTGTTTCCCGTTCTTGTGTTTCGGTGCTTGAATTTATAGATCGAGCCTCATGTAGAGAAACATTCTGTCCTAATATCTGGCTCAACCAGCAGCTGCAAAAATAAGATTTTCCACTCGTGTGAGCCAAGGCTGCAACCTAGTAAAATAAGTGCGGTCATGATGGCGCAACTGTAGAAAAAGAAACACTGTTACTGCCTATGATGTAGCAAACAGCAACTCCGAACTGCGGTTTTCAATATTAGAAATCAGGCATACCGAACTAGATTTAAATTGCGCTGATATGACAGCCGTGCCGCCGGTTGCAAACTTCATGCCAGCCCCCACGTATCGCACGTGTTAGAAGCAGACGTATATTTCAAAACGAACGAATGACATTATGCGTGGCGCTACTTTACGGCATCCACGGAGAGAGAAAACCTGTTGTTTCGCATCTTCTTTTAATATCGAAACTTAAGGGTTGTTCTATTAGATATATTTGTACTAAAAGGGTAGCTTTTATTTTTTATTTTTTTTTGCTTCTATTTGACAATAGTATATACATATTAATCCACCGGCAGTAAGAGAGCTGCTATTAGTATATGGATAAGCTTGATAGTATGATGTCGATATATGCCAAGTCTATGCATACAAAACCGGATTTTTTGAGCAAAAATGTCTCTGATTCTATAACGGGGTAATAAAATATTTTATTTAAAGTAACGACATACACTGTGCTAATCTTTCGGGCAACTTGCGAATTTTTTACCAGAAGATGTCCGTATTTTTAGAGGCAAATCAAATATTTACCCACTTTCGGACGTTTGCGTACAAATATTTGTTCTGCTTATAATCGGATGGATCCAAATCAGGTAAATTACTGGGGTGGGAAAGGGGTTTCCACTGAAATTGCTTAATAAGGTTTTCACCGACTCCGCTTTGTGTTATGACGCGTTAGGTTTCACCAGTTTCTACCCACCACAGAGCATTATTTTGGAGGACACTTGAAAACGGTTAATTAAAGTCAAATAATTAAGTGCACAACATTGAAGACTCATTGTACCCATTCTAAAAGTTTAAAAACCCCTCGCCGGTAGCGCCAAGTATTAGAACGTATCGGATCACCGGGTTGAATGCATTGCAGTCTACACAGACAGTTACTCTCACATGATGAGAGGCGAAATTGTCTGCAAAAAGGGGCATTTACTAGAACGTATATTGTGTTATTTAATTGCCGCGGCTGCGATAGTGGCCTATTGTGTTATATATGTGGCTAGCTACAGCAAAAGGATATCTGCGAGTCATGACAATAGCGCCACAAATTTGAAGAAAGTCGAAATTTATCCCAAAGCTATACGAGAAGCCAAGCATTTTTAAGCTTCTGCGGTCAAACCACCTAAGCAGAGCGAACGTGAAGAAATAATAAATTATAGTAGGAAATATATTAGAAATGCAATGGGTTGATTTCTTTTCTAGAACAAAACAATTAATACGTTTTTAACTGCCGTTAGTAACGCCATGATGATAATGAGATACTAATGGAACGACAATAAGTCTAGCTTTAAGTGCTAGAGCGACACGTCCTATTATCAGCCCTATACGCTCGTATATGCATTGTTCAGTGAAAAAACAAATCGAACTACGAATTTTGAGAAATGGATACCAAGGCTCAAAGAGCCGTCCAACTCCGTAGTGTTGTTCTTTGAATAGTTGGGCCGCGTACCGTAAGGCTAAGACCGCATATCATACATGTTAGGTCCTGCAGAATTGCTGCACGTTTACAACTGACCAAAGTTCTAGCGGCATTTCAGGAGCTCATGACTGCTATGCGCGCGGATTGAAATAATATCTCACAGAAGTTTATTGATAAGTTAATTGGATTAATGCTAAGCCGTATGACGGTCGGTATTAGGACACGCGCAGGTAATACACATTCGAAGCTGCGGTAAAAAGCGAAAACAGGAGATGGGCGAAGCCTCCGAGGTGCAAGGAGCCACAGAAGCAATGATAAGGGGTAGTAAGGAGATCCCTTAACATGGAGAAAAATCTTGTAACAATATTTGTGCGAAACACCAAGGAAGGACTATAAAACGCGCATTAAAAGTTCTCGAAAATAGCCCGATAACGCTCGAAAATAAGAACAGATGCCAACTAAAAACGACAATGGTAATGATGTGAATATGCTACGAAGCGAGGCTGAACGATAAAGAAACACAACAGACTGCTGAAGCAGCAAGTGTCAGAAAAAAGCAGACAACTTCATGAGCACATCAAGCCGCTCGAAGAAGAGCTTAAGCAAACGCGCACACTGGAGAAAACCAAGCAAGCTAAAGAGCTACAAGAGTGTCGGAAAATACTGTAGAACCTACAAGATGCGAACAGGTGAAAACAAAGTTGCTTAAAGAATGGTCGCAGAAGGCCCATGAGAAGACGCGGCCAGTCAAAATTAGCAGTACAGAATACCAAAGGGTGAGATGACTCCTTCAGGCTCAAGATGCCAATGATGCGGACGTATAAGACGGCTAACTCAGCTATTTGCAAGGGCTAATCAGAAGCCGGCCGGAACGGCGTGGATGATAAAAACCCGCCATGTCGAGATGAATTTGGGAGAAGTCAGGACTCATTAATGAGTTAATAGGCAGCTCGAGGACCCTGATAGCGGGCACGGTAAGCACAGAAGAAAACTCTGAAGTCACGCTTGAAGTGATCGAAAAAATTAATCAGACACTGGCTGACGACTGGAAAGCCGAAGAAGCCAAGAGAAAGAAAGCCCTCTACCATATCAGAAAAGGTAAATGCAGAGTAAAGACAGTACAAGCTAGCGTTAAGGTTGAGAAACATCGTCCACTTACGGGAGGGTGGGATAAAGGTGGCCACAACCTCCATATTGAAAAGCAATAAAAAAATACCGCATTTGATGTCAAAGAGACCCAACAAACCACCAGGATCGCAAGAGAAACTCGAGAAACCCCAAGCAAAAGGTTGCATCCACCCAACAGCAAAAATAAAATTGTAACGAGGACACACGGCTACCAGCCAAATACCAACCGAAGCCCTTATTAAAATCGCCGTAGCCAACGCCAGCCAAGTAGAGGACGATGCGCACCGCACGCCGATGCCGGAGGGTTCATGCTGTACAACAAGAGCAGGAAGAAAATAATCTTTCAGGGATGATGTTTCAGGGAAATGTGGATGGGCGCTGTGGTCCAACCCACAGTACCCGTTAAGGCGCAACGATCCGGGAAGGGCTGGACATGGGCAGAACTTAATCGAAAACCGACAATGTTCAGCTGCTACATATCGCCAAACCCGCGACGGCAGGAATTTGATTTCCTCGCGGAGGAGATCAGGCAATGTGCGGAAGAAAAAAGAAAAGCCATCCTTATTAGAAACTACTTTAAGCGGCTGCATGGGGAAGCCGACGTTCGAACGGCAGAGGTCGGAAAATGTTAGAATGGCTAGCTCAAATGGACATGACCCTCTTCAATGACGGTTTCGACCCACGTTTGAACGAAGAGACCAGTTTTCGTTTATCCATCTAACAGTCAGCAGCAAGAATGGGTACGAAAATAGGGGTAAAAAAATACTTCTTAAGCGACCATAAATATATATATATATATATATAGTGTACGAGTACGAAGGGAACTTGAGAAATATATCAGAGAAAATGGATTCCGATGAATTTGGTGAGGGGGCGAAACGCTCCTCAGGGACAAAGCCGTGTGACGTTACAAATTTACTGCGGGAAGCGTGTGATGCGTCATCTAACTATAGACCGGTCGGGACCCGTTGCAATCCACCGCCTAAATACTGCTAGACAACAGCCTCACCTCGCACATTTCAACTTATGCAAGTTATGACGGGGCACGGGCGCTTCCAGAAGTGCCTGCACAGGATAGACAAGGCTCCGAACCCTGCGTGCGTCATGCGCAGGATCGGCGAAGTGGATGATGTCACTCACACCGCCGTCCTCCACAAGAAGACGCACCTATTTTATCATCATATTTATTTCACTCATAGTGAGTATGCATATAATATAAACAATTATACAGATTATACAATCAGCTGCTCGCGGCATGTTACTCGAGAGAGGCAGTGAAGGCAGCAGAGTAAAAAATACACAGAAGAACCTCAATGTTTCATCGAAGTAAAGGGCAAGCTCTTCCCTTAAAAAAAATTTACATATATATATGAGAGACGGTAAAATTACCTACCAATTTCCGTAGTCAGCAAAGTTGTCAAGGACGTTCTACTTTTAATACTGTATGATTGCTTTTAAAAAGAGGACAGGAAGCCATTAAGATTTATGACACAATAGTGCTATTTGTGAACTGATTGCCTGCTTGTTGCAATATTGGCGAATATAGTAACCTAAGGATTTGTTTTAGAATAATAGGACATACCAAGTGTAAGTATATATATATACAGGGTGTTACAGGAATATTTGAAGCGCGATATGTGGAATTGTAGAGCTCGTTAAAGCAAATGTTTTTTGCAATGGAACATAGTCTCTGAGAAGTCTTGTTTCGGAGTGAGAGTAAAATTACTACAAATTGTGACACTGGTGTTTTTGCCCGACATAGGTGCACAAAATGTGCTGTTGCGAGACAACCAGTATTCCTTGACAGAAACTAAGCACACCGTCGTGTTCGCGATAAAATTCTGCTCCATCTGAAGAATATGCAAGGCCGGTCAGAAGACGCGACATGGTCGCTTAGAAGAGAATTCGCCAAAAATGAAGTCTTTTATTAGCGTTTACGCCAAATACTTCAGAATCATAACCCTACGACCACCCACGTGTTCAAAGCTAATATATTCAGCGCATTTCGTGACGATCATTTTGGTACCAAACTTATGGCAATGCAAGCTGTGGTTGCGGAGTAATTACGATTTTTCGGTGGGATGTCCAGATTAAACATGTAAAATGACTGTGTGGCGACGTTCACTACTGCCGACGTGCCGCGCGACAGCCGCAGCGCGTCATTTTTCATGCATTTAATCTCGACATGCCCTCCGAAAAATTGTCATCACTCCACAACCACAGCTCGCATTGCCATAAGTTTGGTACCAAAACGATCGTCATGAAATGCGCATTTGCTGAATATGTTCGTTTTGAGCGCTGTGAGTGGTTGTAGGGTTATGATTTTGAAGTATTTGGCGTGAACGCTAATAGAGAACTTCATTTTTGGCGAATTCTCTTCTAAGCGACCATGTCGCGTCTTCTGACCCGCCTTGCATATTCTTCAGATTTTCATCACGAACACGTCGGTGTGCTTAGTTTCTGTCTAAGAAGACTGGCTGTCTCGCAACAGCACATTTTGTGCTCCTATGTAGGGCAAAAACACCAGTGTCACAAATTGTAGTAATTTCACTCTCACTCCGAAACACGACTTCTCAGAGACTATGTTCCATTGCAAAAAACATTTGCATTAACGAGCTCTACAATTCCACATATCGCTTCAAATATTCCTGCAACACCCTATATATATTTAATCAACATAAAATGACACAAACACGCCGTGTGTGTACAGTGTGCAAAATAGATTGCAAGTTAACCTTGTACTAGCCTGCTTTGCCTTCTGCCACACAAAGAGACCAAACAAATTATTGACCATCTTAAGCGCGAACTTGGTTGCAGTATGCCATTTTCTGCAAACCAGCCAGCAACACAGTCTATCGTATGTGTGTCGTTATGTCTAATAAAAATGGCATACCTCGGGAAGAGTTACCTTAGTCCCGTTTATTTTAGCGACGACAATGTTGTGGTTGAACCTAGAGAGAGCATAATGTATATAATTATAAGCACAGTAAATTGTGTTTCGTTTATAAGCACGTTCCAGCCTTGAGTCCTCTCAAGAAGTGTAATGTTAAGCTGGGTCTACAAACTTATTGAATATGAACGACTTTATCAAGTGAACGTCTACTGGTTTGTAAATGTTTTAAACTATTCTAATGTTAATTTGAATAACGTAGCCAGAAAGTGCGCAAAAAACTCCCGGAGAATACCATAAATGTGTGCCTGGCTGTAGCAGAAACTTTGACGTCTCTCTTATAGGTTTCCCTTGCTAATTGTTATAATTGACTAATTACTTGTTCTCTAAAGTGTATTAAATATTTCGCGTCGTAACGTCACCCGCATGGTGAAGACGCGCATTCAACAATTACACGATTGTACGCGAATGGCGGATATTATCCAACCCAACAACATTACGAGGTGTCACACATTTGTGATGAACAAGAGAAATGCGCAAGAGTCGTCACATGCTACGTCAAAACAGTTACACAATAAGACACTTAGCAGTGAAATTTATAAAGATACGTGCATACGTGTAGATCCCAAAATGGCGCATTAATTTTATGCCGAGAACTTCATCTTAGTGCAGCTCACTAGTTTTAATGTAAGTCAGTCTAATAAATAAATATATATTTATATATATATATATATATATATATATATATATATATATATATATATAATGTATCTAACGTATGTAATACAAATGTTATCTTTTAAGGTTAATTAATACATTATATATATGAACGACAGAGGGGAAAATTACCTACCAATTTCCGTAGTCAGTAAAGTTGTCAAATGACGTTCTACTTTTAATATTGTATGATCGACCTTAAATAGAGGGCAGGATGTCATTAAGATCACAAATGGCAATATGACGCAATAGTGCTATTTGTGAACGCAAAGTTGATGATTGCCTGTTTTTTGTAATATTGGCGAATATAAGGATTTTCATAATGAAGCTATGGATTTCAGGTATAATATATATAAATATATATATATATATATATATATATATATATATATATATATATATATATATATATATATATATATATATATATATATATGGTTTATTGACACCCAGGTTGAGTAAAATTATAAACATATACATCAGACACAACTAGTGCTTCCTTCATGTCATGGTCTTCCCTCATCTTGCTAGCTCAGCTATTGACTGAACTGCAGGACATGCTGCGGCGTATATATATATATATATATATATATATATATACATATATATCGAGAAGGAGAGAGAACGAGTAAGTAACCTGACTGTCTGTTATTGTGATGAATCGTTGCAGTGAGAGCGGCGCCAGACGAAGAGCCCCTTCGGTGCTACCAGTGTCGCGTCGAAAAGAACGAAGACTGCACAGATGAGTACCTGCGTGATTGTCCCACTGATCAGGCGTATGATGTCTGCATGGTCAGCGTCATCAACAACGGTAGGTCTGACAACAACCGGCTTTCGCCCGGCAGCGACGGCAGTGTTATGCGCCAACACCAATTATCACCAACCATAGCGGGTCCATAGCGAGAGAGAGCGCGCGCGACAAAACGCCACACATTTCATGTAGACAAAACGAGGCACGCAGCGAATAAGGCATCTATATTGGTCAATAGAAACGATGTGTTAGAAGCACATCCATTGGAAGAATACATAAGCGAGCTCATGTGCTGGGCTAACAGCAGCCGCAGGTGCATCTAAAAGTGCTGGTGGCATATTTCGATGAATCTAGTTACCCATACGACAGGCAAATGACACTGCTAAACTTGGGTTGTATTTGAATTGACGACTTGTGAATTCAAGCGCATCATCCGGATCATACACAATACAGGCTACAAATTGGTCACCAAATATATGACATTCGCTCCATCGTTCCAAATTGCATGTAAACTATTTTCGCACATTGGCTACAAAAAAAATCAAGAACAACTTGCTGCTGCGCCGATCATACGTGGTATTTTTCGGCGCCGCACCAAACTTTTCGTCAACACAAGTGGACTTTATCACTTAAATCATAATAATACTTAACTTCTCGTATTGCCAAATCGTATTGTATCCGAAATATTTCCATACATCTGCGGTTGACGACTAACATGGTATGTACCAAGCAGTGCCAATGACATTTAGACTATGACCATAATCGCTACAGCAGCAGAGAAAGATATTTTATTGATAACAGCAATATGAACAGTACAAAACAGTACAGAAATAATAACAACAACTCTGCCATACAAAGCAACTTTGTATATATAACGGGAGAAAAGTAAATTACGCACGACTCTTAGTAAAGCAGTGTGACTCTACAAAGCTGCTATTTGCCTAAAGCTCCATCTCCGTTGCCCCTTGACAAAGGAGACCTTACGACGGCCGCTCAACAGCCAAATAGGGTTTTTGTTACACAAAGTGGACATTTTATTCATATGTGAAACATGGTACGACAATAGCATTTGTGATGCTATTGAACAAACCTAGAGAATATTTCGACTTGACAAGGTACCACGTAATG
Organism: Dermanyssus gallinae; assembly: GCA_003439945.1. Lineage (NCBI taxonomy): Eukaryota > Metazoa > Arthropoda > Arachnida > Mesostigmata > Dermanyssidae > Dermanyssus > Dermanyssus gallinae. Next base: position 118,632 of record QVRM01006817.1, read on the forward strand.
GTGGGACATGTGCCCACGTAACAAGCTAACTCAAGGTGGCTCAAATGGACGTAGACTTACCTGTAGAATCAGTAAGCGTTAACGTGTTAAACAGACAAGGCTTTAATGATGCGCCAACTGTTGAGATGGCCGAATTCGAAGGTTTAGGTGTTGCCACCTTTGGCCGTCACAAGAAATTCATACACATGTTATGAATGTGGCCAATAGCTGTGTCAACTTATGCTACCTCATCCTTTGAGTTATTTTTATGAACAATATTGTAGACTTTTGTGCTCACGTATGGGCCCCTTTTTATAACAGAGATGTTGCTTTCCTACAGAAAGTCCAGGGTCGTATTATTAAACGCGTCACTCAACGACGTAGAATCTCTTACCTCAAGATGGTCTTGGCCAGCGTCGAAAATCTTCAGCGGCGCGTGGACTATTGCATCATGAGGTCCCTTATTAACAGGGAGAATTTGTTTAAATTGCTTAATTTTAAAAAGAGGAAGAAAACTATTGATGGGACGGTAAAAGCTCCCGAAATGATGGGACGTTGTAAACTACTATTTCGCGTGGCGAAAACTACAACAACGCATGCGAATAGACTAAGCAAACTGGCCGCGTCTCATAGTTATGCTGGCTTGAATGCTAAATGAGTTCAGCCTGTAAGATAACTCTGTTAGGTTATGGTGAGAATATGCGTGTACTTTAGAGCTCTGACATATCTATGTCGCGCTTTGTCAAGAGAAAAGACCTAGCCTAAACTTCTACGTACCTTTGGGGGTATTTGGCGAGTCGCATGACGTGCTGGTTCCTCTTCCTTACGTGGACATATGGACACGACTTAACGAATCTTCTTGTTCCGTGATTTGACGGCGTTCTTTCAGGTGGTCACGTGTACATCGAGAAGAAGTGCGCCTTAGGTCCATGCGATCTGCGCGATCCGAAGCAGTCCGACGGACTGGGTCTGGACAAATGCGACCGCAGTCAGAATTCGTACAGTTGCTTTGAATGCTGCAAGGGTAGCGGTTGCAACAGGAGTCCGGCGACATCGACTCGGGCACCTCCATCCATCACCTTCATTTGCTTGATTAGTGTTCTTAGCCTGCTAATTGGCGTTCTTCAGGCAGCACAAACTGCTCAACTAGATCATGCTCTCGAGCTACCGACCACCTCGTTCGCCTCTCGCTTGCCCTATGCCACAAGTTAACTGACTAATCCTGACTAATCCCAACCATTACCGATGCCGACGACAATCATAGCGAAATGGCTGCGATTGTTGTCGGCGAAATCGTTTTTCCTTCGGCCGTTTCCACACTGTTTTTTGTCCATCCTTCACTCTATTTCGCACTCTCTCTCTCTCTCTTTCTGTCATGCCGGTTCTGGTTTTGAACTGTACAAACCGTGCGTTCCGCTGCTCTCAGCAATAAGAGTCAACCTCAGTGGGCGTCCGACTCGTGCGGTCAACGCCTGTAAAACACATCACGTAGTCAACGCTTGATCCGAAATCGCCAGCCTGAATCTGATTTGAGATTGCGTCCAGCTTGAGACAAGCACCTCTCAGGAGGAGGAGGAGGTGGCGGAGGAGCAGGAAGGCCGTCGTCATCACTTGTTCAAGCAGTTGAAGTCTCCACAAGAGACAGCATCAAGCAGACAACAATCCCGTAACGTAACCGGTCTGCAGACATCCCGCAGTTGGCTTGTTCTCCCTTGTTCCGCCATCAAGGGAATTCGGCGACACCCTCCGGTGGTCACGCTGCACCCACTTCACGGTCATTGGCGACCAAAACTATAGACGGTGCAGAGCTTCATTACTTTTCGATCGAAACGCAGGAGGGAAGGAAAGCGAGGCGCGCAAACCACGCCACACATACGCGCTCCGCTGGATGCCACTAAGCCTCGCTTGAGCTACGCAGGAGCTATAGCAATGAAATAGGATGTCTCATGTTTTTATTCCAACGAACTCGTTTGAATTATGTATGCAGTCGTCAGCAACACCACCGATTTACCAAATTGGCTGAATATCACGCTTATGACTGTCATTAAATTTTCATCGCTTGTAATTTATTCTGTTCTATATAAACAACATTAGGCTTCTTTATTAGATGTGTTCACTGCATGATAATTAGCCACAAATGGTAATATTAACAGCGTAGATCCTACCTTGTAATCGAAGACGAGAATAAATAGCAACACGCAACGTGTAAATAGTACTGACAGCAAGATTAGCAATCAATAGAAATAATGGCTCTTCATTAACATTAAACTCAGTCAATGCAAAAAACTCTCATGCTCTACGGAAGGTATTTAAAATTACGTAGTTTAGATTCTCGATTTTGTTCAGCTCATTAACCAGCGCGTAGCAAAATTTTGTTTGTCGGTATAACGTTGCCATGGCCGAAAAAGACCAAAGACGGTTGACCGCCATATATACTCAGGAATGCAGAAAGTAGTTTTAGCGATTAGAAATCTACGATACAGCTGCAAGTGCGTCAAAAGAAATAGTTTCAGAGGCAGGCCTCATTAGTCTTATAGTACAGTAAGGAAAAAGCCTACACGATACTCATTTCGCACAGATCACTCGTACACTAATGGATAATTTGCAGAAAAATAGAGGCTTAAATTCGAAGAAGAAACCTCGAGAGCTTAATGATCTCTCCGTGACTGAACTGACCTAACTGTAATTCAGCTGTCTAAACACATCGTTGCGTTTTTCTATCTTAATTGGTCGCTCTCTTCTTCATATTCAATAGACGTCCATATCAGTATGTCTGTGTGCGTCTGATATGATGAATTGTAGCTCGTCTCCTTCCTGATCGCTCACAGCAAAACGGGTAGAAGAGTCCTCAGTTACGACGCCAATGGCCGCACTCGAGGACAATTCGCCCGGCTAACTTCGCAAACCTGAAGCATTAATTGGAACTTCTTGAACGACATTCTTCGGCGTCAGCTAACAACTAATATCCGGGATCGCTTTGACCACAGACGGGGTGACATCACCGCTGTATTGTCGGTCAACATAGAAAACGCCCTGGGCATTCTTTTCTGCTGAACAGATCTCGTCTAGGATGACACAGAGGTTTCACAAAAACGGCTGAGGACTGTTCCGTACCAATACCTCAATTAATAGTCGTGTAACGACGACAACAACAACAACAACAATAACAACAACAATAACAACCACAACAACAACAGCAACAACAACAACATAACTAACAATAATAACTGCAACAGTACCAGCAGCAATTCTACCACAACCACCAGCAACAACAACGACAACAGTGGCAAAGGCGATTGTCATGTCGATTTATGGCACACGCATGTAATGCTTCACGTTTTAGTTGGTGGATGGTTGGTAAGATTTGATACGATTGAACTGAAAGACGCAAACTCGTTCGGGCCACAATAGGCAAGTAGGTAGTATCGCGTTGATAATGCAAACCACTGAAGGGGCGCATGCGGTTGGCGTAGTGAGTATTGGGGCAAAAGCAAACAAGAGAGCGAGAGAGAGAGAGAGAGGATTCATGTCGAACATCAAATAACGACGCTAGCCCGTATATTAGGGCAGACATGTCTGCTCCGAGGTCGCCAACATCCTGTCGAGACAAAACGAGAAACACAGGCCACAGAGGCAAACGGTGACTTCACTGTTACTACTGGAAGGCATTCATTTTCCACCAAGCTGACCTTTTCGAAAGCAGTTGAACGAGACGAACCTGCCTGAGAAAAGCAGCGTCGACTTACTGAACAACATCGTGCATTCGTCTATGCGAGCGAGCTCTTAGTATGTGGCCAGCATCAGTAGATCATAGAACTACGCTGGTGTGCATTTCGCTCCACTGTAGCGCTTGCCCAAGCACATCGATTAATTACCAGCGTGGAGTTGACATTTGAGTTCGGAGATACAACTTGGTTGAATTTTGCTGTGCGCCAGCTCACAGCATGGCCTGTGCAGCTAGCTGCAAACGCGACTGCAGCAGCAGACGACGACGACATTTCTGAGATGTATAGCCAACTTGTATCATGGACCATAGGAGCATGCCTGACAGAAGTTCATCCTGTGGCACCATCTCCATCACGCGTTGAACGACGCTAAGGAGCCGCCTCTTCAATCAGTCGTCAAGAGCCATCTCCGAACAACGACACATCTTTAGTTTGAGCGTGACGAGTAGCCTGTTTTACTGTGATGAATACACATACTACAGCAACTACTGGTACTACGGACTGTTTGGACTAACACTTCATCACATTCTGACGACGACAACAACAACAACAGCAACGACAACAACAACAGCAACGACAACAATAGCCTCGTCACACACAGTGGCTGGCAGCACCGGACGAGACGGTCTATGCGTGCAATCATCATCGAGGACCAGAACAAAAAAGGAAAGCAGCAAGAACACGTTTGCGTGAGACCACCAGCGAATGAGAGCAACAACGGCCGTCGTGTGTCGTGGCTCTATAATATGATGGTGCAACGATGGTAACAAGAAGTTGACTATATATATATATATATATATATATATAGATATATATAGATATATATATATATATATATATATATATATATATATATATATATATATATATATATATATACATATATATATATACATATATATATATAATATAATATATATATATATATATATAATATATATATATATATACCATTTATCGCTCATTTTGATCACCAAGTTCTAATTGTTACGGAGTTTCCACTAGCAAACCACAAGCTTGAACTTATTGCGACATCGGATTAGTAATCAAGTGGACCTATCGAACACCCTACCCAAATGGGAACTCAGAAATCTTTCTAAACGCGCTATGCAAATAAAGAAAAATGATGTTGCCTCGATACTATGACGATGGACCTGCACCAAGCATCTTCAAGGCGAGTGACGTTATCCTATTGTGGCAAGGACTCGTGTAATATTTGATACTAGATTTGGCTACCGATTTATGTGACCATGCATTATCGTACCATACGCATGCACTTCATCATTGTGGAGTGCATGCGTTGTGGGAAGAATTTATTTTTCCTATGAGTTTAGACAATGACTACTATAATGTTGAAAACGACAGTCTGACAGAATCGTGTACCACTATTCTGGAACCGACAGACAAATAATGTAAATCAGTATTGAATAGGATGTTAAAAATTGGTATTACAAATTTGTCACATACTGTGAAAAGAGTTATGGACAGATAGTCCGTACACGTCACATCTAATCTAATATCTGGGTGCAGACTAAAACATCTGGACCGATCTGCCAAATTTGAAGCGCGATTTGTTCGTACCCGAATTTACAGTAGTTTGAGCATTTGGGGTAGTCAGTCGTAAGCTAATTGGGTTTTAAAAATACGCATATATATTTTTGGTTGTATTTAAATATGCACACATGTATGCTGCCGTGAAATTGTGTAACGAGTTAAACATCTATCAATAAAGTGCTTATAACCAAAATTATACAAACTCTAATGGTAGTACTTGCCTTTAAATCATGTGAACACAAGTACATACAAGAGAGATAGGTGTAATGCCATATAGGATAGTTAAACAAAACACTCTCTTGTAAGCTGGAACGCTTGCATGAGTGGAAACATTTTGTCTGGTGGAAAACCCGCAAGATGCGAACAAAAAAGGTTCACTCAATAAGGTCTACATACCAAGAGTACCCTTGGGTCACCACCTTTTCACCGAAGCTTACTACATTGTGATTATGGATCTGTATACAGTTTTTCAATATATTTACGTCCATATACTATCAGAAATGAAATAATTGTGAGCCTTTGCTAGGGCAATACGATTAGATCTCGAGGCAACAAGCGAGGCGAAGCTTGATATTGTGGACACTTAGCGTCTCTACATTTAAGTTTCTTGTACCCATTGTTGTAGTCATTCGTCTTCTAAACGTGGTTTAGCCATTATGTCATTGCTCATTAACCACTGTTCTTCTATCACTAGGTACGGCACAAGGACAGTTTGATCGCCGACATCTATATATATATATATATATATATATATATAATCATCATCATCATTACTTGCAGCATTAGCGGAGAGGACACGTATTGTGTAAACAGTGTTACAATTACTAAAGAAGGACAGATTCGGCACGAGTTATCTGTTTGCAGAGGTGTAGTCAAGCCACGATTCTGTTTGTTCAGCGTAGTACAACAACCCGTCATGCTCAGCCAGTTCAACAATGTTGACAGGCCACAGTTATCATCATGCAGAAATTACAAATAGATGCAGCAGCAGATGATGATGATGATGACGATGATACGAAGCGTGACGCGTTTAATAATGATTATAATAGTCGTATTGCTACCATAACTAGATTATACACACAATACAATAACAACTACCCATTGCCGATAAGAAGAGATACTGCTAGCGAACAGCCTATGTAAATTTCATTTTTAACAAACTACATATCGATTCAATAATAAATCCTTGAACATTTTTAGCCGTTTATGATTTGTTTTTATTCCAGTGTTACACTTCTGCACGACGTGTAACTTGGTTACTTAAATGTTATATTTTCTTCTTAATATTTCTAATGTCTTATATTTAATTTTATTACAATATTCACTAGTTGTGTGTTATAGCCAGTTTAGCATATATATATATATATATATATATATATATATATACAGGGGCATTCATGTCGTTATGTACTTATTTCGAGGTTTGGTAGAACTCGGCAAAAAAATAACTTTTCCCAGTGGAAGGAAGAGGCAGAAGCGTCTTGTTTAGGAGAGAGAGTGAAGTTATTCTGCCTTTTTTTTCCTATATAGTTGTGCGAAATCTACGTTTGCGAGAGAATCAGTTAACGCATGAAGGGACCGATTATACCGGCGTGTTCGGCGAAAAATTCTGCGCAACGGGAGACACTTCTTTAGCTTGCGTAGCAAAAATGAATAGCCATATTGAGGAAAGTCATAAAACGTCGATATGTTGTTTTGTCTTGCGTTAACGCTTTGTCGTAAAAAATCGTAAAATTTTTCCATTACGGCCAAAAATGTATATCTAAAAGACCAGCCTCACACAATAGCAAATTTAATTGGCAAAATGTTACGGTTCTGAACGTGAAAGCTTTAACGTATAACTTAACAACTATGACTGTCGAAAAAGCTTAGTTACTTAACAACTACGTAACGCAGCATCATCAATTTGGTACGAAAATGGTGGGCATTAAATTTGCTATTGCGCGAGAGTGGTCAAAACAAATTTACGATTCTTCACGAAAAAGCGTTAACGTAACATATCGACTTTTTATGACTCCTCAATCCAACAATTCCTACGCAAGCTAGTGAAGTGTCTTCCGTTGTGCAGAATTTCTCCGAACACGCCGGTATAATTGATTTCTTTGTGCGTTGACTGGTTCTCCCGCAAACGTAGATTTCGCACAACTATGTAGGAGAAAAAGGCAGAAAAACTACGTTTATTAACTTCACTCTCTCTCCTAAACAAGACGTTTCTGCCCCCTCCTTCCATTGGGAAAATTTCTTGCCGAGTTCTACCAAACCTCAAAATAAGTACATAACGATATGAATGATATATACATATACACGTATATATATATATATATATATATATATATATATATATATATGTAAAGCGACGATTTCTACTCTAGCAACTTACGCTTACCCGAAAAAGATGGCCTCTCGATAGAAGGTAACCTCGCATAAGTAGCACACTGAGGTAATCAAGCAAGCTTGCAGTAAGCAATAGGGCAAAGGGTGTTTGCTTCTTGGCACCTGGTATTTGCCCAAAAAAAAACGAAAAGTGCTAAAAAGCCCACTGAAGCCCTTTGACGTTTGAAGTGTCACTGCAAATATAAAATTACAGCAGGGTGCCTACAATCGTAAATAGGGGTGCATCAGTCACATTATCAGACACATTATGCTATTGATGAAGACTTTATTACGATTGCACATATATATATACTCGTATACTTAACATAACAATGTTACATATCGCTCGAACAAGTACTAACTTTTAACTTAAGTTTCGCCACTTACTCTCGTTAGGACGGCGGAGAAATCAGTGGAGTAAGTTACTTTCGTAGCAAGAAGTAAGCGACTTGTATCGCCGAACAGCAAGAGACGTGTCTGGATTTCAGCGTCAAACGATCTCTGCTTTTAGATTATATTGTTCCATGCATAACTATAAATGTATACGTTAATTCTAAGAGCACTGCACAACCGATGCTGAGTGTGTCGCGTTATACCGATGTCTTTGCAAGGGTTCCTAAAGTTTATTAGGGCTTCGACACGTTTAAACGTCTTCTCTTCTCTTATTCACAAAACCCCGAATTTCATCAATTATTTTTAATTAATATGTTTATAGCAAATGGTTTACTGGCATTGAAATTGTGCGCAATGGTCGCCAATTTCACCCTCTAAAGGTTCATAGTGAATGGATATCGTTTCGATAAAATGTATTTCGCTATATATTCCTCATTTCCCACATACTACACCATATATTCGTGCTGATCAGCAAACATCAGGCATTCCTGGGCGACTTTCCTCTGGACGTCTTAACGGTATTTATATACTCAGTTGAATATTAATAACACCAAACGCATCTGATTGTATCTTAGCAACAACTGCACACGTTTGATGGAAGCTCACGTTGTGTTGGGTTTGACGCGGTACAAGAAAATGCAGATATTACTTAGCCAATTCGTTCTTTTCATACAATATCATATAATCTAGGTGTGACGTTTTGATTTCGTCTTGCCACAGTGTATGACTTCTTCATATCGTCATTACATTTCTTCCCGAAATTTAATTGGTGTTTTTTGCTATTTCTCCGCTACTTGATATGATGATGCGTCGTCTGTGTCCGTGTTTTTTAGTCGAAGTAGTACGACAAAGTTCACATCGCGCTACGATGTTTCTTCGATATGCTTTAAGGCTATTCTTAAGCTGAGAGCTTCGTCCGTGGATTCATCGAGTTGCCTAGCACGATCACAGCATAACACAGGACGTGCACGCGTGCATGCAGACATGCGTGCGTGCATAGAGCCAACGCCACAGGCTGCGGCGTTACTAGCAGTCATTCAGGCTGTGTGTCGTCTCTCTCTCTTTTTCTCGCTCTCTGTCTCTCTCTCTCTCTCTCGTACTGCACAATGTCCAGCCAGCCTCGTCAGTTAAGACGCAACTTGGGTGCGAGTGCCAATCCCGCCTTCAACAATCCCGCACACGTTCGTTACGTTGTGACGTGACATACGTGCTGGGATTGATAGCAGATGTTTGCAAAGCAAAGAGACCAGGAAATATACCTGTACGTGCACTCGAGAAGAAGCGAAGTGAGCGGACAAGCCAGAGAGAAAGAAAAAAGAAAGAATAAGGGAATACGCTTGCAAACATGAACGATACCACTCGCGACGTATCACATGAACATGTGCGCACCGGCTGTGTTACATTCATTCCAGCATCAGCGTACTCTGTGTGCGCGCGCCGAATAAACGCCACCCATTTCCACGCTGTATACCGGACTCCCAGCGAGCGCAATAACTGCGTGTGTCTACAGTGTCACTCCTGGCTGACAGAGAGTCTACTGCTACCCCAGGCTTCTCTTCGGTGCGGTGCGGTCGCATTCTCTCTCTCTCGAGCTTTTGGGTAGTATGTGAACGCGTAGGCGCGCTGGCATAGTAAATAAAGACAAAAACAAGACGCCGGGAATTTCATTCGCTGGAGAGCCTCGAAGCTTCGGCTGTTTCTGCGCACTGAGCGGTGAGCGTTCAACCCCGCTGCGGTCCGTAAAGTCAGTAGCCGGCTCTCATGTCCCGTCGTCTTCCCGGTATCGGACAGTGGCGGTTGATCGGCCTCAGACCGTCCTCGCCCAACATGGCCGAACCCTCACCGAATCGTTTGGGTTCGACCTGTTCAGTCCTGAATCGCTTCAATGACGAATGAATGTATGATTGAAAGAAGAGACGAAAGAAAGAGAAGATAGTCACTCTTCAGGTTGACGAAGTGTTTGAGCCTACCGAACCGGATCACGCGTCAGGAGGACCAAGTGGCGCAACGGGTTAAAACAGCATGCCGGGCCCGCAAACGGTTTAGCGTTATGCTCGTTGTTCCTGCTAATGACAGTGCGTCAGTTTAAGCAAAGGCCAAGCACGTTCAAATTAGCATTGTGCTATCAATCCACTCTTGTTACTCGACACACGAATGCCATCACCACAATCGCTGCACCAGCAGGGCGTGTGATCTGAGCTGTACACCTTCTGTACTTGTTGATAGCAGACTGCCGGTACGGGTACTCGTGCTTGGTCTGGGTTTTGAGTTCGTTGCATTTGCAACAGCAATAGATCGCTCGATTGCTTGATTTGTGGCATCCTATTTCGTTTCGAAAGTGCTCTACTGGCGTTCCCGGCATCTTCGCACGCCGTGTGACGAAATGGACCACAACGATTTACTGGAGCTCGCATCGTGGACGCGAGCCAAAACTGCTTTCTGCTATAGCTTTTTTCTCTTCTGGAACTTTTGCGGATTCGTGACTGCCTTCAGTGTGATTGCAGGTTAGAGCTCTTCACTTCACCATGTATAGATATAGAGGGCCGTGGTGTATCAGAAGCTTTCGCGGCGCTTCCTATAGCTAAGTATTTATCTAGTAACGTTTGAAGCAAATACTTCTTGATGATCTCCTACAAGTATATCGAAGGTTTAAAATCTTACAAATTAACTGGTTTATACAGTGATTGCAAAATCGCTTAAACTATGTTGAACGCAAACAGCAGGTCTCGAAACAATTAAATCTCGCCCCCAATAAATTTGCTTACTTTCAATAATGTCTATTTTTAATTATATTAATTACCATATTATATTTATGTGTTGCAAAATAAACATGTGTATATATATATATATATATATATATATTACCAAACATGAGTTGCTAATAAATAAACGTCTATATACATAATATTTTATGTGCCGTCCAAGTCCCGGATATTTTTAACGTTAACGACATATTTAATAAAAGCGGGCAGAGTAGCACGATCTATATTTAGTAGTGTACGAACACATGCAATGAAGGCGTCCTTAGTTAAAAATGTTTACACATAGGCAAATATAATATTTGTTCACCATTTGGTAGCCACTAACAGCTTCAGCAAAATGTACATAATATTACATATATTTACACAATGTAGAACAAAAAAATATAACAAGGCTTGCCAATCCGGAGAACCGGTTCTCATGACTTGTAATGCTCAATTGAAATATTTGTCATTGCTTACTACGAGGGGTACGTCTATACGCGGCGCTCTCAATACATAACTGCATTCATAAGAGTGTTTGTAAAAATATCGGAAAAGTAGAATATAGGCGTACCCACATCATACAGATATATAAGCAATATATATAAAATATTGTTGCGTGGTGAGTGTACGTTTCTTATCAAGTTCAATCAAATTTGATGTCCTTTCTTTCTATGTTTAGGCACGTGGCTGACGCAAGCGCTTTTGCGAAACAACTCTGAGCAGTCGGGACGTCAAGAGAACACTGGAACACCGCGATCTTCCTCGTTGCCGGCGGCGGGAGCAGCGGAGTGCGGAATTTTGCGGGGCAGACTGGCTTGTCCTCCGTGCCGGGGCAATCAACTCAAACTCAACGTCTTCAACGATCGCAATGGATTGGATAATTACCGTGATCTCGACAACGATTCAAATCAAAATCCGAAGCCACCTCAAGGCTTCTTTCTGTCATTCCGCACCAAGCCGACCGAAACCCGATTGAAGATTCTATGATTCTATGATGTCCATGACCATTCCGTCAATGCCCGTGCTAATGGGTAGCCGAGCACGTGCACAAAATTATGAATCAGCATATTCATACGAATACACAGACAAACGTGCTAGTCATAAATAAATGTATCGAACTCATACGATTTCCGATACATTACTAATTATGTACATATGTATTTAGATATATATATATATATATATTCTAGGCAAAAAGTTAACACGTTTACTTACACAGAATTGTAATATATTTTTTTGTGGAGGAGGGTTAATGCTTTTACGCATGTTGCTACGAGTGCGAGGTGTTCCCCCTTCTCGAGTAGTGTGGGACTCGACCCTAACGGTTAGACGTTGGTCCGCCAACAAACCCTACCCACTAAATACACCTTCCGCCTTAAGCTTTACTCTCTAATGCCCCAGATATCCATAAAACAGTACTATGAGCCATTAGAAAAAAATATATATATAAGTCAAGTTTAGAAATGTATGTTATATATACCGTGTCGCTTCAGGCAATGATATATATATATATACACCACCCGTTCCTAAAACTTTCCTCCAAGATTACCCCAATTAGAATTGTTCATCTCATTAGTTTTCTTGTTGTTTTATTCTGTTCAACTGTTTGTTTATTGACATTTCTTGTAGATAATTGGACACATTAATGTCAAGCTCCATTAAGCACATAGCTTGTTCGGAGCCCCTTTTATGAATAACAATGTATAATTTATATATGCCATTTTCACCTATTTACAATATATTGCAACATGATTGTATCTTTATATCACTTTTAACCAGATACCAAAACGATCAAGAGTATTTTGGATTGATTTAAGTTTTTGTGAGTTCTTTTTTTCTATATATATATATATATATATATATATATATATATATATATATATATATATATTCTAGGCAAAAAGTTAACACGTTTACTTACACAGAATTGTAATATATTTTTTGTGGAGGAGGGTTAATGCTTTTACGCATTGTTGCTACGAGTGCGAGGTGTTCCCCCTTCTCGAGTAGTGTGGGACTCGACCCTAACGGTTAGACGTTGGTCCGCCAAAAACCCTACCCACTAAATACACCTTCCGCCTTAAGCTTTACTCTCTAATGGCCCAGATATCCATAAAACAGTACTATGAGCCATTAGAAAAAAAACATATATATAAGTCAAGTTTAGAAATGTATGCTATATATACCGTGTCACTTCAGGCAATGATATATATATATATATACACCACCCGTTCCTAAAACTTTCCTCCAAGATTACCCCAATTAGAATTGTTCATCTCATTAGTTTTTCTTGTTGTTTTATTCTGTTCAACTGTTTGTTTATTGACATTTCTTGTAGATAATTGCACACATTAATGTCAAGCTCCAATAAGCACATAGCTTGTTCGGAGCCCCTTTTATGAATAACAATGTATAATTTATATATGCAATTTTCACCTATTTACAATATATTGCAACATGATTGTATCTTTATATCACTTTTAACCAGATACCAAAACGATCAAGAGTATTTGGATTGATTTAAGTTTTTGTGAGTTCTTTTTTTCTATTCTATATATATATATATATATATATATATATATATACGAAAGCGAATCGGCAAATTCTAGTACGTTGAATTTCGCCGCTGAACCGAAACGAACAAGGTTTTCTAGCTTGTTGTGCTTAGAAGCGCCATTAATTCAGCTATACTCAACCCTCGTCCAAGGTTATCCCCATTGGAAAATTTAATCTCGTTAGTTGTTCTTATTATTCTATAAAAACGATCAAGGAATATTTTTGACTGATTTACATTTTTGTGAGGTATATTCTCTCATATCGTTCTAGAATGAGCGGAGCAGGTCAAAACTAGGTGGCTGCGGTGATGTATTCTATAAAAAGTCCGGCAACTCGCTGGCAGGTCGGGCAGGCGTACATTGCAATGACGAAATCCGACGCTTTTACGGTAGTCTTATGCTTTTTGACTTGCTCAAACTATACAGCTGCTTGTAGTATGCATTTCAGTGGAAAGTTCACTTATTCATTGCCGATCTGTCATATTAAAATATCCGATATGCAAGGGATTGAATCGCTGCATTGCGGTACGATCAGACGCAGCTTTAGGCCCGCAGATACAAAAGAATCGTTACCGTTGAGACACTCGTATTCAGTCATTCGTGACAGTGAAAAAACACATGCTCATCATGTGAAGTTCTTCCGCATAAGCAGAACAGTAGATCAACAATCACAAGTTCGTAAGTATAATCACAAATTCGTACAGTGTAAAAACAACAAAGCTATTAGGTAGTTCAATAAGTTCTTAGAATGAGCTTTTTAGAATTCGAATTTTGGCACGCTTTCACCGCTAATAGGAACTGCAACTTTTCGACTGCTAGCACTCAATATATTATGGTGATTGGCTGTTGCGATTTCGTTTGATAGCTTTTCCCGTGCAACGTATCGGCGTGATTTTTAAAAATGGAGAAAAAAGAGTTTCGAGTGGTTATCAAGCATTTTTATTTCAAAGGTTGGAATGCGACCCAAGTAAAAATTGAGTTAGACGAGACGTACAGTGACTCTGCGCCATGTTTTGCCACTGTTTCCAACTGGATTAATGTGTTAAAAAGAGGTCGCAGGAGCACCGAGGATGAACTACGTCCAGGAGGCCAAAAAACGGCAACTGATGAGGAAAACGTACAGAAAGTGCGAAAAATTCTTGGCACAGATAAGCGAATGAACATTAAGGAAATAGCGGAGGCATAAGGGATTAGTTTAGGCAGTGTGCATTTTATCCTACACGAAAACTTGAAGATGAAAGAGCTTAGAGCAAAATGGCTGCCGCATTTGCTCAACCAAGGCCAAAAAGACGCGCCTGTTTTGGCTTTACAGCGAAATTTGGCCAAGATGTCGAACAATCTGTCGGATTTTTGGTGCAGATTCATGACCGTCGATGAAAGCCGGGTTCATCACTACACTCCCGAGACCCAAGAAGCATCTTGCCAATGGTGTGCACCTGATGAAGGACCTCCGAAGAGGGTGCGGACAACGGCATTGACCGGAAAGGTGATGGCTACAGTTTTTTAAGACCAATGTAGAATAATGCTGGTCGACTACCTTGAGAGCTGTAAAACGATCACATGAGAATATTATGCAAGACTATTGGACTGCCGTTAGAAAGAACTCATCGTGAAACGGCCCGCTTTCCAGAAGAAGGTTGTCCCGTTTCACCAGGGCAATGCTCCTGCACACAAATCCCGGCAAGCATCGGCAAAACTGGCCCAACTGAGGTTCGAACTTATTGAACAACCCTCCTATTCTCCAGACCTGGCCCCCTCTGATTATTTCCTCTTCGGACATTTGAAGAATAGTCTCGGTGGAAAGCGTTTTTCCAGCAATGAAGAATTTAAGGCTGCTGTCAATGCCTATTTTCAGTCTAAAGACGCGGAATTCTACTCAAGAGGTATGAAAGCTCTGAAATCTCGGTGGGAAAAGTGTATTGAGCTTCTCGGGGAGTATATCGAATAAGAAAAATTTAAAAACATGATTTGGAAAATTCTCGGTTTTCATTCTAAGAACTTATTGAACTACCTGTATAAGCACGACCAACCATTTAGACGATTTACACTGCTCGTTACTCAGCGTGGAATTGAGGTGGAGAAGTGCCGACGGATATTACATGCTGGAAGGAAGGCAGCTCGCTGGCTAGCCAGTTCAGTTCATACTCTTAATATTAAGTCTTACTCATAAGTCTTTTTTTCAGAAATACTAATGAGTGATTGATTAATATATTATTCCCTTTGTATATTTATATACACATGTCACACTTTTATAACAGGGGCGCTTAGAGCGGCACCAATTAGATTACAATACGCATCCATATCATCAATTTATCCTCTAAAACCTGCTGAGTATGTGCCTTCCATTGGGTCAAATTCGTCTTTGTTTTGCTTGTTGTATCCTTATATCTAAGATCTCTGCCCTGGCATCTGCCAATAGCCCACTTATTCTAAAATATTCGTACACACATTTTACACTGCCAATTTCCGGCTTTTTCTTTCAATATAAACCTGAAGCTTATCGCACGTTTGCACGTGTATGAATTTGTATTCTCGATTTTTTTCCGATACCCTCGCTCTTGCCCATTGCTAACTCTTGTACCCAATCTCCCAGCTGCGAACTTTAAATCTGCGACCTCACTTCGTTCTGATCATAGTGACGTTTTCACCAGCTGAATCTCTTTAACATAGCATCACATTCTTGATCCTATTACTAAATCTTAGCTTACTTTGTACTTCCGTTTGTATACATTTTGACATCCCCTTCTTCTAAAGGAACTTTCTGGCGCAATTAAAACGGCAGCTCAATGCAAATCTTATCACTTCTCTTTGTATTATTTCTAACTTCATTTTCAACCCCGCGTTGTGGACCAGAGAAGTATTAGCAAAAGTCAATTCTGGTACATACATGGTTTTCCATAAAACAGTTACAGTTTTATTTGCTTATATGCAAGAGGCAACAATTGTCTCCTTATGAACGTGTACACCGGATAAATCAGGCGAAAACGTCGCATATCCTCCAGGTTCGGGCGTGTCCAGTCTAGCAGGGTTCCACGCACAGATTCGGCGTTACCCCGCTGAATGTCCAGCGATAGTCTCTGGTGCAGGTACTCGACAGCTCTAGTGTCCGCCGTCGAACGATTAAGCGCCTTGCCGACACGTTGAATAGGTTTATGCGTCTTCGGGCCAGGTCCCCCTAATGTCTCGAATGCCAGTGGACAAAAGTCGTGGGGGTAAGTGATACTGGCATAGTTTCTGCACTTATTCGCTTCCGCCAACATAGACGCGTGTCCAGCATGTTCCGCTCCCGCACTGACCATTGAGGGGGCTAATGAGTCAGTAACGGTTGCATCCCATACCAGCATGCGACCCATCTCGAAGGACGTTAGTGTCAGCCCGTCCAGTCGCTTTTCATCATTCCTGCAGAGGCCAGGAGGTTCGAGAATGGTTTTCCATATATATATATATATATATATATATATAAAATCACCAGACGTCCTTACACCTTACTGCATTTTCACTTTCTTTCAGCCTTTTCCTCCGAAACATCTCTTCTTCCTCTACATAATCATCCCCTGTAGTCACTGTTACCCCAAGCTACTTGCTCTTGCTTAAATAGTGCAATTCTCTCCGTTGTAATACTAGCATCCTTTTCATTAAACACCATGTGCATCTTCTCCTTATATCTCAAGACCGTACTATAATCCTTTGCGCTACTCTCTCTATATAGATTATAAAATTACCGATGACAACAGACATCATTGCCTGACCCCCTTAGCGACTATTAAGCATCTGGGTTGTCCGGTTGCTATTATTATTCAACTGTTTTTTTTTGCAAATTAATTTTTGTAACTCCATCCAGCTTCTCCCTCAAAACCCTCCTCCAACAAATTTTGATACAACTCTGTTCTGTCCACCATATCATATGTTTTTTTTAAGTTCTTATTTTATATTGTAAAAAGGAGGTCCTAAAGGAGGTCTTTTGGCGGACTTAGCCTAGATATATTGGAGGTTTTACTACAACTAAAAGTTATGTGAAACAAGTACTATAATGCTTCCGATCTCATTGAGCAGGTTTGGTATACTGAACGCGACCATGATGTCATACAATTCCCCTCCCAAAACAAAATTATTGGGTAACCTACTTGCAAGGTAAACTGTCGTGCTTTTACGGACACAAAAGATTCTAAATTTAGTCTGGCAGTTGTATTGTACGCTACTGTATATAGATACGCTTCATCCTAAGAAGCGCTGGTCTAAGACATTCTGCTACCGATGATTTCGGCAACCCTGCCGCAAATATCCCCAGCCGGTGTCGACGGCACTAGGACGCGGATGCTTTCTAGCGTACTTTATCTGTACTAATACCTTCGAATTGTCGCCGACCTTGTCGAACACGGCGCCTCCCACACCTTTGAGGAAACGTCTCTATGTCGAAAGTATACTAAGTAATGTGGCGAATGAATTTGTTTGATTTGTATATCACTCTGTAATTATCTAACTGTATACTGATATACTGAATTCCAACGTGTATTATCATCACAACTTACATGTCTCCTCTATTCCAGCCAGACTTGTTCAGCTTCTGGTAATCGACTTGCTGTTTCGCCCTTCTGCTGCTGAGTGCGTTAGCCACTGGAGAAGGAGCCCCCAGGAAGCAGCTCTGCGGAATTGGCTGCTGGTTCAGCCGCGATGATGATATCCAACTCCAACCAGACTAGGCCGTCGCTTCAATATCGCTTGTACATAATTATTCCTTACTTTCTACAGGTGCCTCTCCGGCCGAGTCTGTCGGCGTTGCCGATGTTTTCATTGCACCTGCCATAACCTCTTTTTTGTTAAATTGACGGCCCATCCGCTGGGCCTCTCGTTATCGCCTCCGAGGACTAGTTTCGAACACGAAGAACCCGATTGACTTCGAGGGTCTTTTTATCTGACCCGCCGACCTTCTGTATAGCCTTCCCCCTTAAACCCGTATTCCTCCTCACCCACCAGCTCGGATTATTTAAGGGAGGTGTCCCAGTAGCGGTATGTGCGTCTCTGTGCTCTTATGGCCCTAGGGAATGCGCTGAGCCAGCGCTAAGCGCCTAGCTGCACCCTCCACCCTTCTTCCTCCCTCGGTTCCTCCTGTCGACGTCTCCTGCCAAAGCATTGTTCCCACCTGCCATAATCAGGGCCATTACCTTCTTCAGGTAGAGACCACGCACCGCTAGCGTGACTCCTAATTCTCTCGGCCAGAGCGTTCGGGATGCTACGACATCTAAAGTAAACTGGCTTGGGTGCGTCCTCAAACTGAACTGGAAGTGAATGTATTGTCTCATCTCAAAGCAACCATTCAATTCCTGTCGAATAGCATTGGAAATTTAATGTATCACCATATAGAAAAGTTTTCCGCTTCTTTCTGCTAACGGATGCTCGAACTTTCTAAAAAAAGTGTCAAAATTCAGATTTCACGGCATTGGACCCACTGAAGGGCATCCCGCTAGCTCCGTAGCCGGAGTCTACTTCTTGGTCGCCTTTGCCACTTTGATAATCACCGTAAAACATATTGGTTTTACTTCGGTTTAGTCTTCGTTTTGCACCCTGTTCACTGTACGATTTTGACTAGCAGATTTTTCACTCGCACTGTATATACGTCTTGTTTCATCCGACTCGGTGATCCATCCACTCATCGCTGTCCTGTTGCTGTGCTGCCTCTGACATTCAGGTTGCATATGCCATGTTGTTCCACATAATTTGCACTTGACAGTTTTATGTTTGCGCTTGTTTGCGTGGCCTACGTGCCCGTCCTAGTCTTACTGCCGTTTCGGGTGCTGCTTCTGCCGCGGCCAACGGGTGGCTGCGAGGCTATTAGATGCATCGTCAACCACTCGTTACGACACGTCACGGCTTCAGCATAATCGAAGCCATCTTCCAATGTCTTGTATTTGTCTAACGTAATCATCAAACAGACTTTGGATACACTTTCCAACAGGTTTGCTATTAACCCATCACCGTTCCATTAGCAATATTCAGCACCAAGACGGAGTCGCCTGGCGAACTCTTGGAGGTCTTCACCGCGGAACTCACGAATATTATGGGCCTACTCTGTTCACGAATTTAAGCTTTTTAGACGATGCGAATAGACCACACTCATAAGCGTAAGACGCCTTACAGCGACCGATGTATATATATATATATATATATATATATATATGTTGAATCTCTTGTTGAATCCCACCACATCAACAAAACTAATAATGTAAATCTATTCAAGAGTCACTCGCGAGTGTCCCGTAGGTATATATTTTGTTTCGTTACTTTTTGTAAAAGCCAATGCAAAATGATACATGAACACACCTGATACTTATTTAAATAATTTTTATGAAAATATAACATATGTATATACATATGCTTTCCGAGAAGACACTGCAGTATTTAGGTTTCCTGTCAAATCTCACCATATCAACCTAATAATGTAAAGCTATATAAGAGTCACACGCTAGTGTCCCATGGGTATATATTTTGTTACATTACTTTGTGTTACGGCTAATGTAAATGCAGTATCGATACTCGAACACGCCTGATAATTAATTGGTGAATTTAAATAAAAAAAATAAATATGCAGTGTCAGTGATATTCACAATGATCGTTATTATTATCACCATCAACTACAACAACGCTAGGCAAAAAGGGTTATTTTTCTCTTCGTGGGGTTTATACGCGTGACAACTTTAAAGGGCATTCGAGCAGCGGCTTCTTTAAACGTTCGTATGGATGTCAAAAATAATGGGCAGTATGACTACATTCCAAAAAAGCAGTATTGAAACTGAGCCTATTACTTAAATCTTGATCAATTATAAGCAGCAGGAAGATTCCAAAACGTGATATGAACTAGTGACAAGTTGCTGGCAACTGTTTAAAAAATAGCAAGCAGCTCTGTCTTTTTAAAGACAGAGCTGCTCGGACATGTAGTTGTCTGGTCAATATTCGAATCGCCAACTATAATCACTGGGAATCATTTTAGGAAATTACATGCTAAGACCTGCATTATAACTTTTCATGGGTAGAACCTTTTTAAAGTTGAAAACGTTTAAACGTTGAGTGTTACTGTAGTGTTTCCGGTCATACATATCTGCGCACGATGAGTGAATAAGATGACCCCTTTGCTCAAATAGACATTCTCTAACATAAAATGTGTTGAGCTCATGGAAACAGAACGAATAGACACAGATAATATGCATTCTGGATTGTATACCACATAACGGGGTATATGTGCGCATCTTAATCAAAAGATATTCCATAAGGAATGGTAAATAAAACTTATATATATGTATGGACATGCATCGACTGGCCATGAAATGAAGACTTACGACGAAAGTTAGGAGTGGTGGCCGGACGGCTGGCGCTCTGCATCGTCGTTAAAAATAATTCTTTTGTATAACGATTTCAAATGCATGTGATATATTGTTAGCATTCTTTCTTTGATGCAACTTCTTTACTCGCAACGCTTACTAAACGTAACGTTTCCGATAATCCGGAAGACATTTGAAAGATAAATCAAGCATATCCCAGGGGGACACGTTTATTCCAGGAAATTGAGCAGTTACCGTAAGCCCGATGGTGTGACTAAGTAATCCTGGTTTTCGTATTGTTGTCGAGCGCGGTGGCGTGCTGGCATGCGTCTGCGCCTCGCGACTGGAGGAGGCACATAGGTCAGCGGGTTCGAGCCTCATCGTTGCACATTTGTATTTATGGGGGTCTGTCTATGAAGCAATGTGAAGAGCAGTCCCATGGACGTTAAATCTTGGCTGAGAGTCAGCCCCGAAAGAATATTTTTGGTTTCCGTATTGTTGGACAAAGTCTGTCTAGATTTTGCTACGGCATCTCTGACGCCTTAATCGCGAAGCTTGAAGTCTATAATTTAAACCTTTGCTCGGGCATTATAATTGCAATGAACGAGATGCAAAGGCTTTGGGCCACTCGCTTTCGTATGATAACGAGCAATTAGTTAATCCACTTGAGGTGCAATATTGGCTGATACCCAGCAGTTTGAAAGTTCCCGCCAGTTTTTATTGCGTGAACTGTAAGGTCATTAATATGCATGCATTACGACAAATATAAAATGTCGTTGTCAGTTCACACTATGTACAAAGTCATTTTTAATATTAAAACGGTGAGGTATTTATTTATCAATTCATATTACAATATTGCGTAAGCAAAAGTGTCCATTGTCAGCCTAAAACGGCCCTGGTCTTCACCATTCGTCAAGCGATCTCAAAATTGAAATAGCGTTTCCCCGCTGGACATCAATGGAAAGTCTCTGGCGTAAGAATTGTGTGGCCCTTTTGTCCTCAGTAGTTATCTTCAAACGTTCGCCCAATTTAGTAAGCAGTCTCTCAGTCAGGAGGCCCGGTGGTCCCAAGGTCTCGAAGGCCACTGGGTTGAAGTTATGGGGTCTTGTCAGTTTGGTGTATTTGTTCGTTATTTTCTGCCACGGTCGCAGCGTGACCCGCTGTAAATGAACCGAACCCGACCATTAAGGGAGAAAGTGAATTGGTTACGGTGGCGTCCCATATGAGGACCCGGCCTCGTTCAAAGGGGATGAGAGTCATCCCGTCGGGACGCTTGCCGTCGTTTCTGGTTTGTCCAGTTAGTTTTAACGTGCTTGGGTAGCCTGCCGTCCTAAGGACTCTTGCTATTATATCAATAATAGCCGCATGACGTGGCCGACAACCTTCACTGAGAGTGCAGGATAGAGCGTGGTTATCTCTAGTGCCCACCACCTCTCCGCATCGGCATATGTAAGGGTGAACGAGCGGCGTACCGAGTCGGAGACCAACACATATTCTTGTAGTGCATTATTCATTAAGGTTCCTAATGATGCACTGGGTAGGGCGTGTAGCCAATCGCTTGCATGGTTTGCAGATGTTGCTCTAAGTCGAGCCCTAGTGGAGTCATTGTCTGTTTGATCAGTAAGTAAACGAGCATGTTGATCGGCTAGCAGGGCCGACCATTCACTCTGAGACGTGACGCCGTTTGGTGAATTTCCAAGAAGCTCAGCCAAACTGCTCGTGACTTGATCTCGCATGGAGGTGAATTCGAGCTGGCCGGCTTGGTCAAGGAGCTCGCAGACCCTGCCGGAAACCTGAAGGGTAGTAGCAACTATCGCAGGGAGTGCTAATAATGCGGGGTCTGGTAAGCCAAGCCCCTTCTTGGCTGTTGGCAAGAAAATCTGTCGTTTGGCTGTATCGTCCAGTTCGATGTTTAGCAGATTGGTTATTGTATTGGCTGTAAGAACGTTAAGCATCGTAACTCGTCCGTTTTGTCAGAAAGTTCGATACCCCTAAGAATATGAGTCAGACGTATAGCTGAGTAAGAGCACCTCAGCAGGTAAACGCCACTATGGCATCCTATCAGAGGAAGGCGCTCTGAAGCGGTACTTAATTTACCTAGCCACTTCTGCAGTACGGGGGAGACACCTTCCCGAAGTAGGGGTACTCCTAGGAGTTCTACTTCGTTTGCGCTGAGTATCTTGCAGCCCGGTAACCAGTGCGTGCTTTCGGAGGTCGTTGGATCTGCATCGGGATTCCATAAGAACAGTTCGCATTTCGAGGGGTTTAGGGCTAAGCCGCTTACCTTCTCGAAATCGATAACCTTCTGCAAATCATTAGCGATTGTGGACGCGTTGCCGGCCAGTACGCCGTCGTCCAAGTACCACATGTTAAGCGGGCTTTCGGGTGATTTGATCAGGTCGTTAACTGCCAGGCAAAATAAAGGTGGACTAAGGGGGTCTCCTTGTTGTATACCTGTCTCGGATGATAATATTAGGTCAGACGTTACAAGGCAAGTTGGACGTTTATATGAGGACTCGACATAATGGTACATGTCTGGGATGGACTCCTTGACTGTCCTTAGCAAATGGTCTCTTCTTACAGTATTAAGCATTTGCAAAAATCCAGATTGAGCAAATACGTGGGGCAAGTTCTGGAGGCCAGGAAAGAGCGAGTATGAACCGCTGTTTCTACCCGGGCTTTGACCGAGAACCCCAGTTGTCGGTCGTCTATTAGGTGTGTCAATGGTGTCCGAGTGGATGGAGTCCCATCACTTGAAACTGGCACCCGACAAGACGGAGGCGATGTACCTAACAGGCAGAAAGAGGACGACCAGCATTAACCTCGTGATGGCGGGCCACCCGATAGAAATCAGAAAGAAGGTAAAGTACCTTGGGGTCATGCTAGACACTGGACTGACCGGATCGGCACACGTTAAGTACGTGGCCGAAAAGGCCCAAAGGGTCTCCCTGAACCTGGCGCGGACCATGCCTAGGGTCGGTGGGGTGGCTGAGGTGAAAAGAAGGCTCCTGGCCTCGGTGGCCGAATCAACGGCGCTATACGCAGCCCCAGTCTGGGGGGACATGGCAATGCGGACGGCGAAAAATAGGGGGGCACTAAGGTCGACCCAACGAACGCTGGCAATCAGGGTAAGCCGGGCGTATCGAACAGTCTCGACCGAAGCTCTCCTGGTCCTAGCCAAAATGCTGCCATGGGACCTCCTAGTGGCTGAACGAAGTAAAATGTATCTAGACGAAGGTCTGGATCTTATCAGGGCCAGGAGTGCCACCATATCGGCCTAGCATGAGGAATGGGCGCAGGTAAGACCCGGTGTGACCACAGGTACCACACACTGATACCGGACCTCAAGGCATGGTATGACCGCCGACACGGGGAGCTTTCCTACTAGCCGACTCAGGTTCTGACCGGACACGGCCAGTTCCAGAGCTACCTGTCAAGGATCAAGAAGGCCATTAGCGATATTTGCGTACTGTGCGACTCTGGAGAAACGGACAACGTAGAGCATACTGTTCTGCGGTGTGATGCTCTCAGGGAAGCACGGGACGCAGCACCAACCGCTGTGAGAGGCCGACCCATCCCCCTATCCAACCGCAGATAGACATGCGGGATGATAGTCAGGGATAGAGCTGATTGAAGGAGAACGGCAGAGACGCCTCTCCCACGGCTTCGATGTAATGCCAAAGTAATACCGAGCCTGGGGGGTGGGGAGGAATCCGGGTTTAGTGGGTTTGCGAGTCTCACACTAGTCACGCAGGCTGCTAGTGGCGCATGTGCATCACTGCATTCCCGAAAACCTCCCAGAAAAAAAAAGGTGTGTGAGCGGTCCCGTGTTATCTCTTATGCTGACCTTCGAAGCAATCCTACTGTAGGCATGATGAGCATGCTATCGGTCGGATAGAGCCGCACTTCTTTTCGCGAAGTTCCGCACACTTTTCTACGAAAACATTGTACATGTGCTATGTATGTTATCATTGTGCCATAGCACATAATAAAATAACTGGCGCATTTGCATTGGTAAAGTCAGATTTTTTTTAGTGAAGTTTCAGTTTTGTTAGTACTTTGTACGACCCTGCGCAGGATACGAGGCCGTGCCGTAGAAAGGTATGGAGCTATCTTCGCCAATTCTTTGTCAAAGCTTTTCTGCTGCAGCATCACAATGCACTTCAGAAGTGTTACAAAGACCACCGCTAACTCCCTTTCATCAGTGATGTTTGTTCTAGTATCAAATACTCTCCCCCTAATAAAATGTCTTCCTCTTCCTCATTTGACTCTTGTCACTCATACACTACAATAACACGGTTGACACTTATACCGTTGTCAGTTGTTCCCGGCATGGTATTCACGAGAGGCAGATCAGTGATCTCTTCGCTAGGGCCAGGCAGGTAGGATGCATAATATCCCGTACACTCCTGAGAGCAGAGTCAACAGATGTGGATGGGCCGTCGCAACGTGTCACGTCTTTGACAATCACACACTCCTAAACTCACAATCGACCTCCTCTTCTGAATTTCACAGCCTTGGTCTTCATCGCGTTTATTTCTAGCTGCCTCTAGACAAGGAACACCTCTGCCAGAGAAGTGATGCGCTTGTTGGCATCCAGGTTGTGATGAGAGACCACTATGTCATCAAATATATGCCACGCTTGCCTACAAAACCTCTCGTGGCTTACTACCGGCGGATATAGTATTTCCCTTGGTACCTAGGCGGAGAAGGCAACTGCGTAGAGCGACAGTATTTGTGATACCGCGGATCAAAAAGAAACTTAGGTCTCATTCCCTATTGTGTCGACTGCCGCATGTTTGGAGCGCTCTACCACGACGCATACGATCTCTCTCCTCTGTGAGTATATTTGTGCGGGAATTGAAAAAGTATCTTGCTACCTGCTCTGGTATAACAGATCGATAAGGGTATTAGCAGGCGTTGTGAAGTGAAGAGCTGCGGAGATGGAAATTAATTCATGAGTTATAGGAGCCACCATACAAAAGGGTCGGCAATGCTGTTGTGACGAGCGTTTTTCCTTGCTACAATGATGAATCACACCGATGAACTGATCACCATATATAACCATGTGACTGTGTAAATTCACTCTATTTTATGAGATGTCTTTTTTGTAATGCAGTTTCGCAAATAAACCACGTTCTGAATCTGAATAAAGCTGAAAACTTCAGTGGTTCTATTAACGACGCAAGTGGAGCAATAATTGTCTCCTGAGAGCGTGTGCACTGTAAATATTACTCAATCTCGTGTAGGGTGGGCTGAGACCAATCTATACATTATATATATATATATATATATATATATATATATATAGGATCGGTTCTGGGACAGGTTCTAAAGAATCTTCCCTCGCCTATTAACGGGGTTCTCGAGCTGCAGGGTCTGCCTAGGGGTGTCGAGATGGTCGGTTATGCCGACGACTTGGCCCTTCTGGTCACGGCCCGTAGTACGGGAGCACTAGAGTCAGCCGCCAATGAGGCCTTGCTGATGGTGACAGACTGGATGGAAGACCATTCATTAAAACTGTTAAATTAAACTGGCACCGCACAAGACTGAGGCGCTGTACCTAACAGGCAGAAAAATGACCAAAAACATACAGGTCGAAGTAGCAGGTCACCCAATTGTTTTGGGAAAAAAGGCAAAGTACCTCGGGGTGATACTTGACAAGGGACTGACTGGCGCAGCGCACATACAGCACGTGTCAGCAAAGGCCCGAAAGGTGGCCAGCAATCTGGCGCGCCTGATGCCAAGAGTCGGAGGAGTTGGAGAAGAAAAGCGCCGCCTTTTGGCAACTACTGCAGAATCCGTCGCCCTTTACGGAGCACCGGAGCACTTAGGACGGCATGCAACAGGAGAAAGCTGAGGTCGGCGCAACGGCCGGTGGCCATAAGGGTCTGCCGCGCATTCCGTACCGTGTCGACTGAGGCACTACTTGTCGTGTCCAAGATGCTGCCATGGGATTTGCTGGCCGGGGAGCGAGCAGAACGAGCGCTGGACGGTGATCTAGACCCCACACGGGCTAGATTAGCGACTTTGGACTTTTGGCAGAAAGAATGGGTGAGGGCAGCAGCTCCTGGGGGGGTCACCAAGGGTCGCTGGACCAAAAGTCTGATCCCGGAGCTACGGCAATGGTACGACTGCAGACACGGCGAGCTATCTTATTATGCGTCCCAGGTGCTGACCGGCCACGGTCAGTTCCAGACGTATATGGCTAAGATTAACAAAGTTTAAGTCGACTCCTGCGTACTATGCGATTCGGGGGAACCGGACGATGTAGAGCACACTGTTCTGCATTGTGGGGCCCTCCGGGAAGCGCGGGACGCGGGGGCGGCCGCTGTGCGAGGCCGACCAGTCAACGAGGTCGTCACCCTGGAAGAGCGGCATTGAAAGAAGGTATTGCTCACTTTGATGCGATCATGTCCACGAAGGTGGTCAGAGATACTGCCAGGAGAGCTCGTCCTAGTGTCCACTCAGGCTCCGGTCGAGAGGGGGAATCTGTAGACGGGAGGCGGGTGGGTGATAGGCAGGCGGACCAGGCTAGGCAAATACAGCAAAGGATTCCCCAGATGATGACTCTCGGCGCACCCACAGGCGGGCGGGCTGCGGAAGGTATCAACGGCCTTCTTGAAGTCGCCGCCCCGCACCAAAGCGGGCTAGGGCGACTGTAAGAAGGCTAGAGTAGGGAGGAGAGGCAAACTGGCCACTCCCATGGATACGAAGCGATGCCTAGCAGTTAATGTTCCCTGGGGGTGGGGGGGAGGCGGTTGTTAGTGGGTTTGTGAGTCCCACACTAGTTACTGGCTGTGGTGGCGCATGTACATCACGATTCCCGTAATCCCCCATATTAATGCTGAGAGGTTTCAGCATATAAAAAAATATATATATTTATATATATATATATATATATACGGGTCATTCAGAAAGTTTAGTACTTCTTTCGAGGTTTGATAGAGCTCGGCAAGAAAACAAATTTTCCCTATGGAGGGAGGACGCGGGAACGTCTTGTTTAGGAGTGAGGATGAAATTTAGAAAAGTCGTTATTTGCCTTATTTTCTCCTACATAGTTGTACAAAATCTACGTTTGCGGGAGAACCAGTCAACGCATGAAGCAACCAGTGTGTTTGGCGGAAAATTTTGCATAACCTAAATGACACCTAACGCAAGCTAGCGAAAGACAAATAGGTGGAATAAAGAAAGTCATAAAAATTCGATTTGATGTTATAACTTACGTTGAAAGCTTTCACGTGCAAAATCGTAAAATTTTGCCATTACGCTTAAATGACGAACACTCTCTGACGATAGCAAATTTAATGCCCGTCATTTTCGTACCAAAGTGATGGTGCTGCGTTACGTAGTTGCTGAGAAACTAGGCTTTTTCGACAGCCATATCGAAAGCAAAGGCATGCATACTTCCTAGCATCTTGACCTGCTTTACCACAGAAACCACTTGCGCACGTCTAGAAACACACCAGCATTTGTTTATTATAATAAGTGCTCGAAGTTCCGTCCGCCTACCACTAAACACGTTCTGTAGCGATTGCACAGGCTCTCTTGCACTCGTGTAAATATGTTAGGCATTGCCCTAACGGCGTCAGCAGCGTTGAATATACGGTCAACCAGATCTTCACGCGATTCAACGGGGGTTTCGTAGACAACACTCTTTAGGTACTCCCGCAAAAAAAGTCGAGGCTTGTTAAATCGGAGGATCGAGGTGGCCAAGCTATAGACCCGCCTCGGCCGATCTACCGATTCTCGAATGTCTCGTTTAGGTATTCTCGAACCGTAGCAGACTTGTGTGGCGGCGCATCGTCATGCTGGAACCACATTCTTAGACGAACGCTTTCCGGGACGCTTTCCAATAACTGGGGTAACGTATAAATCAAAAACGTGCGATACGCAGCTGCATCTTATCTGGCGGGAAGTATGTGGGGACCTATAAGGTAGTCGTCCACCATGCCCGCCCAGACATTCACCGAGAAGCGATCCTGGCGGTTATGCCCGCGAGTCATATTCGGGTTTTCGTAGGCCCACCAATGAGTGTTGTGTGCATTAAACACACCATCTTGGCTAAACGAAGCCTCATCCGTAAACAGAACAAGTGCAGGGAACCTGTCCAGTATATCCACTTTTTCCAAAAACTGTCAACAGTATTCAGTACGTAGCTGAAAGTCACTGGGTCGCGGAGCTTGAATTCACTGGTACCGGTATGAATGCAGTCCTTCATCGGTCAGTGTCCTTTGCACAGTAGCGAGACTAACCCCGGCATACACAGATAACTCTAATGCTCAGAGAAGGCCGTTCGGCTAGTTCTTGAAGAATGAGTTCTTCCACATCAGCTGTTCTTGTCGTCCGTGTCCGTCCAGAGTCGTAGTAACGGCCATGGAATGACCCACGTAACTGACTGTATATATTAGTAAACGTGCGACTATTAGGTATGAGTCTATTTGGATAACGCTCTGCGTATAGCCTATATGTATATTTGGTACGAAAATGACGGGCATTAAATTTGCTATCGTCAGAGAGTGTTCGTCATTTGAGCGTAATGGCAAAATTTTACGATTTTGCACGTGAAAGCTTCAACGTAAGTTATAATAACAAATCGAATTTTTATGACTTTTTTTTATTCTACCTATTTGTCTTTCGCTAGCTTGAGTTAGGTGTCATTTAGGTTATGCAAAATTTTCCGCCGAACATGCCACTGGTATGATCGGTTGCTTCATGCGTTGACTGGTTCTCCCGCAAACGTAGATTTTGTACAACTATGTAGGAGAAAATAAGGCAGAATAACGACTTTTCTAAATTTCATCCTCACTCCTAAACAAGACGTTCCCGCGTCCTCCCTCCATCGGGAAAAATTGTTTTCTTGCCGAGCTCTATCAAACCTCGAAAGAAGTACTAAACTCTCTGAATGACCCTGTATATATATATATATATATATATATATATATATATATATATATATATATATATATATATATATATATATATATATAAATATATATATATATATTTTTTTTTTTTATATGCTGAAACCTTTAAGCATTAATATGGGGGATTACGGAAATTGTGATGTACATGCGCCACCACAGCCAGTGACTAGTGTGGGACTCACAAACCCACTAACACCCGCCTCCCCCCACCCCCAGGGAACGGTAACTGCTAGGCATCGCTTCGTATCCATGGGAGTGGCCAGTTTGCCTCTCCTCCCTACTCCAGCCTTCTTACAGTCGCCCTAGCCCGCTTTGGTGCGGGGCGGCGACTTCAAGAAGGCCGTTGATACCTTCCGCAGCCCGCCCGCCTGTGGGTGCGTCGAGAGTCATCATCTGGGGAATCCTTTGCTGTATTTGCCTAGCCTGGTCCGCCTGCCTATCACCCACCCGCCTCTTGTCTACAGATTCCCCCTCTCGACCGGAGCCTGAGTGGACGCTAAGACGAGCTCTCCTGGCAGTCTCTTTGACCACCTTCGTGGACATGATCGCATCAAAGTGGGCAATACCTTCTTTCCAGGCCGCCGCTGAAGTCATCATATTTCAATTGCAATTTTTTCAATTTCAAACGTGGTTTATTCACGGAACTGCATTTCACAACGCTTAAGTTCTCGGTAAATAAAAATGGTTGAAAAAATATGAATCAAACGACAAAGCAGATAATTTATCTCGACAAAATCCAAGGAGTGCTTTGTATAAGCACTTTACACACAATAGTATTACAGTGGTTTATGATTTACACAAGAACTTCAAAGCAGCAATTGGTGCGTTTGTTAGAACGCCGAACACCACATGAGGCAACAAACTTGCAAATATAACACACAAACGAAGTAGTCCACTAGTACAGCATCAACACAACTTTCAACAACTATGACTAAAAACATGTGGATAAAAACAATCAAAAACGAAGTGTGTCCTCATATACGAAGCACAACATTTGTAATACCAACTATACCTAGATCACACGCCTGGTTCCGACTGTGAAATTAACAGCCACTGCTTTAACTCGCGAGAGAAGAGGTGTTTCGTGGTGAGGCATCTTATGCGTTTAGGAATGCGGGTCCAGGTTTCAGGAAGGCGGTACGCAAGTGCGTGTTGACTAGACTTCAAGGATACAGAGGGCACTGCACAAGTTGTTGCGCGCCTACCTGATGTTCGACTCATGGTAGGAACTAGTGCAAATGCAATCTCCATAGGCACAATACCACGCGAAATTTTGTACGCCAACATTGAAACCCGCAAGGAGTAAATGCTTTCTACCTTGAGTAGGTTAAAACGAATGAGCAAGTCACGGACCGACTCCCTTCGCCTTCTAGCAAAATTGCTCTAATTGCATCATTCTGTATCACTTGTGCTCTTTGGAGAATTCCGTCGTAGCCACCTCCCCAGAGAAGGATTCCATAGCATAGAACTGGTAAGAACACGGCCTTGTACACCAGAAGTAAGCCCTCTGTGGGTACCCCAATCAATTTCATTTTACACAGCGTAGATATTACAGCATAGCACTTTGGTGCAATGTAATCCAGATGGGGATGCCATCTCATGTTTTCCTGGAGAACGAGCCCCAGGCACCTATATGGGTGACGACCTCGTTGACTGGTCGGCCTCGCACAGCGTAGGTCCGGGATCAGACTTTTGATCAGCGACCCTTGGTGACCCCCCCAGGAGCTGCTGCCCTCACCCATTTTTTCTGCCAAGAGTTCAAAGTAGCTAATCTAGCCCGTGTGGGGTCTAGATCACCGTCCAGCGCTCGTTCTGCTCGCTCCCCGGCCAGCAAATCCCATGGCAGCATCTTGGACACGACAAGCAGTGCCTCAGTCGACACGGTACGGAATGCGCGGCAGACCCTTATGGCCACCGGCCATTGCGCCGACCTCAGCTTTCTCCTGTTGCATGCCGTCCTAAGTGCCCTGTCTGCCCATGCCGGTGCTCCGTAAAGGGGGACGGATTCTGCAGCAGTTGCCAAAAGGCGGCGCTTTTCTTCTCCAACTCCTCCGACTCTTGGCATCAGGCGCGCCAGATTGCTGGCCACTTTTCGGGCCTTTGCTGACACGCGCTGTATGTGCGCTGCGCCAGTCAGTCCCTTGTCGAGTATCACCCCGAGGTACTTTGCCTTTTTTCCCAAAACAATTGGGTGACCTGCTACTTCGACCTGTATGTTTTTGGTAATTTTTCTGTCTGTTAGGTACAGCGCCTCAGTCGTGTGCGGTGCCAGTTTTAATAAATGGTCTTCCAGTCTGTCACCATCAGCAAGGCCTCATTGGCGGCTGTCTCTAGTGCTCCCGTACTACGAGCCGTGACCAGAAGGGCCAAGTCGTCGGCATAACCGACCATCTCGACACCCCTAGGCAGACCCTGCAGCTCGAGAACCCCGTCATAGGCGAGGTTCCACAGGACCGGTCCCAGAACCGATCCTTGCGGGACCCCTGCAGTAACTGCGTTGCTCTGATCGCCGGCCAGCAGGCCTCTCTTTGACAGGTACGATGCTATGATTCGACGAAGGTAGGGCGAGATGCCCTTGCGCTCCATCGCTTGCATTGCCACTTTCCAGCTCATCGAGTTAAAGGCGTTCTTGACGTCTAGGAGAATGAGCAGCACAAAGTCCCGTGTTTTGGGGGTCTTCGTTAGCTGCTCACCTGCCCGTCTCAGTACTCTTGCCAGGGCGTCGAACGTGGACCGTCCCTTCCGAAAGCCATACTGTGCTTCTGATAGAGCCCCTTTGGCTTCGATCTTGGCGTTGAGCCGGTCAACCAGTACGTTCTCTAAGATCTTACCCATAGTGTCGAGAAGACATATGGGACGGTAGGCAGGCTCTCCTGCAGGGGCATTCCCTCCCCCTTTCGGGATCAGGACCAGGTTAGCCTTCTTCCACAGCCTCGGAAAACGCCCCTCTCTGAGAAGTCTGTTGGCCAGGGTCTGAAAGACTTTTGGCCAGCGTTTCACTAGCAGCCTCGCCGCTCCAGGAGGAACTCCGTCCGGGCCGGGTGCCTTTCCGGGTGTCAACCTTTTCCTTGCTCGCTCGACCTCATCTAACGTTACCTCTGGAATGTCTTCCGGGGCAACCAGAGACTCCTCCTCTCCTCTCCACGGATGGTCCGGAAAGAGATGGCGAACCGTCTTCTCCAGCACATCCGGTGGTAGTCTAGGAGGTGGTTTCCGGAGCTTGGCCGAGACGATCCGGTAGGGCCGACCCCAAACGTCCCTTGCCACCTCTTCTATCAAAAGCTTCCAAGATTTCGCCTTACTCTTCTCAATAAGCTTCTGCAATGTCCGTCTGGCAGCTCCGTAAGACGCCAGGAGGTCAGCCGATCGTTCGTCCACCGTCCACTCTTGCTCCCCTCGGGCGCCTCTTTCACTCAGCCATGAGCGCTGTCTAGTGTAAGCCCTATTTAGTCTAGTACATTTACGACGTGTTTCGCCAATTTCTTGGTTCCACTAGTGCAACCGGTCGCCGGCGGCGCCCAGAGTTGGTCCGGGGGCCTGCCTTCTCACAGGCCGTTGTGAGAACAGCTGCAATCCGGGTCTCATCCGTGGTTTCCTCTGACAGCTGTCGACAGCCCTCGTCAATCTTCTCCGCCAGAACCCGTCTGCGCGGAGTGGCAGCTGGCTCGGGAGGGGTAGCGACCTCAAACAGGATGTATCTGTGGTCACTTCCGTTTTCCTTCTCATCAACCTGCCAACCTGATATCTTTGGGAAGGCTATGTCATTCTCCATCGTGAGGTCCACGAAAGACTTCTGGTTTCCCCGCGAGAATGTGGGTACTTTCCCGTCGTTTACTAAAAGCAACCCATTTTCTGCCATCCATTCGTCTAGTACCTGGCCCCTATCATTTGTGGTTTTGCTGCCCCACCCGACGCTGGCTGAGTTGAAGCCCCCGGTGAGGACGATTCCCTTTCCCGTATGAACGCGTAGGCTCTGCCCCAGACTATCGAGAAACACATTGAACTCCCTAAGTTCCCTATTTGGTGAAAAATTGCAAGAATATAAAACCCCTAGCCCTTCTATTTCTACCCATGCGAACCCTGAACCGGACCCCCGACTTCTAGCCGATAAATGCCTACTATCCCCCGTCCACCAGGTGCCTGAGTCATGTCCCGTATCAAGGCTGATAACACCCTTCCGGAGTGCAATGCCTTTGTTCGGTTCCGATACTAGAGCAAGCTCAATACCCCTGTGCTGGATTGTTTGGTCCAGCAGGGCGTGGGCTGCTCTACATCGGTTCGGGTTGACCTGTATGACCTTAATCATTGGGATTATTACCTGTCCCTCCCTCTATCCCCTCGGAACTAACCTGTTGCCTCCTGGCTGTCGTCCTAGGCGCCTTGAAACCGTCCTCGACTGTTGGCACCCTGGCCTTAAGTTTCCGCTCCTTCTTAGCCAGCTTGCTCTCCCTTTCTTCTATCCTCTTTCTTTCCTCTTCTGTGTGCTGTATGGCCCTCTGCTTTACAGCCTCGCGTCGCTCCTGCAGGGCTTTAGCAAACGCCGAGCAGGCCGTAGAGGCCGCCGAGTGCCCCTCTTTATCACAGACGTGACAGTGAGAATTGGGATTGTCGCATGCCCTCGCGAGATGACCTTCGTTTCCGCACCGATAACATTGCTTGGCGTCTACCTTCGGCTCTTTGCAGTCCTTCGCCATGTGTCCCGCACCCCGGCAATTGTAGCACATGGGCACGGAGACCCATTCCTCAGGTCTGCAAACGGAGCCTCCAATGGTGATGCTCCGTCTGGACAAAAGCCTGGCAGCTGCAGCTGATGGCAGCGTTACCAGACACTGCCAATAGCCATTTTTCCCCATGCGGGGGTCTTCAGTGCGAAGGGGGATGTCTTCGGACAGCCCCCAACGCCTGCCGTAGCGTTCCTTCTATCTGCTTTTTGTCGGCGAAAGGGTCAATGTTCTCAAAAAGCTCAGCGATAACCTGGGCTACCCTAAGCTCCTCGGCTCCTTTCTTCATTCATCTCCTTACCGCATCTGGAGCACAGGGGAGCACTATCCGCAGCTTTTTTTGCCGTCTCTTCTGGCCCTTCTCCCCCCCCAAAGCTTTCCCTCAGATAGTTTTTTGCTGAAGCCCCTCTATTCTAGCCTTCATTTTCTTCAGCCTCCCGCTGAAATCCCTCTATTTGGTCCTCATCTCAGAGTTTTCCCCCTCAAGCCGGGTAATCATTCCTACCCCCCATTGGTCCCCCCTCCCCATGCTTGCCTCTGGGTCCTCAGTCTCCGTGTCCGAGTTGGGCACCAGCACCAGTACGTCGGCGCGGTGCACGCCCGCCGCACGTTGGCGCGGTGCACGTCAAAGTGCACGTCCCCGCACACACACGCGACCACACACACTCCACGTGTACGTAGCAGTCACAAACAACACAGAAGCTATGCCCGTCACCAATTCACCAGATCACTAGAGCACCGAGTAAACGCCAAATCGATAGCACAGGGCAGCAAACTAAGCAAACACTGCGCAAGCGAAACACCAAATTCAAGCAAATCCCGCACCGTCGGGAACCGACGTCCGTCCTGTGAGGTGCTTAAGGTGTGCGCTAGATCTCTCACTAAGTGTGGTAAACTGAGTGCCGTTGCTCAATCCGTTTAGGACCTCAGGTTCTCACGTTTCACCGTTTCTTCACAGAGCGAAGTTCACACACGACCGCTCATGGTGCGTGCTAGCACTCAGTGTTTGCTTAGTTTGCTGCCTTGTGCTATCGATTTGGCGTTTTCTCGGTGACCTAGTGATCTGGTGAATTGGTGACGGGCATAGCTTCTGTGTTGGTTGTGACTGCTACGTACACGTGGAGTGTGTGTGGTTGCGTGTGTGTGCGTGCGGCGAGCGTGCGCGGGGACGTGCACTTCGACGTGCACCGCGCCAACGTACGGCGGACGTGTGCCGCACCGGCGTACGGTTGACGTGCGCGGCGCCGACGTACGGTGGACGTGTGCCGCACTGGCGTACGGTTGACGTGCGCGGCGCCGACGCACGGCGGACATGCACCGCGCCCACGTGCGGCGAGCGCGCACTGCGCTGACGTGCACCGCGTCGACGTACGGCGAACGTGCACCGCGCCGGACGTGCGGACGTGCGCCGCGCCGACGTGGTACGCAAGTGATACCTTTAGTGGTACATGTGTGATACTGTGGTACATCTGCGATACAATTGTACCATTTGTGATACATGTGTGGTGCCTTTGTGGTACTTTTCGCACCCTGCCTGCCTGAGGCTGACCTCTTCGAGGTCGACACCGGGATAAAAGGGGAGAACGATGAGTGCCCAGGAAACGGGGGGGCGGGCGAGATAGATAAGGGAGGGAACTCCTTCAGGAGTAGTAGGGCACTTCCCAGAACTCCTGAGGGAAAGGGTAGTCAGGGAGAGGGCCCAAGCGGGGTAACTAGGATGGAGGAAGAAGGGGCGGCCACACCGACGGTGCTGGTGCCCAACTCGGACACGGAGACTGAGGACCCAGAGGCAAGCATGGGGAGGGGGGGACCAAAGCCATGAGGATAAGGAGGACAATGATAAGGGGGGAAATAGCAAGGCGGGTCAAAAAAGGGCACGTCTCAGCACGCCTCCTAAAGAAACGGACAAGGACGCCGCAAAAACAGGGGGCAAAAAGTGGCTTAATATCCTGGCCAACAGATTAAAGGGATACACTTCTGGGGAGCTGCCTGTTTCGCTGTGGCCGGCTGACGAACCAGTAGGCGAGGACTACGACTCGGCTTTAGCCAGCCTACTCACCTGGACGGGGGTGCTAGACCAGCTATGCGGAAAACACCCTACCACCAAGGGAGAAATCAAGATTGCGGTTGAGGAATTGGGAAAGGCGGCTAGAAGGATTAAGAGGCAGGGCAAAAAAAGGGATTAAAGGGAGGAGGATAAAAGGGCGGAACACATAGGAATGATTACCGGTCTTGAGGGGGAAAACTCCGAGATGAGAACCAAAATAGAGGGATTTCAGCGGGAGGCTGAAGAAATGAACGCTAGAATAGAGGGGCTTTAGCAAAAACTATCTGAGGGAAAGCTCCGGGGGGGGGGCGAGAAGGGCCTGGAGAGACGGCAAAAAAGCCGCGGATAGTGCTCCCCTGTGCTCCAGATGCGCTAAGGAGATGAATGAAGAAAGGGCCGAGGAGCTTAGGGTAGCCCAGGTTATCGCTGAGCTTGACACAGCCCTTCAGGCGGCTCAGTCGGATGAAGAGCTACTCACGGTTCTCCAGAAAAACTGGCCCGAGAAGATGTTCCAGAGGGCCTCGCCAACCCAGCAAGGCATCTTGTCAGCAAGGGAGACCCGGGCTCTTATCATACGGGAAGGCTCAAAGAGGGACTCAGCGTTGCTGGCCCAACTAGCGATGCAGTTCCCCTCGGTTCCAGAGACAGCCAAAGTCCCGGTGGACAGGCTCGCGGTTTTCCGGAGCAGGGATGCCTTGGAGCTGGAATGTGATGGAGCCGAGGATACTCCCATGAGTGTCAAGTGCACGTCACGCACTTTAGTCGTTGGAGTAATCCCTGAAGCGGGCGGGTTTCTTAGGCTACTGACTAAGGTGGTACTGAATGCAAAGGCGGAGCTAAATGAGGAGAGGTTTACCCTTCAGGTGCCGGAAGAGTACCAAACTGACGGCACACGAAGGGCCCTTGAGGCCCTCTGCCGCCGGGTGGGCTGTGACGCCGAGTTAGTCACTCCGAAAACTCCTACAGGTGGGTCGATAAAGCATGGTAGTGCTGGACCCCCTCTGGTTCAAAGCACGATCAGGATAAAGGCCGCTGAGGGGAAGACCTTTGAAGAGACCCTACAGAGCGTTCGGCCTTTCGTTCAGCCGGGGGTGACGGGCCTGAAGGTTGGCGGGGTCTTCAAAACCAAAGAAGGAGACCTGGTTATAAAGGTCTGGGAGAGCAAGGCCGGCGCCGGGAGCTCTTTCGCCGACATTCTCCGGAACAGCTCCAACCTGGAGGTTGATCGGAGGGTAGGCGGGGTCCCCAAGGCCATTGTTCCTCGGAACATTGACCCTTTCGCCGACAAAAAGCAGATAGAAGCAACGCTACGGCAGGCGTTGGGGCTGTCCGAGGACACCCGCCTTCGCACTGAAGACCCCCGCATGGGAAAAAATGGCTATTGGCAGTGTCTAGCAACGCTGCCATCAGCTGCAGCTGCCAGGCTTTTGTCCAGACGGAGCATCACCATTGGAGGCTCCGTTTGCAGACCTGAGGAATGGGTCTCCGTGCCCATGTGCTACAATTGCCGGGGTGCGGGACACATGGCGAAGGACTGCAAAGAGCCGAAGGTGGACGCCAAGCGATGCTATCGATGCGGAAACGAAGGTCATCTCGCGAGGGCATGCGACAATCCCAATTCTCACTGTCACGTCTGTGATAAAGAGGGGCACTCGGCGGCCGGGCCTGCCCGGCGTTTGCTAAAGCTCTGCAGGAGCGACGCGAGGCTGTAAAGCAGAGGGCCATACAGCGGACAGAAGAGGAAAGAAAGAGGATAGAAGAAAGGGAGAGCAAGCTGGCTAAGAAGGAGCGGAAACTGAAGGCCAGGGTGCCAACAGTCGACGAGGACGGTTTCAAGGCGCCTAGGACGACAGCCAGGAGGCAACAGGTTAGTTCCGAGGGTATCGAGGGAGGGACAATTAACAATCACAATGATTAGGGTCATACAGGTCAACCTGAACCGATGTAGAGCAGCCCACGCCCTGCTGGACCAAACAATCCAGCACAGGGGTATTGAGCTTGGTCTAGTATCAGAACCGAACAAAGGCATTGCTCTTCGGAAGGGTGTTATCAGTCTTGATACGGGACGTGACTCAGGCACCTGGTGGACGGGGAATAGTAGGCATTTATCGGCTAAAAGTAGGGGTTCCGGTTCAGGGCTCGCATGGGTAGAAATAGAAGGGCTAGGGGTTTTATATTCTTGCTATTTTTCACCAAATAGGGAACTTAGGGAGTTCAATGTGTTTCTCGATAGTCTGGGGCAGAGCCTACGCGTTCATACGGGAAAGGGAATCGTCCTCACCGGGGACTTCAACTCAGCCAGCGTCGGGTGGGGCAGCAAAACCACAAATGATAGGGGCCAGGTACTAGAAGAATAAATGGCAGAAAATGGGTTGCTTTTAGTAAACGACGGGAAAGTACCCACATTCTTGCGGGGAAACCAGAAGTCTTTCGTGGACGTCACGATGGCCAATGACATAGCCTTCCCAAAGATATCGGGTTGGCAGGTTGATGAGGAGGAAAACGGAAGTGACCGCAGATACATCCTGTGTGAGGTCGCTACCTCTCCCGAGCCAGCTGCCA
Organism: Dermanyssus gallinae; assembly: GCA_003439945.1. Lineage (NCBI taxonomy): Eukaryota > Metazoa > Arthropoda > Arachnida > Mesostigmata > Dermanyssidae > Dermanyssus > Dermanyssus gallinae. Next base: position 157,525 of record QVRM01006817.1, read on the forward strand.
CTCCGCGCAGACGCTGGCAGATGCGCAAGCTAAACCAGCGGGTTCTGGCGGAGAAGATTGACGAGGGCTGTCGACAGCTGTCAGAGGAAACCACGGATGAGACCCGGATTGCAGCTGTTCTCACAATGGCCTGTGAGAAGGCAGGCCCCCGGACCAACTCTGGGCGCCGCCGGCGGCCGGTGCACTGGTGGAACCAAGAAATTGGCGAAACACGTCGTAAATGTACTAGACTAAATAGGGCTTACACTAGACAGCGCTCATGGCTGAGTGAAAGAGTCGCCCGAGGGGAGCAGGAGTGGACGGTGGACGAACGATCGGCCGACCTCCTGGCGTCTTACGGAGCTGCCAGACGGACATTGCAGAAGCTTATTGAGAAGAGTAAGACGAAATCTTGAAAGCTTCTGATAGAAGAGGTGGCAAGGGACGTTTGGGGTCGGCCCTACCGGATCGTCTCGGCCAAGCTTCGGAAACCACCTCCTAGACTACCATCGGATGTGCTGGAGAAGACGGTTTGCCATCTCTTTCCGGACCACCCGTGGAGAGGAGAGGAGGAGTTTCTGGTTGCCCCGGAAGACATTCCGGAGGTAACGTTAGATGAGGTCGAGCGAGCAAGGAAAAGGTTGACACCCGGAAAGGCACCCGGCCCGGACGGAGTTCCTCCTGGAGCGGCGAGGCTGCTAGTGAAGCGCTGGCCAAAAGTCTTTCAGACCCTGGCCAACAGACTTCTCAGAGAGGGGCGTTTTCCGAGGCTGTGGAAAAAGGCTAACCTGGTCCTGATCCCAAATGGGGGAGGGAATGCCCCTGCAGGAGAGCCTGCCTACCGTCCCATATGTCTTCTCGACACTATGGGTAAAATCTTGGAGAACGTACTGGTTGACCGGCTCAACGCCGAGATCGAAGCCAAAGGGGCTCTATCAGAAGCACAGTATGGCTTTCGGAAGGGACGGTCCACGTTCGACGCCCTGGCAAGAGTACTGAGACGGGCAGGTGAGCAGCTGACGAAAACCTTCAAAACACGGGACTTTGTGCTGCTCATTCTCCTAGACGTCAAGAACGCCTTTAACTCAATGAGCTGGAAAGTGGCAATGCAAGCGATGGAGCGCAAGGGCATCTCGCCCTACCTTCGTCAAATCATAGCATCGTACCTGTCGGAGAGAGGCCTGCTGGCCGGCGATCAGAGCTACGCAGTTACTGCAGGGGTCCCGCAAGGATCGGTTGTGGGACCGGTCCTGTGGAACCTCGCCTATGACGGGGTTCTCGAGCTGCAGGGTCTGCCTAGGGGTGTCGAGATGGTCGGTTATGCCGACGACTTGGCCCTTCTGGTCACGGCCCGTAGTACGGGAGCACTAGAGTCAGCCGCCAATGAGGCCTTGCTGATGGTGACAGACTGGATGGAAGACCATTCATTAAAACTGGCATCGCACAAGGCTGAGGCGCTGTACCTAACAGGCAGAAAAATGACCAAAAACATACAGGTCGAAGTAGCAGGTCACCCAATTGTTTTGGGAAAAAAGGCAAAGTAGCTCGGGGTGATACTCGACAAGGGACTGACTGGCGCAGCGCACATACAGCACGTGTCAGCAAAGGCCCGAAAAGTGGCCAGCAATCTGGCGCGCCTGATGCCAAGAGTCGGAGGAAGTGGAGAAGAAAAGCGCCGCCATTTGGAAACTGCTGCAGAATCCGTCGCTCTTTACGGAGCACCGGCATGGGCAGACAGGGCACTTAGGACGGCATGCAACAGGAGAAAGCTGAGATCGGCGCAACGGCCGGTGGCCATAAGGGTCTGCCGCGCATTCCGTACCGTGTCGACTGAGGCACTACTTGCCGTGTCCAAGATGCTGCCATGGGATTTGCTGGCCGGGGAGCGAGCAGAACGAGCGCTGGACGGTGATCTAGACCCCACACGGGCTAGATTAGCTACTTTAGACTCTTGGCAGAAAGAATGGGTGAGGGCAGCAGCTCCTGGGGAGGTCACCAAGGGTCGCTGGACCAAAAGTCTGATCCCGGACCTACGGCAATGGTACGACTGCAGACACGGCGAGCTATCTTATTATGCGTCCCAGGTGCTGACCGGCCACGGTCAGTTCCAGACGTATATGGTTAAGATTAACAAAGTTCAAGTCGACTCCTGCGTACTATGCGACTCGGGGGAACCGGATGATGTAGGCCACACTGTTCTGCATTGTGGGGCCCTCCGGGAAGCGCGGGACGCGGGGGCGGCCTGGAAAGAAGGTATTGCCCACTTTGATGCGATAATGTCCACGAAGGTGGTCAAAGAGACTGCCAGGAGAGCTCGTCTTAGCGTCCACTCAGGCTCCGGTCGAGAGGGGGGAATCTGTAGACGGGAGGCGGGTGGGTGATAGGCAGGCGGACCAGGCTAGGCAAATACAGCAAAGGATTTCCCAGATGATGACTCTCGACGCACCCACAGGCGGGCGGGCTGCGGAAGGTATCAACGGCCTTCTTGAAGTCGCCGCCCCGCACCAAAGCGGGCTAGGGCGACTGTAGGAAGGCTGGAGTAGGGAGGAGAGGCAAACTGGCCACTCCCATGGATACGAAGCGATGCCTAGCAGTTACCGTTCCCTGGAGGTGGGGGGGAGGCGGGTGTTAGTGGGTTTGTGAGTCCCACACTAGTCACTGCCTGTGGTGGCGCATGTACATCACGATTCCCGTAATCCCCCATATTAATGCTGAGAGGTTTCAGCATATAAAAAAAAAAAAAAAAAAAAATATATATATATATATATATATATATAATATATAATATATATATATATATATATATATATATATATATATACCACAGGCTGTTACTGACGGTTTACCCCAGTTGGCCTTGGACAATGCTATAGAAACCTACGGAAAAAGCATCAAAGACGGCAAACGCTATTGCCAGGATACTTCCGAATATACATGGACCGCGGGCTCGTATAAGGAAACTACTGATGACGGTAGCGAAGTCCATCGCGCTCTTCGGGGCTGCCGTTTGAGCCAGGGTGACTCTTAAGTCAAAAAAGCAAAGTTGATCCTGCGCAAAACATAGCGGATTGCAGCCCTTAGGATAATATAAGGCTACAGAACGGTCAGCAGAAACGTAGCTCCGCTGCTTGCCGGAGAAATCCCCTGGGACCTTCAGGCGACCGAAAGACAGCGCCTGTGGGATATTGGCACACCCATAGAGAGCGACAAAGAAAGAGAGAAAAACGCCACTATAGAGGACTGGCAAGCAGAGTGGGACGCAATTCCCTTTGGTGCCTCCGGAAAGAGTCTAAGCAAACTGCTCCCAAACATACGGGCGTGGATAGCAAGACCGGGAGGGGACTTAACCTTCTACCTAACGCAGGTTCTCACGGGACATGGCAACTTCCAGTCACACCTTTACCAAATAGGGAAGTCCCCATCAGAAACATCCCTTTTTTGCAACGAAGCCGTGGAAGACACCCCACAACACATACTCCTCAGGTGCCAGGCATGGGAGGAGGCCAGAACCATGGCAATTAGAAAGATTCGTGAGAGATGGTCCAGAGCGGGACTTACCTATCCCGAAGTACAGGACCCCCCGCGAAATGGTATAAAAGAGTTCGTGGAATACATCCTGTGTTCGACCCAAACATGGGAATTGGGAGAGGAGGTTGCACAGGAGTGCTAAAAACAAAGCACAGAAGATGCAAGGAGAGACAGAATCCTTTTGAGGCCAGCACGGCTGAGGGAAGCGCAACTTTGAATCAAACGGCTTCGCAAGGGCTGGGACAAAGTGCGCTTGACAGGTGGGGGACCCGTGAGTGACCCCGGCCAATTGATCCGATAGGGCACTCGCCACTTCTCCTGATGGCCCATAGCACTGTTCTATAGAGATCTGGGCCATCAGAGAGTGAAGTTTAAGGCGGGAGGTGCGTTTAGTGGGTATGGGTCTCAGCGGCGTAACATCCATCCGCTGGGGTCGAGTCCCACACAGCTCGAGATGGAAACTCCTTCTCGTAGCAGTAGTGCGTAACAGCAGTGCGTAACAGCAAAAAAATGCTATAGAGGGGTCCGCAGCCAAATATGCGGGACTCTAAGGAGGCTAGAGTATCAGATTGTTTTATTGACATGCTCTTTTACAGGCAATATGTCACAATATATGTCAAAGTCATATTTTATTAAAAATACCTACCGTTGGAGCACCTGCATCTGTCAAGTGTAATCACAATATTATACACACACAAACCTATATAATTGTTTTTCTTTTTCTGTATACCCATTGTATACCATATCATAGGGTAATCTAATCTTGCACAATGTCGACAATGTACTGATTTAAAAACTAAGAGCAATTGTTTTCAGCCTTTAGTTCATTGGTTAAACGTCTTCTTAAAACGCCGACCCGCTCCGTATTTCGGATGTCCTGCGAGAGCTCGTTCCATACTTTTGGCAGCATGCAGGCTAGAGAATGCCGCGTTAAGGTCAACCTGCATCTGGAAACCCTAAGTTGGCCCTCATATCGCTGAGACATGAAGGGTTAAGTTGGAATTCGAAATCGCAACCTGGAGGTAGTTTGCCTTTAACCACCTTATGGGCAAGCACGGCTAAATTTGTTCGTGCCAGCTGATCGAATTTGAGTAGTCCGAGTCTGCCGTACCATGGCGACACGTCGTCCCGACGAGACAGACCAGTAATGGCTCGCACCGCATTGTTCTGGATCACTCGCAACGAGTGCAGGGTTCCCGAGTAGGTTGCGCCCCATAGAGTGATTCCGTAAGTGAGAATCGATTCCAGGAGAGCCCTGTATACAAGGACCAGAACAATGCGGGAGACCTTGACCTTCCTCAGATGGGCCAGCAATGCCACCACAGCACAGCAGACCCTGACGCTCGACCGAACGTGACTTTCCCTTTTCATGTTCTCATGAAGCGTGATACATACTTCTCGACTGAGAAGTTAATCCCCCCCACTTGGAGGGATATGTGTGTGAAACAAGACGAGTTTCGTCTTAGTCGGATTCACGACAAGGCCAAACCGTTTAAAATATGAAATTGCCGTTTCGATACCGGTTTCCACATGCCTAAGATTAACTTGACTGTTTGATAGCTGAGCAGGTGAGATGCGGAACAGCAGAGTTGTATCATCCGCATATACCACTGGTCGACACTCTATATCCCTTTCAGTGTCACGCAAAACGAAATTTATGCAGATTATGAAGATGAAGGGGTTAAGAACTGACCCCTGAGGAGTCCCAATCGAGACAGTCCCAAGGGTGGAGCTCAAGCCTCCGACCGAGACAAACTGCTTACGTCCGTCTAGGTACGATTTAAACCAGGCAGTTACACCTGGTGCGCAACCCATTTCTCGCAGCATCTTGAAAAATATAGAGTGGTCAAGACAGTCAAAGGCCTTCGCTACGTCAAGGAATGCGCCGAGACACATTTTCCCATCTTCAGCAGCTTTGACTATTTCCCACCAGATATGGTTTTGAGCCAACTCTGCTGATCGCGACTCCCTGAAACCAAATTGATTTTTAGAAACAAAATTGGTCGCGTTTAGGTATTCCTCGAGCTGCTTCTTGATAAGTCTCTCAAAGACCTTAGATATGAATGACACCAGCGATATCGGTGCATTAAATATGTCGTCAAGCAATATTGCAACTTCATATAATTACATATTTTCATAACCTTGTTCATAACAACCTTAGGTACGCAGATCGGGGCGCATGTCGCGCATGTACAAAAATCCGGGTTGTAAATCACGTTAGATCAAACGCCTGCTGTGCTGCATCTGCCGCACTATAATATTGTTGCGTGGTCACGCACCGTGTTGTGTGACATCGCTTGTTCATGCGACAATACTATAAAATAGTGATGTAACTACTGGTACTGTAAGAGTGCTAATAAGTAAGCCTTTTTTTGTTGTCTTATGCAGAAAAAATAAGCATACACAGGAAAGTTCACTGTTAAATGTGGAACGAAGCTTTGCTGCAGACGATTCTTACGTGAATCACAAACGTCTGAAACGGAAGTATCTTACAGTTGTTACAATATTATGTTTAATTAAATTTTTTTTATTTTAGATTTTCTGTAAGGCAATTGCCTATGTACGGTTTTTTTCATGTCATGGCTAATTTTAATCCACTTCGGCATTTACCTTGTCTAAATTGGAAACCAATTTAAGAGTGGCCGGTCTGAGTCTCGAACCCAGTCTTCCCGAATGCAAGGCAAAGGCTTTGCCACGAAGCCATCTTGCTCGGTCAAACCTTATAAACCATATTTTTGCTTAGCCAGTAGCTCAAAAGCACATCCTCAATATTTGAATAGCGAGTTCCTTGCCGTAAGCGGTTGTTAGTGCATTTGTAAAACTGCTTTCCCTTTATTTTCTAAAACCCTGGCGTTAAAAGGGATACCAAACTGAATAAACATTAGAAAAACATTAACCCCGGAGAAGCGCTGCGGCGGGGCTATAAGCGTCAATGAGTTTTACGAGAAGTTCGTGAGATTCCCATTTGAAAAGCAAAATAGAAAACAAATAATATCAACAATTCGTGGTCGTTATTCGGATATCCTTAAAATGATAGGGCTAACCAGGGCAGTTAGACAGCCCCCTGCAAGAAAAACGACTAAAAAGCCTGATCAATAGAGCTCATTCCGTTGCTAACCAGGTATCGAGGTGTTAGTAGTCAAAGGCCGGGGCTTAGTTACACGCCTTACCCTGTCCGCAAATTGGGCCTCTTTTAGACGACGAGATGACGCGCATAATTGCAGGACTGTGGCTTGGTATTGACATAGTTGTGCCCCACCGATGTCGCTGTGGTAACTTTGTGGACGCGTTGGCCTACCATGGCCTACCATGCGCCTTAAGTGCAGGTCGACGACCACGCCTTAAGTGACACCTTATGTCCACAAAGGTAGCCCGACTACGACATGCTCAAGTCGACAACGGACTGGCACGCTGGGATCCAATACTTAGACGGGCTTATGCGCGTAAAATTTCGCCAGGAAGATCGCCGCAGATCGCGATTCAACCCTAGGCCTCTAGTGTACTCTCCCGAGCAGGAAGCCACTCCCTGCTCGGGACATACTCGTAGACTAAGGAAAGGGTCGCAGCACGGGACTCCCCTCTTGTGGTCTCGAGGTAATGGTTCACAATTCCGAACCAGAAGAGGGTGGGAGAGGTGGTTTTTAGTGGGTAGAACGCGCGGATTGGATCGAGTATTATACTCTTCTCCGGCGTTTAGTCCCACACTACCCTTCATTAACATCGGAGGGTGTGCGTAAAGCATTTTCCACCTCTACAAAAAAAAAAGTGACATCTTTAGTTGCGCACTAAGATCTGCCAGCTTTCCGTGTGTTCTGGGACCCCCGGGTCTATCCAGCAATGATGGAAAAATCTTACGGTCTAATTCTTAAGCGTGACCGCATGCTTGTTTGGGACGCAACTGTAACCGACTTATTAGCCCATCCGATGGTCGGTGCAGATGTGAATCGAGCAGGACATGCCTCCAGGTAAGCTGAGGTTAACAAATGCAGAAAATACTCTAGCGTTGATTATTCGCACGAGTGTGTATGTTGGCTTTTGAGACTATGGGAGTTGCAGGCCCCCTTACACTCTGATTCAGAGCTTAGGTAGAAGCCTTAACATATCGACGGGAGACTCAAGAGCACCCGAATTCTTGTGTCAGAGGCTGTCGCCCGACATTCAACGAGGAAATGCAGCGTCTGTTCGGGGCACATTGTTGAACTGGGCTAATCCTGGTCTGGAGAACCCGTGACCACACATTCGCGCGAAGGTCCAAATTGCTAACATAGCAATGTAATAAACATGTCTTATAATAATAACAATTACAAATCTGTTTACCTATATGTCCACAATCCTCCTGACTTGACTGACTTTTGCAATGTCTATGATTTACGTCTCCCAGTCATCCTCAATCAAACTAGGGCCCTCTCTACGATAGATGCAGATAGCTTGGGGCAATGGTCAAAATTGGTGAAACTAGGTGCAGGAGGAAAGACGAGATGGACGGAACCAATGGGGTAATATTTTATTATAGAGATATAAAGGGTATATCGTTCTAAGGCTTTTAGGAGAAGAGACACTTAAGTGGATATTTTGATTCGGACGAAGATTTGGGCCTTAAAGTCATTCTAACTAAAGGGTTTTTAGAGTTTTTACAAATTGGCTAGGGCATTCAAAGGCCGGGGGAGGCTCAATGGAGGTGTGTCTGTTGTTACTACCAAGTATAGTGGAGATGAAGATAAACACGGACAATTCTACTGCTGTTGCACCAACAGAATTGGTTGTGGCGGATGTTAAGCCTATTGGCGTGAAATCCAGGTAAATTATTATAGGGCTGGGGACAGTGCTGATGAAGGCCCAGTGAGAAACGTGAAAATAATTTAACTCAAGGGCGAACAAAGAAATAGTAAGCAGAATGGAGGCGTTGATTAATACTAGATATGGACAATTGGCTGTTGGATAATAAGCAAGGACGTACAAAAATATTAAAGGTAAATGCGACCGTGGTTTAGTTAACGACGCAAAGCAGCAATTGCAGCCCGATTGACAAGGTAATACATTAACAACTTACCCGTGATGGGTCAATTGGCAATACCCGTAAAGAGGTTTGTACAGATGGCACGAAGATAATGGAAAGTACTATGTATGGTAAAAATTAGTAACTCCGGCAATGGAATATCCATACACGTGGTTGTCGAGCCCTGCACGTAAGCACTTTCTCGTAAAAACAAGAAAACTCAGCACTTTTAAGCGATTCTGCGGGGAAAAGCCCACCACTCGAAGGAGAACACTAGGAATTAGGGTCATTTGAACAAAAAAATAGATGAGACTAGAAAATGGGCGATAAGACGTATTTCAATACAAGAAGTAGCTGAGTAGATCAGAGAATTATCAAGTGAAAATACACATTGAAGCGATTTATAATAATAAAAAATTAACAAGGAAGCGAACAGAAAAGGGCGTTAATACTTACTTCGTGTAAGCCGCTTTAGCTAACGAGTGTTTGAGATCGAAGTGTTCTAAGTGCTTGGAGTGAGGCAAAACTGAGAGTAGTCTCTTTTGGTACGGTAAACGACACTAATCGAAAAGCAGGGCATAGCAATAAAATGTTTATAAGTTATTTTGGGAAATATTAGCCAAGGGCCTTATTTAAATAAGCAGTATGGGAGACAAAATAGAGAAAACCAGACGGGAAAAATCGGCGTACACTGCTACAACAGTAAGACACTTTCAATATGTCAAAAAAGGCCGGCGGCTCAACGTGATCAATCGCGTGTATTTCAACTGTGGAGTTACTCGTTGATCATATTAGAAAACGTTTTAGTGTGTAACACATTGATTGTAACAGAAGCCGTTCCACAGAAACACAGATAATATCTATAATCCACAATTGAAGCCTACACGTAAATAACCGTAGAACATTTTATTGCATATATTTTGATTTTTCAAAAGCATTTGACAAAGTGAATTACAAACTGAGGTTACAAGTATTGATATTGATTCCACAACTCATTAATGGGCGTCAGCATACCTTACCGGGGGAAGATATACAGTCAAAGTCGGTAACGTAGAGAGTGATCCCCTTCAATGTACCTCAGGGGTGCCGCAAGGTCCGTGCATTGGGCCTTGCTCTTCAGAACATATGTCCTTGATGTCCCAACTGTGATTCCAGAAAGTGCTACTCATCTAATTTTTGCGGACGATTTAAAATGTACTCAGCAGTCGATAATTATACAAGTATTATTCAACTAGCAATTAAAAACATTTTACATTGGTGCTGTGGGAACAGGATGCAAATTGTAATTGTGACCCCCTATGCTAGATTCTCTGAACCTATTACTGCCACCTCCACTTCTGCTTCACAATTATGTGATACCATATTTCGATGTTTCATTTGTAAAATCGTAATTTTGATGTGAATTTGTACAGAAGTCTAGTCTTACCCAAATTCCTCCACTGCAGTCAGGTTTGAGCTCTTTATGCGACAAAATATATAAATGCCATTAAGAGGGTTAAGACCAAATTTATCAGACGACCCGGTAATCGACACAGCCGATGTATGTTATAATTATATTCAGATGTTAAATATTTTGTTAAAAACAATGTATACTAAGGCATATATGACCCTTGAATAACGGTGACATGATTTGACTTGAACTGTTTAAATCCCAAAATCCTTTATTTTTTACAGCGGTTTTGTAAATCTTAAGACGGCCATGATGTAAAACTTTTCCCTTGACTCCTAAGGATAATATTGTGGAGAAGCGGTCTAGGAAGGGGGTTTTGGCATCACTCTTAGCACTTACTAATAAAAATATTTACAATTACGGGGATTTTTTTTAATTATTAATATTATTTAGTTACATGTGAAATTCTGACGCCGCTTTGGCTACGGCAAAAAGTGAGTCCCTTGCCTCTTGGCAATGAACCTATGATCGACGCTGCGTTGTCAAGCTGTATTTTAACCGATATCCTTTGCAGGAAAAGCTGCCATGCTCTCCTATCGCCGGTTGCCACCGCGACTCTGGATCCCAACTCCGCAAGGAAACTCTTTGTAATTTCTTCCATTGGCCCCAGTGTTTCGAAAGCGACCGGTTGGACGATGAAGTTCTGTTCCAGTTCACGGTATTTGGCTAGCTTGCGGTCTTCGGCGAGGCGGGCGGCTGCTCCGACCTCCCGGCTGGTGTGACGAACGTAGGATGCGGCCAGCGTACACGACACGGTGACGTCGTAGACGAGGCATCGGCCTTCGCTCCATGGAACTAAAATCAGACCATCCGGCCGCAGTTGGCTGTTTGACGACAATCCAACAGGCTCTTTAACAGCAAGGATGTGGGCTGTCTGCAATGCCCGGTGAATTACGTTATTCAGAGCCGAGTGCCTCGAGAACCTGCCGGCGCTCCTCTTGCAGGCTAGAGCATGCTCGCCGGTGGAAGACACCGGAAGGTCGCATCGAGCGCAATTATGAGCAAAGCAGACTGATTCCCCCAAGCGCAGACCGGAGGCGATGCGGAGTGTGGTACTGTCTAGCATCGTCCCCAGCTGCGGTGAGGGAATGGCCTGAAGCCATTTGCTGCTCCATGGATCTATCGCGGCTCTCAGTCGTGCCCGCTCATTGGTGTTACTCGCCTGAGTCAACAGTTGCTCTTGAATCGCCTTGACAACCTGCGAGTCCAAAGACGATTGCGATGTGCTCTCAGGAAGCTGACCCCATTTATTCTCGTACTCGCGGCAAGCTTGTTCAATCTGGTCGCTGAAACTTGGGTGAGCATCCGGTGGTGCGATCCCTTGTACCAGAGTCTCGGTGGCTTTAAGGGACCCAAGGTAGGCAGAAATAGCGACTTGCGAGGCCATACGGATTCCCAAGCCTCCCGAGGACGTCGGGAGTGAAGCCTGTACCCAAGACGATTGCCTGAGCTGAACATTCAAAATACCTGGGAGAGTATTTCGCAATGTCTCGTCGATCGAGTGAAGCAAGTCCGGATTGGCGTAAGCCCGTGAGCAGCGGAAAAGGTACATCAGCCTCGGCGTTGACAAGCTAACGCGTAGCAGGTAAAGCGCTGGGTGAGCGTCCAAGAGTTGCAGCCTGGAACACCAGCGGACGAGATCAGAGCCCTTTTTAGATAAAGAAATATCTATGGAGTCGTCGAGAATTGGGGCTCCTAAGAGCTCCTTCTCGTTAACGAGTATTTACCTGGCTGCTGGCAGAAGATTGCGCACCTCTTAGAATGTGGAACTGCGGTGGGGGTCTTCATGGAAAGGAAAAAAGACTTCACATTTGGAGTCATTAAGTGTGAGCCCTGGGACGGCCTCGAATTCCTTTACCAGCGCCAAGTCTCTCAGCACCGTAAGAATGTCACCGGCGAGGGTGCCGTCGTCTAGAAACCACGGTCGGAGTTCGGAAGACAGACGCAATTGAAGCTCGTGAATAGCGAAGCAAAATAGGGCGGGGCCACAAGGGTCCCCCTGTTGAACACCGGAACAAGACTCGATGAACTCTCCTGGCCAAATCAGCTTGCTTGGAAACCTGTACATCTGGTGTACTAGCGGGTATAGTCGGGGAAAGAGGGAGCGAACCGCCTTGAGCAAGTGGTCACGTCTTAGCGAGGTGAAGGCGTTTTTAAAGTCGAGTTTGACGGTTACCTTGCCTGGGACACTCTTGTTGCGGTTGATGAATGCTCTTGTTGTGTGCACGGCCGCTTCCGCGCCTCCCCTGATTCCGCAGTCCAGTTGATGCGGAGAGACTAATCCGATAATGTTCGGCATGCTCTTCCTGGTGATGATTTTCCCGACTACCCGACGCAGTGTCAGCCCGACGGCAATTGGTCTAATGCCGCCGTCTTTTTTGCGCAAGGCCATGAGCGAGGCACCATAGAAGACGGGGAGCACGAAATCTGGGAGCTTTCCGTTTACAGCGAGATTGACGAAGCGCACTAGGCTAAGGACGAGTAGGTTCTCCTCGCCATCCCTGCCGATGAGATCTTTCAGATGGCGTGGTTGCAGGCCGTCGGGTCCCCCGCCCGAGCTGTTAGCGAAGCTTTTGATGGCGTTGATAACATCTATCGCAGACACAGTGATCTCGTGAGACTGGCCGGCGGACACGGGATGCGGTGCAAGGGAAAAGTTACGTGGACATGGGAGATGTTTGTCTATCAGCGCCAGCCTCGTTTCGTCGGAGTGTGGGGCCACTGTGTCGGTGGACAGAAGAGCCCTCGCCGCAGAGGAAACGTCGCCAAGGACGAGCTTTCCCTGAACTACGCAAGCCAAGGAAAAGCCCTTGAGAGACGCGCTGCTTAGTCGAGTAGTTGACGCTGAGGCAAGGGGGATAGTTTCAGGGCCATTTCCCGCTCGGAATCGGTTCAGGTTTTCGCGAAGTACCGATGTAAGGGTTCGGCCGCGTTCCTTCTGGCGCGGAATGCAGAATACTGCGGTTGGGAATTGAAGTAGTCTTCTGTATGACTCCCTACTGGCAGAAGAGCAGACCTCGTTAATCAGGTTTGAGAGCTCGAGAGACACGTTGTCGCGGATACCGCGAGGTAAACAGGAAATCATTTTAGATGCGCTTTTGATTTTAGACGTCGCGAGGATAACGTCGTGAAGTGAGGTTTGTGAGGTGCGCTTGCAACGGAGCTTGCATAGAGTCCTTCCCTCGATGAAGGAGCCGAGCTGTTGTTGTCGCGGCTACTGGCAGAGGCAACGGCCCACCTGCGGATGTCTTGTTGTGACATCATTGCGAGGGAGAACTAGTCTTCGGTGTGACGTCGCACGCGGCAGCGGCGGTGGCCGCAGTCGTCGCGTTATCGGTTTTGATCGGTCGCAGGTTCGCCAAACCGAGGGTTAGAGCAGACTGAAGTGCATCTTTAAGCTGCTTGCGCAGGCCCTCAGTGAGATCGGTTGGGCCGTCGGTGGAATTGGTGGAGCTCGTAGCCGACCTAGCGGGTTCGGTTTGGCGGAGCGAGCCAGGAAGAATGCGCGCAAACGCTCTTTCAATAGCACTGCTGATGTGAGTAACGATGGTGTCGATGATGGATGGTAGTATCTTTTCGGTTATGGCGAGGATCATATTATCTAGACCGTCGCTTCGCTTTGAAACAGCAACGTTCGAGGAGCGCTCCTCAACGGCCACAGGAGTCTTTTGAGGCGGGTCCACAGGTCGTGAAGGAACCTTAACTCCGTTACGAACGACTGCAGAATAAGACCGTTTTGAAAACGAGGCCGATGGCTGGATGTCGTTCACCGGTGCGCAGACCTTCACCGCGGGAGCGGAGGTGTTTTGTTGGATGTGTAGTGGCGCTGATCTCTTGAGTTGCGCCATTCGTTGGAGGCGATGAGGGCACGATCCCCAGGTAGACTCGTTAGGCGCCTTGCAAAGACAACATTTCGGGGGCTGTGTACAGTCTTTACGGAGGTGGTTAGTGGAGCCGCAGCGGCGGCATCGAGGGGACGACCAGGGGCATTTTGGACTGATGTGGTCTAGGCTAAAGCACCTGTAGCAGTGGTGTGGCTCCCTGTAGAGCACCACGCCGTGAGTTTTCAAGCCGAGTCGAACTTCAGCAGGAAATTCAATGCCGGCGAAGGTAAGAATAACGCTGTCAGTAGGCATAACAAAGCCTGTTCTGATGTTTTTTAACCACACCCGAATGGCCTCGGTCACCCCCAAAGACTGCAGCTCATTGACAATCAGGTCGTCACTAAGTGACGGATGAACGTCACATATTTTACCCTTAACGGTGGATCTTTGGTTGCGCGTCCGTGATTGGACAGGTATACCCGCGAGTGATGGTAAACTCAGCAAAGTGACCCTATCCATCAAATCAGCGGCAATAATGACGAGCTCACCGCTGTGAGCAAAGCAAGGCTCATCTATTTCCCCTTTGATATGCCTGGCTTTATCCATGCACACTTTGGTAAAAAAAAAATTCAAGTTGTTTGTCCTCGGCTGAGAATAGAACGGCTTCGGTACGCTCCTTGGTTACAACTTTAGGACCAGTTTTGTTTAGAGACGGTTTACCACCCGGGCCGACCTTAATCCAGCCATCTGGATTATCGACGTTAGGAGTATCCCCCTCCTCAGCCACTATATTATCTCCCAGCGAAACCGATTTTCCCGCGCTATCCGAAATGACTGTATCCGCCATAACTTTAGCGCCGCTCTAGGCGCCAGCTTCGCAGACGACGAGCGAGCCGTTGTCGGTTGACTGTCCACCGGCCGAGCTAAGCTCAGCACTATCGCTGGCGCCGGTTGTTATAACACCTGGAGTTGGCGACATCGTAGCCGTGACGGCGTCTCTCCCCTCCCTCGACGGCATCTGCTGTAGGGCGCATGGCGGGCTGGTCGCCTGCCGTTTGGTCGACGCTGGCCCTCTCCCATCAACCTTTTCTTCGTCGGCGAGTTGTTGCTTCGTGTTCTTCTTCCTCTTCGTGTTGGTTCCGTTTCAGAGACGGCAGAGGCGGCCGCCTCAGTTCGATCACTGCTAATTGGCTGTTCGATATTGTTGACGTCAGCCAGTGGCGGTGCCGTTGTTGTTGTCGTCGTCGTACCTGCCATGGGTTTCCCCAATGGTGGGTCGCCCTTAGGCGAGTGGACAAGACCCATAACGGGTCAATTTGAAGCTCAAAAGATGCACCAGCAGTCGAAGTTGCACTGAACCAGTCTACTGCACCAGGTACGATCTAGAACACGCTGAGGTACACCAATCAAGCGGAGCGGTGCAAGAACACACCTTACCGCTCGAATTACGTGGATTGTTTTCGAGCTCATGCACAGGAGAAACCGATACAAACTATCAAGGTAGCAGCGGTGGTAAGGAGCCTGCAGATTTCATTTTTTTCATTTCAATTTGAGGTTTATTCACGGAACCGCAATTTCACAATGCTTAAGTTCTCGTATATAAAAATATTTAAAATGTGCATTAAAAAAATTGTGTAAAAAGTGTGCACGCAAAATGTGTAACACCACTATTATCTATTTCATACTATAATATGTCTCACTTCATACGAAACTAGCAATTGAAGTTGCTAAACACCTCTCCCGTTCACACAATTTCAACCTATTGACGGGAAACTAGTTTTGACTAGTGTTTTTGCTTGTTACCCATTTTTTCACCTCGCGTTTGAATAATCCGACTGAGGTAAGTACACGAATTTCTTTGGGAAGTTCGGTCCAGGTAGTCGGAAGGGTGTATGCAAGAGCATGACGAGTGGTCTGCTTTAGAGCCATTGGCCTCACAAATTCAGTTGCACGTCGAGTTGTGCGTCGAACAGCAGCTCTTATAGGAAAACCAGCATCATCTGATCATCAGATGTTATCTTTGAATGCGGCAGTGGCATTGCTTGGACGCACAATGGAATGGAGGGAAGGCAGAGGCATGATGGATTCCCTCATGTTCCGATAGGCCACACTGATTAAGGCACGCAAAATATGGATGCGCACAAGCCGGGCACGCAGTGGACTAGATAGCAAGTCTCTCCCACGGGAGTCAAAGTAATGTTGCGCAATTTCGTGTCTGAGTTGATGGAGACCAACCCCGACTTAGTGGACTTAATGGACCCAGACTAGGCGCTGATAGCTGCCGGCGACGCATGTGCGTTATGCATTCCCTAAACCTCCCATATAAAACAAAGGCTTACGGTAGAACCATTTGCGACGTTCAGGATACAATTCATATAATACTACTAGATAAAGTCACTTACACAATGCAAAAAATGTTCTTTTTTGACGTTTTTGAAAAGTCTAGAAAAAAGAATTAGCAAATACTTGCAGGAACAGAGTTGTTAGGGCTTTGAAGGAAATCCTCTCCATTACCAAAGGAACTTCCGACGCGGTGGGAACAGATGCAGAACAGAGGCGTTTGACACAAATATGAGGCAGTGCTAGGCACAGTTTAAACAAATAATTCCACGTATCTGCAAAACTGGGACGATGGGATACTTGGCGGAAAGCAAGAGTACTCACGAAGAGAAGGGCTACGGGGTTTGCGGCGCACGGCTTCCAGCACGGTCTGTATCTTGTGGACGGTTTCCAGGAGCCCATTATATATATATATATATATATATTTATTTACGGCGAGCACTGCCGAGTGTGCAAACGTATTGTAAATGATTAATAAATCATCACAATATTTTCTATATATATATATATATATATATATATATAAGATAGTTACAGTACCCTAAATCAGATGATAAAATGCTCAACTAAGCAGTCAAGTCTCGAGGTCTGATGTCTAAAGTCTGACACCTAATCGAGGACCTTTTAGCAAGGTGGCAATGTTCGCTACCTTAGCCTAAAATGACGACTGAGCGCTGAAGCTGAATATGGATGGCGTTCTGCCTGCCGCCTTGTGATGGAGCGACTGGTAGAGAGACTTCAATGTTGGCCTCAGTTAGCTTTTGCTGGCACCCCGCCGCGCTGCACTTAACGTCCCTCGATCGGCCGTTCGCGGTCTCTCTCTCTCTCTCTTCATTTCACCTGACTTCCGTTTTAGCGCCAAAGCCCGGGTTCATAACTATAAACATCACGTAGCGTGACCCGAAAATAAAGAATACTTTAGCGAACCTAGGGAATGGGATTCATTATGATTGAAGTAGTTTTTGCTGTCCGCCCTTGTGCTCTGCTAAATAATTTCAATGGTAGAACTTGCCAAATGTGCAAAATGTTTGCATAGGCTGCTAAGTTTTATTACACGCTTCAGACTTTCATGTTATCGAAATAGCAACATGTAATATATACACCAGTTCCGACTACGTTCGTACTTTGGGTTCGCTAAACGCTAAAATGATGCCTCGTGCAAACGACCGTTCCTACAATAACGCTAGAAGGTCGTCTACCTTTGAAGTAAACGAATTACGAATACCAAAAGAAAAACTGGCAAATTAGTGCTAGATTCTATCGTATGTTGCGTCTGCTGTGCAGGACAAGTTTTGGTATGTTAGTGGTAAAATGTTGAAAATGTAGGTGACGTTTGAAGAAGTGTCTTAAAATACAGGAAATAGGTCTGAATTAACGCGTTCACTTTTCCAAAAAAAAACTTTAATATATTCATGTTCTTGAAACTGCAAGAGACCTATAGAGTATGAAGTACTATCGCACGTGCTATGATGGCACTTGCGGCTTGGCTTGCCTATCAGGTAGTCTCTTGTGGTGCAAATCCGTATAAGAAGAGCTTAGCTCTGTACGGCTGGCTAAGTAAACCTGCAGTGCGTACTAATCGAAATGACCTGAGCATGCTCACAGGGGCGAAAGTCTGTGCAATGCACTCATTTATATAAATTGTCCACTACTAATCTCGATGTAAGACACTTAGCAAAGCCAGCCAAGGTTGACGAGTCCAACCCTCGTTCGTTCTTTTCTTCGATATATGCATACATGAATACTTCTGGTCGATCGGTTTGTTGTAGCATTTTATATATAACCGCATATATAAATGATCGTGACGTTGCACAACGTAGCATTACGTGAGAAGGATGTGTTTGCATTTTGTGATTGGCTCTCTCAAATGAGATGTGGCATGATATACACATGTATTATATGTGTGCCGTGTTCGTGATGATCATTGGCTGTGCAACGGATGGGGAAAGACCTCCTAGCTTTATATTATCTATTTTTTCATTACTGCTCCACCGAGGCAAGGCACGACTTAATTTAGAAGTACCGCAGATTTTTTAACTACTTTCATTAAATTTGATCAAAAGCATTTTCAAAACATGAGGTAAACTTGATGCAATCCTCTTTTGCACCACCTAAAAGCCACCTAAAAGGACATTAAATAGCAGTCCAACTCAGCAGTTCATAGTAGAGTGCTATCGACAACCACTCTCGATTTACTTTGGATAATTAATCAAGCTACTTCAAAGCTCAATCAAACAATAAAATGTTATGCAGGACTAACACCGTTGGGCACAAAAAGAAGAACAGATGTCCTCTTTCTATTAGCTAAGAAGCCGTTCCGCTTGTGTCCTTTTAGAGAGAAAAGCCAGTGCCGTTTATTGAAGTATGTCATCGAGAAACACTTCACAAAAACACTACTCGAGACCTGCACCTCTACTAGCTCTGAGGTAGCACCCAATGGCTCCTTTCTAAGCCAACAATAGATTCTACCTAGGCGATCATCATCAACCGGGTTATTACAGCGCACGTCATATTTGAATGCTTTAGTTGAGAATTGAATACTGAGAGTTGCTTCTCTCTCGAAATACTAGCTTGTGGCAATTCTAGGTTTACAGAAGAAAACCTGCGTGCGCCCTGACTTACATCGTGGCCAGAAAACGGAGTACTGCGACGAGGAATCTGTATACCTTTCAACAAGTTTTGTTTTCGCCTCTAAAACAAATAAGTGATTGCAATATCAGGTTAAATACATGCTGCTGTTTATGAGCGGTCGCTTTCCTGGGGGTATATGTGCTTATCCATCTTAACATTATCTTCTTCTCATCGTGAGCTAGCGTACCTGCGCATTGACACTGAGCCGCCTGCGAAACAGGGCGTCAAATGCAAGCACATCGAGATTACACCAGAAGAAAACCTTAGAGAAGAATTTTTTATAGACTTGCTATGAGATGACACAACTCGACACGGATTCCTGGGGGTTAAGCACACCTGTAAGGATGACCGGAAGCTGCAGCGGATAGTGGCAGGAAGAAGGTTGACGGGATCTTCGTCAAGACTCCCGCCGAAGAAAGTAATCGTAGCGATTCTATTTCCCGACCAGCCAGAAAGAAGGAAAGTGAAATTCCGGGTTTGGTGAGAGATACAGGATTGTTCACAAATGAGGAGTCAAGTATGGGAGCGACTGGTAGGGGGCATGGCGTCGTCCAGGGATTGCTAAGATGTTTCTAAAGAGGGGCTCAAAGAAATGCAAGAACCTAGCCAATAAGCTGCTAAAGAAAGAAAGGCTCTCAAGATAGAAAGATATTAAACTAACACTCATCCCCAAACTGCGAGGTACGACGGTCCCGGCGCATTACGACCAGCATGTCGACTAGGTAAAACTGGAAAAACATTCTCGTCCATCGGCAAAAAAAAAATTGGCTTGGCCTGTGATGACCTGATTTGGCCACTGCGACAGCATGGTTAGACAAACCTCTAGACGTTTAGCACCTGCCTCCCTGCATTGGCCTTAGGTTAATCTAGCCGCCGTTTGTAAGCATCACTGTAACTACTGACGTATGCAGGTAGAAGCAAGGAGTTCTCACAGGCACTCGTGATTTAGGAGCGCTGGCTGACACCCTCGGTATTCCACGTTTGAGGATACCCTGGCCCATATCCCGTACACTTAGGAAGCCGGTTTCTCTAAACGGTAAGAACGAGTTTGATGATGTCAGCTTGATAATATAATCTATTCTACCTATAATTGTAAGAAGTCTTTGATGTCGAGTGACCGACACTTCAGCCTTCTTCTAGGTTTAGTCTCGGGGAAGGGGCCATACATATACAGGTAGTTCAACAAGTTCTTAAAATAAAAACAAAGAAATTTCCAAATCTTCTTTTTAATTTTTTTATTCGATGTACTCCCCGAAAAGCTTAATACACTTTTCCCACGAGACTTCAGAGCATTTATACCTCTTAAGTAGAATTCCGCGTCTTTAGACTGAAAGTAGGCATTGACAGCAGCATTAACCTCTTCATTGCTAAAAAAAACGCTTTCCACCGAGACTATTCTTCAAATGTCCGAAGAGGAAATAATCAGAGGGGGCCAGGTCTAGAGAATGGGAAGGTTGTTCAATAAGTTCGAACCTCAGTTGGGCCAGTTTTGCCCATGCTTGCCGCGACTTGTGTGCAGGAGAATTGTCCTGGTGAAGCAGGACAACCTTCTTCTGCAAAGCGGGCCGTTTCACGATGAGTTATTGCTTCAGGCAGTCCAGCAGTCTTGCATAATATTCTCCCGTGATCGTTTTACCGCTCTCAAGGTAGTCGACCAGAATTATTCCACGTTGGTCCCAAAAAACCGTAGCCATCATCTTTCCGGCCGATGCCGTTGTCTGCACCCTCTTCGGAGGTCCTTCACCAGGTGCACACCATTGGCGAGATGCTTCTTGGGTCTCGGGAGTGTAGTGATGGAATCAGCTTTCATCGACGGTCACGAATCTGCGCCAAAAATCCGACGGATTTTTCGACATCTTTGGCCAAATTTGGCTGTGAAGCGGAAACACGCGCGTCTTTTTGGCCTTGGTTGAGCAAATGCGGCACCCATTTTGCTCTGAGCTGTTTCATCTTCAAGTTCTCGTGCGGGATGAAATGCACACTACCCAAACTGATCCTCAAGGCCTCCGCTTTCTCCCTAATGTTCACTCGCTTATCTGCGGCAAGATTTTTCGCACTTTTTCTACGTTTTCCTCATTAGTTGCCGTTTTTGGACGCCCTGAACGTATCATCTTCGGTGCTCCTGCGACCTCTTTTTAACTCATTAATCCAATTGGAAACAGCGCCAAAACATGGCGCAGAGTCACCGTACACCTCGTTTAACTCAGTTTTCACTTGGGTCGCATTTCAACCTTTGAAATAAAAATGCTGGATAACCACTTAAAACTTTTTTTCTTAATTTTCAAATTCACGCCGATACGTTGCACGGAAGGAGCGATTAAACGAAGTCGCAACGACCAATCACCATAATATTTTGACTGCCAGCAGTCGAAAAGTTGCCGTTTCCAATAGCGGTGAAAGCGCGCTAAAATTCGAATTCTGAAAAACTCATTTGAGGAACCTGTTGAACTACCTATATAAATATATATATATAATTATATATATATATATATATATATATATATATATATATATATATATATATATATATTATACTAATCAATCCAATTGTTTATGCGCATTCAATCAATTTCATATTTCTTCTTAAATATATAAAGTTAGTCTTGGCGTAAACATCGCCACAAGAGTAATTTGTTTACAGCGCTTTTACGGGCAATTTACCTAAAATAAAACATACTGAGGGCCACTTCGCAATCATATGTATACAGGATGTAACCAACATTTTTGATAATCGATATAAGGAATTGTAGAGCTCGTTAAAGCAAATATTTTCCAATGGAACATGGTCTCTGAGAAGTCTTGTTTCGGAGTGAGAGTGAAGTTACTACAATTTGTGACACTGGTGTTTTTGCCCGACATCGGAGCATAAAATGTGCTGCTGCGAGACAACCAGTCCTCATATGCAGAAACTAAGCACACAAAAATTCTGCTTCTTCCGAAGAACATATAAGGCCAATCAGAAGATGCGGCATGATCGCTTAGAAGAGAATTTGCAAAAAAATGAAGTTCTTTATTGGCTTTCTCGCCAAATACCTCAAATCGTAACCCTACAGCTACTCACAGCGCCCAAAACTAACCATTCAGGCAAACGCATATTTCATGACGACCATGTTGGTATCAAATCTATGTCAATACAAACTGTGGTTACGGAGTAATTAAGCTTTTTCGGAGGGCATGTCGAGATTGGGTGCATGCCGCAACCGCGACTCGCATTGCCTAACTGTTTTAGCTTTGAGCGATGTGAGTGGTCGTAGGGTAATGATTTTGAGGTATTTAGTGTGAAAGCTAATGAAATAGCTTAATTTTTGTGAATTCTGTTCTAAACGACCATGTCGCATCTCCTGACCGGCTTTATATGTTCTTCGGAAGAAGCAAAATTTGCTCACGAACACGACGGTGTGCTTAGTTGCTGTATATGAGGTGGTTGTCTTGCAACAGCACATCTTATGCTCCTATGTCGTGCAAAAACACCAGTGTCACAAATTGTAGTCATTTCACTCTCACTCCAAAACAAGACTTCTCAGACCCCATGTTCCATCGAAAAATTATTTGCTTTAACGAGCTCTACAATTCTGTATAACAAATATAAAACATTTTGGTTACACCCGAACACATTGACCGGAAAACATTTAGAGAGCGATGTAGGGAATTGTAAAGCTTTTTAAAACAAATACTGTTGGCCCTGGTCTCTGAAACGTTTTGCTTTAGAGTGAAACTGAAATTACTGAAATCCGTGATACTGGTTTTGTTGCCCCACAAAGGAGCACAAGATGAGACAACCAGTTCTCCTATAGAAACTAAACACACCGTCGTGTCCGTGAGAAAGTTCTGCTTTCTCTGAAAGACATACAACGCCTACAAGATGCGACATGGTCGTTTAGAAGAGAATTTGCAAAAATGAAGTTTTCTTATTAGTTTTCACGTCCAATACCTCAAAATCATAGTCCCGCGATCATTCAAAGCTCTCAAAACTAAGTCATTCAGACAAATGCACATTTATTGACGATTATTTTGGTATAAAATCTATGGCGATCCGTGGTCGCGGAGTCATTACGGCTTTTCGGAGGGCATGTCTAGATTGAGTGCATGCATAAATTACCTACGCCATTAGACAAATCACTCATCATAGCTCTAGAAGTACACAATTTGTTTTATTATTTTACAGTAACTGCTTGATGGTGCCAGCGCGAACCACTATAAACATTGGCAGCGGCTGCAGAAATTTCGTTGCGAGTCTTGCAATATACCAGGCATTGTTCGAACGACCTTGGTAGCAGGTGTTATCCTGGCGACCAGCTTCTTACGGGACTCGACCGAAGTCTCGTAGGTAATCCGAAAGAAAAAACCGAGACTCGTGACCGAGCAATCGGCCACGAGTCTCGGCCAATCTAGCGATTCTTGAAGGTCACGTTGAGATAATCTCGTACCGCAGCAGTGAAGTGCGATAGCGCTACATCATGCCGGAATAACATGATCTCGCGAACACCTTCTGCAACGTCTTCCTACAGTCCTGGTAATGTAACCCTCAGGGCTGTATAATATACTTTATCCAACCTCTTAGGAAGTTTATGTTCTATGAGGTCGTTTGTTTACCATGCCAGCCCACACATTGACGAAGAAACGCCTCTGGCGTTTGTGCGGTCGTGTATCTATTCTGTTGATTGGTGGTCTTTCCGCCCGTGGTGAATGAGGGGCATTTTACGCTCTGGTGAGGCCTCTGGAGCTTGAACCTGGTGCCGTCGTTACGGATGTAGTCCTCCCTCGTCTCTTAGTACGCTGTGGACCGTAGTGCGACTTGCACCAATTTCGAGCCACTTTCCTCGTGCTTGCTGGGGATAAGGGAAGGGAAAAGAAAAGGCTGAAGAACGATCGGCTACTGCCTAAAGGATGCACTTTTCTTCAGCTGTATTACTATACAGCTTCACATACGTTACGATGTATAAACGTGCCAGTACAAGGTAAGTGTCTATTTGGAAAACGGTCGTTGGAGTGCACGTTCGATAAAGTAGGGCAATTATGTATGCACGCTAACTCGACTACGCTCTGAAGAACTTTTGTTACTCCGCAACCACGGATCGGATCATCATAAATTTGGCACGCCATCATCATGAAATGTGCATTTCCTAATGCAAATTTTATTTTCACTCGGAACATATTAATTTTTAGCTAAGAGCATCAGTTAGGAGCGCGTGGAAGGTCGTAGGATAATCATTTTGAGGCACTGAAGGCGAAAGTAAATAATAGAACCTAATCTTTTTGTGAATACTCTCATAAACGACTACATCGCATCTTTTAGCCGGCGTTGTATGTCTTAGAGAAAGCAGACATTTCTCATGGTTGTCCCGCAATCGCACATTTCGTGCTCCTATGTCGGGCAACAACACCAGTGCCATAGATTTTAGTAATTTCGCTCTTACTTAGAAACAAGACTTCTCAGAGATTATGCTCTAATAAAGAAAATATCTGCATTCGCAAGCTCTAAAACTCCAATCGCTCTCAATTTCTTTTTTCGGTCATCCTCGGCGGGGGATACCGGGTTTTTAAAACCGCGTTTGCGTGCTAAACGCTTCCACTAGCGTTCATGTCTGGTTTCCAAGTAGAATGCAAACGAACGCCATGGTCATGGAATTTTAGCCACACCATGGAATTTCAAGTATCAGCTATAGTCTCTCGCTGTTCGTGTCTAACGAGGTAACCGTGTGGTTGTCTACAATCCAAAATATGTCTTTAGTGAGATGCAGAGTACATTTCCAGTTTGTGTGCACGCGTTGAGTAGAATGACTAGTGCAGGAGACGTGACGACATCACAATACAAAATAAAAAGCCTATTGGATGTTTATTTACATGTTCTACACACTGTATTGGAACAGTAGATATTCACGAAGTTCAAGCATATATTTATATATAAATAAGGGCGGATCAAAGAGTTCTGATATATAGTACTAAAAACAAATATTTGCCGCTGTAATGCATTTATGCCACCTCCTTTACCACTCATTGAAGCTTTTTACAGTGCATCTTCTGGAAAGTAGCGTTTTTCTTTAAATTGTCTATAGTTACGAAACGTTGCGCTTTCAATTGTTTATATTCATGGGAACAGAAAAGAGTTGCACGGAGCTAGGTGCGCCGAATAGGGAGGTTGCGTATATATAGAAATCAAATAACAACAAAACGACGGTACCACGTATACACATTGTTCCGGAGCACTGATTGAGTACTATAAGCTTGTTCTTCTCTGCTTGGTCGAGCCCGGTGGCGTGGTGACATGCGTCTGCGCCTCGCTACCGGAGGAGACACATAGGTGCGTGATTTCGAGCCCCACCGTTGCACATTTGTATTTATGGGGGTCCGTCTATGAAGCAATGTGAAAAGCAGTTCCATGGACGTTAAATCTCGGCTGAGAGTCAGCCCCGAAATAATTTTTTTAAGCTTGTTTTTAACACAGAACTTGATGTAGATTTGTTGCTTCTCCATATTCGGTACCTTACAAATTCCCGAACCTCGTTTCTTCATTTATTTGAATAATACTTAAACAATTTGTCGAGTAGCGCAAAATTTAGCCTGTTTCTTACTGATGTATATATATATATATATATATATATACATACAGGGTCTATCATAATTGTTTAAGAAATAATTGAAATCATTATTTTTTTTTAATAGAAGGAGGGGCGGAGACGTCTTGTTTAGAACTGAGGATGCAATTTATAGAAGTAGTTATTCTGCCTTTCTTATCCTGCACAGCTGTGAAAATTTGACGTTTGCGGAAGAACGAGTCAACGCATGAAAGAACCGCCGGAAACATGCGTAATCTGAATCATATCCGATATGACTGTCGAAAAAGCTTAGTTACGCGGCACGTACGTAACGCAGAACCACCACATTAAATTTGCTTTTATCTAAGAACAGTCGCGTAGGTTACACCGGCGGTTTGGCGGTCGGCGAGCGAAAACTCCGACGACTTGCGACACAGCGTCAGAACGCTGCACTGAGGCACTATGCGACCGACGTCGTCAGGCTGATTGCACGCGCATGAGTCGCACGTATCTGCAGACAACACCCCAATCCTCACCATGTAGAATTCTGGCAAGATTCTGGGCCACCTTAGAAACCCTTTTCGTCGCGTAAGCGACCTGTGGCCTTCTCGTGAGGCTAGTGCCAACTTAGAACCCTATTTTGCTTGGTTCTGAAATAGGATAGGATGATCTGTCGGTTCCAACTGTCTCCCGCGGATCTTCTTCCGCCCAGTCAAGTAAAGAAATCCCGTTTTCTGAGGGGCCAACTGAAGGTGGTGTTCGACCGCACAGCGTCGGATGCGTAGAAGCGCAAGGTTCACTGATAATTCTAATGTGGTATTCCATAAGGCTGTGACCAACAACACGAGGTCATCCGCCTAGGCGATAGTGTCAACTCCGTCGTGCATGCCCCCGGCCGCAAGCCCTGACGTAGGCCAGGTCCGGGCCGAGGACATGTCCCAGGGGGGTCTCTGAGTCTCGGCAACGCCGCGGCACAGGTAAATTATATGTGGCGGTGCAAGCACCGGCTGCAATAGCGCATCAGCTTCCGGCCCGCGGGCGGGTCCACGTCCCCACCCAAGCGGCGAGTGTGGTCTCTCGAGCCTCAGTTCACGATATCTCCCCGTTTAATCTTCGCCTACTCCTCTCATTCGCCGGCACGTCCCATGAAAGAAAACACGCGAGAGTAAGCACGACGTTCGTGGAGACGATCCGGTACGCCCGGCTAACCCGTATTGCCACACGCCGTTGGGAGCGATGCAGGGCCTGGCGGGCCGTGACCATTCTGAGTGTTAAGTCCGCCTCACTGGTGCGCTATAGAGCGCAACCGCTTCTGCAACAGCAGCTAGTAGGCGCCGTTTGAGATTGGACGCGCTGCCTTCCCGGCGTAGTATACGGGCTAGGTTGGCCGGTACTCTAGCCATCCTTTGCGTAACCCATCTGATGTGTGGTAGACCAGTTGTACCTGTGTCCAGTGTCACCCCTAGGTAGTTGGCGTGGCGGGACGGCGTGAGGGCGTGCCTGTTGAGCTCCAGAGCTTAGGAAGAGGACCTCGGTTTTTTGTAGTGCCAACTCCAGGTGATATTCAGTCATCAACCTGTTCATTCGATCAAGAGCCGTGTTCGCCCTTCAGGATAGTCCGGGAGCGAGCGGCGACCACCAGTGCGAGATCATCTGCATAGGCGATTGTCTGCACTCCATCCATTAGATCGTCAAGACGCAAGACACCGTCGTATGCCACGTTGCATAAAGCTAGGCTGAGTACCGAGCCCTGCGGCACCCCCCGTAATTGGAAGGGGTTACTTTGGGTCAGGAGTATACGCTTCTCCAGGTACGATGATAGCATGCGCTGCAGATACGGGAAGATTCTCTTCTGCTCAAGCGCACTCATTAATGTCGACCAGTTGGCGGTATTGAACGCATTGCGGACGTCCAGCAGTATCAATAGCACGTGGTTTTGTGATCCGAGTGGCCGCTGCTCGAAGCCAACGAACCGACGGAACGCGTCGTCTCACGGGATTCGGCAGCTGACGGCCCCTGAAGTCAGAATCGCGGGGAGAAGCAGACAAGACCATTATTCCTGCCAACGATGGGGGTTTGACTAGAGAGTGGTGGGGGAGGGTACGGCTAAACAATTATCAGATCAACATAAAAAGGTGTCGAGCAGCCTACGACCTCCTCGACGCCTGTCCGGGCGGTGCGATACGGGTCCACCTCCTTAGTCCGCGGTGGTAACGGAGGACGCGCTTCAACGCTTTCAGATTGGATGGCCAAAGAGGGACAATCTCTGGCCAACACCGGCGATAAGGCCATCTTTGTACGGGGGCCCAGCGGTCGTTTCTGGAGATCACTCTAGGGTCTTCTCGGCTATCGCCCGCCAAGCCGTTGCGGTCCTCTGTCGTTGAAAAGGCAAACTGTATCAGCGCCAACAGGACTCCGACGCAAGCCAGGCCATGGACCGCAAGACAACGCTGGTAAGGAGAACGCTGGTAACTCCTCTCCTGTACACAATAGTTATTTTGGACACAAAACATTACATTCTGTCGAATAGCTTTTGTACGCGGATGACTGTCAAATACCTTTTTTACGCGGATGACTGTCAAATACCTTTTGTACGGGGTTTGTATCAAGCAATTGCGTTATCCAAACGTTTATATTGTTCACCCGTCTGAAACCCATACTTGCGCGAATAGGTATGAAGGAGGGTGTTCGAAGAAGATTTCTAAACTATGTAGAAGATGTGATATTGAGCCGACAGATATAAACTTTTTGTTTCTGCCAATCTTATTTAAAAACAATAAATAAAAACAATACTAGAATGGAGCTGTATCTAGAAACTACTTTCAAGCATACTCACGAGGCGCCTCGCCGATTTACTTAAAGGACTGGCTTTCCAGATGAGCAGCGTGGCTTCTGGACTAACTTTTTTCACTGTCTCAGCCTGTAAAGTACTTTCTGATTATTTCACAATCTTATTAAAACAAAAACTTTGTGTTTAGGTTTTATTGATTTGAAAGGTGCTTTCCATATTGCACCCCGTTATATCGTCTTGAAGAAGGTGGGACAGACTGAAGTTGGACTACGAATGCTTACTCTATTCAGCACCCTTCTGAGGGCTAACCAGCTTATTATTAATGATGATGCGTGTGAGCATAACATATTTGGTCAGACGACTGGGTAACCGCAAGGCGACAATATCAGCCCAATGTTATTCAAACCGTTGCTCAGCAATTGCGTCACGCATTTTGAAAGAGCGGTACCCAACAGTTGTTATCCTGCTCTACGTATATGACCTGGTAATATTCAGCAGAATCTGTACTGACCTGCTGGCTTTTTTTTTGTTCTGGGAGGTTTCGGGAATGCATGATGCACATGCGCCACTAGCAGCCTGCGTGACTAGTGTGAGACTCGCAAACCCACTAAACCCGGATTCCTCCCCACCCCCCCAGGCTCGGTATTACTTTGGCATTACATCGAAGCCTTACATGACCTGCTGGCTGCGCTTTCCTCACTTGATGAATATTGCTCGCAAATTGACCTAATAATAAATGTGTCAAGAATAAAGGTTGTAAAGTTCCGGCATAGGGGCAACATGCTTGCGCAGATAAATTGCGATTCCACGGCGAACCAGTGCAGCTCATAGAAAGCTTTTGCTATCCCGAGGCAATTTTCCCATTTCGAGGTTCTCTCAACCTTTTCACAACACGTAGCTGAGCGTTATCAAATAACGCTTACTTAGGCAGCTGGCATCAGAAGCCCAACGCAGCTGTCCGTTTAAACGGCGATGATATTTTTCACGCACAAAGTGGCATCCGCTGCTGCTTACGGTATCCAAGTGACGTGTTAGCAAAGTCTTCATCTAAATTAAAAATATCCTTAATCTAGTTGACCCACTACAACTTGGTAGTGACAGTACATGCCAACCCTGCTTACATGAGGTAAACAATACAATTCTGGTAAAATTGGATTTCCAAAATATCTTTAACTTGATACGAAGGGACCACCTTTTAAATTCTGTAAAACAGCGAATTTCTGATCTGTCTGCCGGTACCTACCAGATGTACTACTTCCCGCCCAACCTTTATTTGCATGGGAAGACTATACTATTAAAATGCGGGATGCAACAGGGCGACCCGTGTGGGCCTACTAAACAACAGGAATTGTGAGCTCTTCGTCATATCGCACAGGGACCACAATGAGGCGGCTACTGTAGTACGAGCAGGATTACTTAATTTTACCCGGTTAGCAGAGGAAAACATCGTATTGTTGGGCGCCATTTATTATGGTGTTTTCCTACAATGAGTGGCTGCTGGCCCTTTCCTCGTCGCAGTTATTTACGATCCTGAAGAAGATTTTTTTCCCGCCACCGATCGGGAACTGCATAAGCATAACTTCAAACGATTGAAGTGCTTTGGAAATTTAGCTACCCCGGGATGACCCGCGGAATGATGCCATGTAATAACGGTTTTGATTTGGCAGTACTTGCAGAACAAATATGTGGTTTTCCCAGTTATGAACAAGTATGACGGGAAATCACCGTGTCCGGCGAAGATCTGAGTCATGTAGAGCATGAACTCGCTACCTGGCCGGTACACCCAGGCCCTGATATTCGGCGGACGCTGTATCCTGAATGGACGCCTGCTAAATGTCAAGTGATGTATTTCTTTCCTTCGCATTCTCCCCTCCAGGGTCTTCCCACCAGCGGCGTCGTTCATTTGCTTTCAAGTCCCAGGGGACTGTAATAGCCAAAACAATGGCGGCCGCTATGCTGACTGTTCTGTAGCACATTGTGATCCGCAGAGCACAATGACCACTTTTAGGGCTTTGCGTAGCGTTGTCCTGTTGCTGGCTGTGGATAGTGCGGTTGACGGCCACACCGGACTGCAAATAAAACTATGGACTCAGCCACCGACATAGTAAAGCGTCTTTTTGACTCTCGCAGGCCGTAGTAGTTTGGCATCAGCTGACCTATCTTCTGCAAGAATTTAGCAGCCTTTTCTGCTGCGAGACCTATGTGAGGTGTGCCCCGTAGTTCCTTGCCCAGGTGCACTCCAAGATAACGGGCGGTATCGACAACCTTGATGTCCTGATCGTTTAGAACACATTTTAAGAGAAGGCACTTTTTTGGCCCAATTAGGAGGATGCCCTCACTTTTATTCGGCGCCAATGTCAGCCCCCCCCATCCAGCTAGCGATCCCCGCTAGCGCGTCGTTGGCCCTTAGTTTTAGTTGCTGGGGTGAGCGGGACTGGACCACGACTGCGAGGTCGTCTGCGTATGCCAGCAGATTAGTACCGTCTAGAAGGTCGTCTAAGCGTAAGACGTCATCATATGCCGTCTTAGCCGATGAGGGAAGGGGTCCTAGGATCGAGCCCTGGGGAACCCCGACCTTCATGTCGAACTCAGAGCCCTCTCTGGCTATGCGAGACTCTCTTCTTGAGTTGTATGTCTAAGATTACCTTCCAGGGTAGGCTCTTCAATGCGTTTTTAACGGCTAGCAGAGCAACCAGTAGCATGTCTCTAGTTCGAGACGGGGATTGGCGCAAGGCTTTCGCCTTAGTTACTACGCGCTTTTATGGCCGATAGGACTGATCGGCCCTTTCAGAACCCGTATTGTGTCAGCGAGAGAAGGCGGTACAAAGCATCGAGCGGGACTCTATTATCGATTATATGCCTTTAGTCAGCGTGCTAACTAGGCAGATTGGCCTATAGGAGTTAATCCCTTTTGGAATGAGTACTAGATCTGCTTTGTTCCAGGCCAGTGAGAGGCTGCCGCTGCAGTTACCGGCCTTGACAAAGGAACAGTTGCGGCAGCACTTTAGTGCTCTTCTGCTTGATGCAAACGCCGCCGCGCCTAACCCAGTTATTGAGCAACCGCTCACTCTGGAGCAGCACTACATGAATTCGCCGTTTACGGTGGAAGAAGTAGTGCAGATCTTGCGCGGGTTGCCCAAGAGGAAGAGTAGTGGTCCTGATGGGATCTATTGCGAACACTGAGTCGTCCTATGTTTTAACAGGCGAGCTGTGTAATCTATTTAATCAGATACTTAGAGGGGGACACATACCCCAGGTTTGCTCTTGCTCTGCTATTCAAGGGCAAATACGGTGACAACGTGGACGATCCAAATCTCTACCGGGGTATCGCGTCGGAACGCACTCTTAAGAAAATCTTCGCCAAGTTGATTGTCTCGAGGGTGTTTCCAACTGTGAAGAAGGCCCTACCTCCGGAGCAATTCGAATTCAGGAAGGGTCGAGGTACACAAAACGCGATCCACGTACTCCAGTCGAAAGTTGAGCGGGTGTTGGCTGTGCCCGGGGGCCACTTGTACGCCGTCTTTATTGATTGTGTCAAGGCCTTCGACAAAGCTCCCCGTCACTTACTAGTCGACTCATTTCGACATGCTGGGGTGGGTGGTTCTTTTCTACGTGTGCTCTCTAGTTTCTTTGCTGAAGACCGCTTTGAAGTAAACATAAGGGGCGAAGACACCTTGCAGCTGAGGCAAAACGTAGGGACCCCTCAAGGGAACCCTCTCAGTTGCCTAGCCTTCTCTTTGCTCATCGCAGATCTAGCCCGCCATGTGCAGAAGAAGTTTAGAAACGCCGTCGTCGATATGTACGCGGATAACATAGTAGTGGCCCACCGGGACCGCGGTGCCATTCGTCGTATTGTCGGCGACGTAGAAAATTACCTTCACCGTAAGGGCCTACAAGTAAATTCGCGGAAGATAAAAGCCATTAAGTTTCGCCGTGGGGGTCGATTGGCTGCAGCAGACGTAATACCCTGCTGTGGCTAACCGCTGGAGTTTGTCAACTCCTTCCCGTATTTGGGTCTGAGACTACACTATACGGGAACGACCTTTACCAAGCACATCGGCGACAGGTGTCGGGCGGCTATTGCCTCTATTCACACAGAGGTGAGAGATCTTCGACGACTGTCTCTGAGTGCCGCATTGCGTCTTTTTGAGCTTAAGATTGTGCTAATGTTGAGCTACAGCCTTGGCAGGGCCATCTTTCCGCGGCAAATTTTGCGCAGCTAGAAGGATGCTTCACAATATATATGAAACGCGTTCTTTGCTTGCCGCGGACAGCAAGGAACCGCTTTTTGTACCTGCTAGCAGGTTGTGGACCGGCAGTAGAAACAATCAGAGTCAGGCTTAAGTCACCTATTGCAGAACCACTTCAGCAATTTGTGTTGGAGTTGCAGGGAAAAGCGACCAGGGCCTCGGCTGAGGTAGCGCAGTTAGATGTGTACCTCACCAGGGAGCTTTGGAATGAAATGGCATGCACTAGCCGGCACGTGTACACAAGGTACATTGTACATGGCTATCATCACTTGGTGTGTTCGACTCAAGGATTTCACCAAGTTGGCGGTCAATGTCGTTGCCGGTTCTGCTCGCAGATATGCGCTAAATACCACGCAGCGAGCTGCCAATCGCATCGGCGGTCTTTGCACTTTCTTGCCCGGTGGGACGGTCGCTGAAGTGTTAAAATTGTATATAATGATGATTGTATTGTAATTATGTACCATCTTGAAATGCAAAGTTAATGCGAAATAAACATTATGTATGTATAAGAACCCCTTCCAGCAGCAATCCTTGCTCTCTGCTATATTTGTGCGCAGGGAAGCCCTGGGGCGCTAAAACTGACAATAAAGTTGTACGACACAAGCCTCATCCATGTTACTGCCCCTTGCCCTAGTGGCTTTTAATCTGGCCCAGATGGAGCATCTACGGGGTAACGCAATCTCCTCGCTCCACCAATATTTTAGTGAGGCAGACCGGTAGTGCGTGGGATATCCGCGGTCTTTGTACTGCTTGCTACACACCTCTTGCAACATTTTTCGCAAGTACTGGGCGCGCTCGGGGTTTCCTCTTGAGTCCAAGACGTTTCCGATGGTTTTCCCGACCATGATGGATGCAACGTATGTGGAGAATCGTGTGATCAGTATCTTCTGTATACAACCGTATACAGAAGCGATACCGCTAACGAAAGCGACATAGGAAAGCTGTAATACGTAAGTGAATTAAACGAATGCTGGTTAATAAAACAGTAGTGGTCGCTAAGATTTTCCTCGTCAAGCAGTATGGGTCAGCAGGAAGGTAGGATCCGAGCCCCTGTTATGGACAACCATGTTCCCCGCCGCTACCCATTAAAGAAGACTTAAGCCCCTAAGAAAGATGCGAAAGCACCCTCTGCGGTTTCTGCAACTGTCAATCGCATATCACCGCTAGCTAAGCGTTGGCCCCCCGTAACTTATACGTTAGATCGGGTCGACCGTGCTACCGAGATGCTTGAGCGTGTCAGCATAGAAGACACCTTTTCTCCCTTTGAAGAAGAATTGAGATGCCGCTTGGTGCCCTCCTCGTCTGTTGAGTTATGCCTCTCCTCTTGTTTTTCCCTTGGGTGACAGCAATCTGAACTATATGCCTTCGCGCGATGCATTCAAGGAGCTTATTGACCGCCTTGGCCTCTCCCTGGCTTGTCATGAAACAAGAAAGAACTCCGTCTCATGTAGCGCTTTATATTTCTCCTGGGGCTCTATTGCCCGTGCGACCGTTTCCTCAATTATCTCGCCGTCCTACCACAGCGTAGAGTCCTTTGGCAGACGGATCGCCACTATTGCGCGTGCGGTGGGGAGCCCAGCGTTACCAGTCTCTTGAATTATACGCGACAGCATCGACCTTCTTTCGCGGTTCCCCAGCTATTCCTTGAAACTGGTTTGCTATATTTCTTCAAGTGACGGAATCGGCCGAGAGTTCCTCCAGGGCAATAAGGACCCGAAGGGCGATGAATCCGCTTAGTGACGGACAGGTAAAGAGCCACCTAACTGATCTCCTATTCAATCGTGACGTTGCGGCCGTATCTCCAATCGTACAGCACCCGCTTACATTGGAGCAGCACAGCATGAATCTGCATTTCGAGGTGGAGGAGGTGTGCCAGGTCCTACGGTCACTCCTGAAGAGTAAGAGCTCAGGGCCCGATCAGGTCTGCTATGAGCATTGGATCCAGTCACTTCCTCTCTTGGCAGAAACTCTTTGTAGTTTCTTTAATAAAATTATAGGGGGCGGATGCCTAAAGTCTGGCATCTCGCCAGTCTTTATCTTCTGTTCAGGGGTAGGCATGGTGATGACAAACTGGATCCAAATCTCTACCGTGGAGTGGCGTCAGAACGCACATTGAAGAATATTTTCTGTAAGTTGTTTATTCGGCGGATTGAGCACGTGGCTGAAGAGGCACTTCCACCGGAGCAAATCGGCTTTAGGAGAGGCCTAGGCACCCGTAATGCAATCCACGTTCTCCAGTCAGAAATCGAGCGAGCTGTGGCACAACCCAGAGCTCATCTGTATGCAGTCTTTATTGACTGCGTCAAGATCTTTGACAAAGCCCCTCGCTATCTGCTGGTTAAAGCATTCCAACGAGCAGGAGTGGTTGGCTCTCTCCTGAGTGTAATAGCAAGTTTATTTGAGGAGACCACCTTGTTGGTAGACGGTGAGTAGGGTGTATTAGAGATTAAGCAAAACGTGGGAACTCCGCAAGGAGACCCGCTAAGCTGCGTCTCGTTTACAGTTCTCCTTGCTGACCTCGTCGGTTACGTCCGACAGGAGTACCAAAAAGTCGTAGTGGTGATGTATGCAGATGATATCGTGGTCGCTCATCGCGACCTAGGTGCCATCAAGCGCATTACCTCTATGATAGAGGCGTTCCTTGTTGCGAAGGAACTTGAGATAAACACCAGGAAGACCAAAGCCATGAAATTCAGGCGTGGAGGTCGATTGGCTGCCAGAGACGTTATACATTGCTGCGGCCAACCATTGGAGTTTGTTAACTCTTTTCAGTATCTTGGCCTTCGGGTTCATTATACTGGAACGACGTTCACAGCGCATATAAACGAAACAGTACGGAAGGCACTTGTCTCTCTTTACGGGGAAGTAGGCAACGTCCGAAGACTGTCCGTTTTCTCAGCAGTAAGGCTCTTCATGCTTAAGATTGTTCCGGGGCTGACGTATGGTCTTGACAGGGTATGAAACCATCTCAAGCTGGAGAACTTTAACCAGCTTGAAAGGTGTTTTTCACTATATATGAAGCGAATGCTTTGCTTGCCGAGCAAGGAGCCGCTTTGTGTATCTCATGTCCGGCTCTCCACCGGCTGATGAAACAATCCGACTAAGGCTGAAGATGCCGCGTACAGTACCTTACGAATGTTTTATTTCGGAGTGGGAAGCTAAAGTCGAACAGGCCAGACAGGAGGTCGGTGGTTTGGACGTTTTCAATGCCTTGCACCTTTGGTCTGGTCCTGCATGTGACAATCGCCACGCATACACCAGGTACATAGTGCATGGTTATCACTACCTGGTATGTTCAAACGCAACGTTTCACGAGGAGTACGAGTTGTGCACCTGCCGGTTCTGCCTGCAGAGGTGTGTCAAGTACCATGCAGTGGCGTGCACAGCGCTGGACCGAACATCGTTGCACTACTTCTCTCGTCGGAAGCGTGAAGAAGATAGAGCTTCCTGAAGATACATTTTAAAATGTAGATTATACTCAATTTGAGTGAAATAAACATAATTGTCATTGTAATAAGGACCCGAATAAGATTTTTTCTCAGAATAGGACTCTCCTATTTGTACGCGCAACTGGCCATTCCCTCGACAAGGTTAGGTAAGTTTTCAGATCATCTGCAGTTTTACAGCGTGCGATTAAGTCGTTAATGACTTTTATTTGTCGACTATTTTGCCGGTCTGTTTAATAGGAGCTCACTGCCGTTCATCAGTACGTCTTGCTCTCTCTGACCGTATGACATGTCTTGCTAAAAACCTTAACCGTTTTATTGAATTCTTGAATATTTAATAGAATTTACTCAATGGAATGTTAGTGGTACCAAGTCATATATTCACGACATTGAAGCGATACCACATTTGCTTCAACGACGGGAGCCAGCCGTTTCCAGATAAATAATTGTAACCAATTTGTTAATTGCCGTATTCAGCCGGGTGGAGTTGTGGCACTATTTAGCAGAGATGAGTATGTAATACGCGAACCGAACAATTTTAAAGTACTCCTCCCGGCAGACTTTCGATGCGCAAGTATTTTTGTTGATGTGTTTGCTGATTGTCAGGGCACCGTTGTAGAAGCATTCTCTAGGCAGTCGTTGGTACGACCCTGTACTTCTTGTATGCACTATAAGAATTTCCCCCAAAATGGACAGGCTAAACACAATCTGCCTTGATGATAAGAACATTGACTTGGTAGATAGGGGCGGGCCATATATAACTGACCTAAATGACTTACTACACTCGGGAGATGAACAAACAACCTTAGGGAGATTATTGTTCTGCCGACTAGGGTCGCTTGTACGAACACTGCCCATAACCACCGTTTTACCAAACATGTATAGATCATATTTACTGCAATGTTCCACCCAAGTCAATTATCGCTTTCCGCGTTCTTACTACCACCTTCTCTGACCATTTCACCATATTTTAAGTTTAAAACGTAAGCCATCGGCAGCCAACGAGTGTCTAAAACTTAAATTTAAGTACGATCAAATAATCGCCGAACTGTCGTCTTTGTGGGACAACCTATACGGGTTGAAGCGTAATAGTACTAAGATCAGGAATACAAGGCTAAGGAACGCAGTTTGAAAAAAACTGGGTGACACCGGAATTATATGCCCTTATTAAAGAAAAGGAACAGGCGTACTCAATACACAGAGATGACCCCACACACGATAACAAATACAAAACCTATCGTATGCTCAGGAACAGGGTGACAGGGCTCTCACGCAAATGTAGAATGGAGACGAACTACAATATTATTATGGACAGAATTAATAACTGGTGGGGTCATTGAGAGGCAATCCGACCTGTACTTGGCGGTGTGCAGGAGAAATATGCACCAAACTACTTGTAAACGGGGAACTCGTCACCGATGAAACTTCGCTACCTAACGTCTTCAATCATTACTACGCGACATGTGTGACTCGTGACAGCGAATGC
This sequence comes from Dermanyssus gallinae, assembly GCA_003439945.1. NCBI lineage: Eukaryota > Metazoa > Arthropoda > Arachnida > Mesostigmata > Dermanyssidae > Dermanyssus > Dermanyssus gallinae. Next base: position 194,782 of record QVRM01006817.1, read on the forward strand.
TCATTCCAGATTCCAGTACGCCATTCCAGATTACTTTCCGATGCCTGCCGAACAATTCTCCCTGCGGGCAGTAACGTTTACAGAATTCACCACCTTCTAAAAAATATCAAAATATGGTCCACTGTGCCCGAACAGACTCCGTCACATATTCTTCGTAGGGCTGCGGATGCACTCGCATGAGTATATCAACAATCTTTCCATCAGAACAGAAGTATACCTCAATATCCTAAAGCGTGTGGTTCCATTGGTTAGAGGCGTGGATCGCGAATGCTGAGACAACTACAGACCTGTCAGCAGTCCCGCGCCAGTATCGAAGGTCTTCGAAAAATGCATTATTGAACAGTTTAGATATTTTATCGAAGGACACAACGGTATACATGGTAGGCAATTTGGCTTCAGACCCAAGATATCGACGATTGTGCCTGTGATGATTTTTTTAAGAGATACAGAAACAGATCCAATTAGAGAAGACTGTAGCAGCGGTATTTATTGATATTAGAAATGCGTTTGATACACATTTCTAAGGTCTAAGGTGAATGCGTTTAGATCTAGACATTATTAAGAAAAACTCTCTACTTATTGAGTAATTGAAAGTTCTGTAAGATGGGTGCGCTCATTTATCTCTGAAAGACGCCTAGTTGTCCGAAATGGACAATCCCTTTTGTCATATAGAAAATATATCGATTGAAGTGACTTAGGCAATCATCAGTGGTCCTCTATTATTTAATATTTTTGTTAACGATAGTTTTAATCTTCCGAACACATGCTAAACTAACCGTAATTGTTGACAACACAACGACTCTATTCGTGAGCGACTCCCCCAAATAGGTTGAGGCAATGATTCGTGAGGTTATGCTATGATGATGTTCTGGCGTATTAACCCTTAAAGACTTTAGTTAGATTAGTTGTGTTAAGGATATTTAATTATATTGAAAAGGCTTGATTAAAACTTTATTAAGGATTTTATACGCAATTTTAGCATATTATTCACTTCTCTCAAATGCTCTTGCCCAGCCAATAAGATGGCTTTCATCACTTTACAAAGCTTCAGGTGCTTGATTTTGCCAGCGTGTTGCAGTTTTTAGCTTTTCTAGTTCAAATGCTAATACCTACTGTACTTAGCAACATACTAATTTCTCTTTTTCGTCTGCTCTGTTACATGTCCCCATTGAAATGCGCTGGGTCGTAACCATACAGCGTGTGGCTGAATCCGACACAGTTACATCCCATACAAGGGGCTTTGCTGACTCTATGGAGATCATCAGAGAGAATAGGCATTCTTGCGTATAAAAACTTCCGTGGTATGTTTCCTCCAGATTTATCGTTTCATTTTACATTCAACACTAACAGGAATCGCAACAGCCCACCCCTGAGAATACCCAATACGTATCGAAACTATAGACTTAAATCGCCTGATATGGCCATGGCCAACATTTGGAACACTCTCGATAATGAATTACGGGAATGTACATCACTTAAGTTATTCAAGGAAAAATTGCATCATAAGCTACACAATGAACAATGCCTCGATCGATAAGACATTTCAACGATATGCAGGTCATTATTATTATGGATTTCTTCCAGGGCGTTCGGCTGAAGGAGCACTTACAGATGTAATAGAACACCTAGAGACTCGAAAGCAAGATGTGACTTACGCGGCTTTTATTGATTTTAAGACAGCTTTTGATGCAGTACCGAGAGATCGGCTTTTACTCACTGCGTGAAGATTTTAATATTAAAGGCCGAATGTATAACCTTATCCGAGATATTTTAGCCGGCCAACGTATCACAATTTTAAACGGAGCTCACGCAATTGCCAAGGAGGTCTCTCAAACAATTGGCGTGCCACAGGGTGATACAGCTAGCCCATTTTTATTCATACTGTACGCAGCTGGCCTTGGAAAGTGCCTCCGAGAAGTAAAAGCTCACCACGTGTTTTATGCAGACGACTTAGTTATTATGGGAAAATCGAGGCAGCACCTCCAATTTTACTTGAATGAGACTGCACGATGGTGTTGCGAAAATAAGCTGAACATCAACGTGTCGAAAACAAAAGTGATGCGTTTTAGCAGAGGAGGAGCATATTCTCAAGATGACTATAACATAAAGATAAGTGGGCATGCACTTGAGTTGGTCAACAATTTCAGATATTTGGGAGTAACACTGACGCCCAAGCTGTGTTTTACTAGACATATTGAAGAAATTAGAGTAAAGTCGGTGCCCTTAACCATGATGTTGAAGGATCTCCGGCATGTTGACCTTAAGACTGTACTCACTATATTTAAGCTCAAGATCTTTTCCACAGTATCATATTGTCTCAGACCTATATCCTCCAAGTTAACATTAGACAACCTCAAGAATATCGACAAGATTAAAACTATGTTTCTTAAAAGAGCGCTTGGCTTATCAAAAACTGCCTCGTCTACGCTGGTGCTGCAAATGTGCAATGAGTCCACATTAATAGAAGACCTAGAGCACCGTAATTACCAATTTAATCCCGAAGCGCTTGAGGCATACAAGGAACACAGAGAACGGCAAAACTGGAACTTTGTAATCAACAATTTTACAGATGGACCCGCTTTTCTTAGCAACAGATTGAAAAAGGATCTGCAACAGAACAGAGCAATAATTTGCAAAATAACTTGGCACGGATACCACCAATACCTCTGCCTAAAGGGAAAGTGTTTCCAAATCAACGAATGTGTTTGTAAATATTGTGGTAAAATTGAAATCGACCGATATCACGTTATGAAATGTATAGAACTGAACACCAGCTCATTAACAGCTGCTGTAATTGACGTACTTGAGCGGAATAGCTCGTAAATATTGTGAGAATCTACCAATAATGGTGAATAAACAAACATCAAACAAACATCAATTATTATTATTATTATTATTATTATTATTATTATTATTTATTAGTATTGTTTAAATGTTACAATTGTGAGGTGTGAACGTGTACTCCTTGTCTTCTCCTAGCTCCTAAATATTATTCCATGGAACCGACAATACAGCCGGCGTTTCCTCGGCACACTGCAAGCGACAGCAGTTGCCGTAGAAACTCGCCTTCGCGCCGATTCCCTGTGAGATCTGTAATCCGTTGGCCCAGCTCACTGATGAATCTCTTATTATTATTATTATTATTATTATTATTATTATTATTATTATTATTATTATTATTATTATTATTATTTTCGTCCGCTACGGCTTGACGAAAGTGGTCGCAATCAGTTCGAGCTCCGTTAGTTTTCGAGTCTTTTAAGGTGAAAAGTGAATCATTCGACGTGAAAACTGCTGAGTTTTTTGGTTGAATCGTCGCGCACATTTTCATCCTACGTAGGTGAGTTTTGGTGCACAATTCCGTTTTTTGGAAAGAAAAAAGTAAATCGTGGCTGAAAGACAACAACAAAGCCAAGTGTTCCAATTTGCGGCTGGCGGCTCGAGGCCCACTAGCCCGATGAGCGATGGTGAACACATCACCCGATGTGCACGTTCCCTCTCGCCACTAGCAAAGTGCACACGACGTGACGGTGCACGTTCGCCGTCACCACTCGTAGCATGTTCGCGTGCTGAACGAGACGTTAATCATTGCTGCTCGGCAAAGTGTCACCCGTCTACCAGATTAACTGCACAAGCTCAAGTGAACGCTAAAAGAATCCTCCGAAGAGAGCAAACGTTGGGCGTCCTTATGGCCGACCAAGGCGAGAGAGAGGAAGGTAGTGAGCTATCTGAGAATGAAATGGATGCTGAGGACAACGACCCTGAGTGGAAGACTGTCCCCACAAGAGCACAGCGAGCCATCCTAACCGCTCAACGAAAAGTAGCGGGTAACCTAGGAAGATCCGCTATCAGCGAGCTCCAACGAGCACATGATAAAACTAACCAAAGTGGTTTAGAGGTGTTTTTCGAATGCCAGGATAAACCTGATGCCCTGAAAGGCCTAAGCGTCCTCAAGGCACACGCCGAAGTAAGGAAAACTATCCCCGGTGCTAACGTGCGGATTACTGCCCAAGGCAAACTAGGGATTCGTGCGCCTACAACGGATCAATTAGCATCCGTAAGGACCCTGAATTGCGTTTGCGGATTAAATATACGTCCTCTTTCCGACACGTCGGCTTTCTGGGGACGCATCTCCGGAATAAACCTACAGTTCTCAGACGAAGATCTGCTTGATTGTCTACGCGAACAGGGCGTGAGTGAAGTTCGCAGAGAAAAGTTTGCCGCGGCCGCTACAGGCCCGAGCAAGAACGTCGTTAAGGTGATGAAGCCCTCAAGTAGGGTGCGGCTAAGGTTTGACAAAGAACCAGTGGGTGAAGTGACAATCGCCGACGAATGCTTTAAAGTCACACTTTGCTGCGATTCGCCCTTACAGTGTCTCTCCTGCCATAAGTTTGGTCACAAGGCATCACAATGCACAAAAAGGGAAATCCCTACCTGCAGAAGATGTGCAAGACCCGGCCATCAAATGTGGCAATGCAATGAAAAGGCCCGATGCGCTAATTGTGGTGGTGCTCATGCGGCTAGTGACGGCCGTTGTGGAGTAAAACGAATTTTCACAGAGGCTGAAAAACAAAAGCTATACGCAAAGGTAGCATCTCGCCTACCCGACCTAGCTGAGGAGTTCCCCCAGATTTCTCTATCGCCAAGTACCAGCACGAACTCTCAATCCACGAGCTTGGAGGTGAAATCGTATGCGGATGCCGCAAGACCTGCCGCTCCACAACCAGTACTAAACAAAAAAGGCGAGGTGGTATGCCACCTTCCTCCACCGCGCCCGCCCAGGGTAGACTCTAATAAGCCAAAACCGAAACAAAGAAGCGCTGAAGAAAGAACAAAAACAGCAGAAAAGAAGCCCGCACAAACAGCTTATCTGATTGATGGCATTATGAAAATTTGGAAGATCTTCAAGAATTTGCTCTCATCATGGCTAACTGAAAATCCATCAATAGCCAAAGTTCTCGAATTTTTGGAGTCGGGACAAGGAAGAGTCTTTTTGATATCCGTTATTGACGGCACCGCTGAGCCCTCTCTACCGCTTGCGACTGAACTGGGCAGCGGAAGTAGTACAACATCTACAAACAAACAATGAGCACACAACCACTTCTCCAAGAAAACCCCCTTCAATCTCAACCACGATCCCAACAACCATACATTTGTGATGTCTGCGGGAAATCTATACAATCAATGCGAGGCTTGCGCATGCATAAGACTCGCCTCCATAGAACTAACCCCCAACCATTACCGACCGTACCCCCGTTAAATAACTCTGAAAACCAGGTTGGTAACATCGTGACAACATATGACCCAGACCCACAGACCTTAGTAACACTCTTGGCTCGGGCGCGAAAAGACGCTAAACTAATCAGGATTATACCCAGAGGGGTCAGAGAGGTTTGTTGCGCAGCATACACAGAGGCTTTGGCTAATTTTAACTCAAAGCAAGACAACGCGTCTTGGGTCAGGCTGGTAACGTTGCCGACTCTAATGTTGCGCATCCCGGAGCGAAAAGCCAAAGATACCACACTTTGTCAAATAATTAGAAAAAATCTCGTGGATACGCAGTGGAAACGACTAGAAAATCTTTTTGCCGAACAATTACGCAGCACCCGCAAAAACTCAGAAAAACAGTACACTGATCGTGACAGAGCCGCTACAGCAGAGCGCAAATTAGCAGAAGGTGATGTAAGATCTGCCGCACGTAGCCTTCTTTCAACCGACTCATTCGCGCCACTCAACAGCCACACAGAGCAGGAATTGAGAGACAAGCATCCTCGTGCTACGGATTCAGTCAGAGAGCGCTTAAACAATTTTCAAGCACCAGTACCAGCGCAAGCATGCCTCGTACCAGAAAAATGTATTACTGACGCCGCCCGGTCTTTTTCCCTAGCATCAGGCCCAGGATTAGACGGTTTACGTCCTCGGCATCTGCTCGATATGCTCGATAGCACAGTACCGTCATCTGGGAGGCTGGTG